>BSYO01000020.1:9718793-10043501 GCA_033239525.1 Nepenthes gracilis
GTTAATTAATAAAAAAATTTTAATTGACCTCCTAATTACTTTAATTAAATCCACATGAGATCATATTTTGAGGACCGTTCAAGTTTGTAATGTTATTTCGTGTTAACAACCTAACAAAAAGGGAAACAAGCTCCCTAGGGATTTGAATTTATTTCCCATGTAAATTTTTATAATGAGATCTCAAATTAACTTATTATTTTGAGATATTACTGGGGATGTGTATTTGTGATGGGTCCAATTATGACACGAGCTGGTCCAATAATCAGCCCATTAGCCAACAAAACCCAACACGAAGCAAAGTCTAGGAACCGTCCAACCAACCCATCTACTGTGGACAGGAACAGGAAAGAGTAACTGCCTAAGGTCAAGAGATAGCCTTTATGACTTAGCCAATTATGATAAAGTCCACCCTCTACTTTAGCAACAACAATTTGACAGAGTGTAAAAGACGTCGGCACAAGAGGTTCTAGCCAATAGTGATGGCGGTCAACCATAGGGAATCACTGTGCTCATTGACCAAGGGTAACCCAGCCAACCCAAGCGAGAAGTAGCATGGACCGTGTCGACCATCATCAACTGTGGTTGCATCACCGCTATAAGATAATATTTGACACAATGGCTCTCATCAATACCCTAAAGACTAGCTAATCCTGGTGGAATACTTGTCACCAATCTTAGCGCCAAAACCTTCTCCGCAAAGCACTACAAATATCCTTAGCCTTCACAGGAAGAGGAATTGATCAATTTCAAACTAAGGCAACCCTTGATCGACACACAAGAGCCCCAAAAGAACTAAGCCCTCTTTCCCTAATACGACTCTTAACTCCTCATGAAATCGCTCCCGTTTAGTGCATATTAGTGAGCCACTCAATAAATGCGACACATTGGAGCCATGCCCTCCATCTTTATAAGCCGCTCCCCACTGAGTACATTACAGGAGTTCAATCCTCTTCTCACATCACCTATATATGGGCATCATCACATTCTTTTATATCCTCATTATAACTTTCTATTTTATTAAAAAGATTTCTAATTTAAATGTCAAAAGATTAATCATGGAGTGAGTTTTGGCAATCTTAAGACCCCTCATTTGTAATTTGTTGTACACACGTTCCAAGTTAATAGAGATGGAGACCGGACCTACTCCAACTCGTCCCGCAATGGAGGATCGAGTGGTTCCCTAATCTATACAGCAAATTTGGATAACAGAAAGTATTATTGGTATTGTTTATGGGAACAACGTAAAAGTCTAACCATTAATCACCACACTGGCAACAACAAACATGGTCAATATTGGGGCACAGACTAGTGTGCCGGCCAAGGACAATGCCACCCAAGGTGACAACCCCTCTACGGATACCCATGTGGGTGAGCACACCGAGCTCGAAGTCTGCATGCTAACTGCCTAGATCAGTGACATATTCAAAATGCTCCAGAGGATCAGCAACCGCTTTGACGAGTATTAGTTGGGGGCTCCGTCCCCAACAGAACAAGCATCGGGCTCTAAGAAGAAGAGTCGAAGGCTGAAACAACCAGCCAAGAAGACCTCATGGCCTGACAACTTTGGAACCTAGGAGGCCTCGAGCAACAAGGGCTGGACGCGATCAGAGGACCAACATAGCCACGGGACGCGAGAGGAAAGCTCTGAGCGGTGAAACCCTTTTTACTCCTATGACTATCAGAGGCCCTCAGGCCAGGGGGAAGCCTCCTGCAGTTTGCGGCCACCACGAGCTGGGAGTCACACGGCCATGCACCCCTCTCCAAATCACTCAGAGTTGAGGAACTTTCTCAATGTTAAAAGGGTTATGTCCACTTCTTGCATGGAGGAGAAGGTGGAAAAGTTATGGCAGCATGCTTTTAGAGGTGATGTTGGCAGGAGGACCGCAAACCTGAGGGAGTCACCCTTTGCAGGGGAGTTCCGCAAGTAGCTGCTCTCCCACAAATTGAAGAAGCTGGTCCTCGAGCCATATGACAGGAGTACCAACCTGATGGACCACCTAGACCACTTTGTACACTATTGAGTCTTTAGGGCCTAGGTGGGGCTTCCATGTGTCAATACTTCCCTTTGACTCTCAAAGGGGACACACGTCTCTGGTTCTACAGTTTTGAGCCGAACTCTCTCAAGACTTTGATAGGCTTTGTTGACTGCTTCTTATCTCAGTTTGCCTCCAATCGAATGGAGGTGAAGCAACCGTGGCATCTAGTTTGACTTTGGTAGCAACAAGACGAGAGCCTAAAGCGCTTCTTGGTGTGCTTCCCGTCGAGGCCTGGAGGATATTTGGCCTCACTGACCAAGTGAAGCACACCGCCTTCATCACCACTCTGGAGCCGGATGATTTCTTCAAGCACTTAGCCCACCAAAATCCTAAAACGTTTTGGGAGGCCAAGACAATCGCCCGAACTTATATAGCGGCCAAGGAGGCCAATAAAGCTAAATGCCTAGAGTGCACTAACCAGCCATCAGAGAGGCCAACAAATGAGAAGCAAAGGAACGGGATGATTACCGTCCTCGAGGACTCCACAAACAGCTATGGGAGGAGCCGAATCCCCAAAAATAATTCTGGCTATATGACCTGACCCCTTGACCGACACATGCACCAATATCCTAATATAGATTTGGGACGAGAAGTTCCTGAAATGGCCTAAGGTGCCAAAAAACCAAGAGGCAGGGGATCAGACCAAATACTATCGCTACCACCTGTCTCTGGGTCACGGAACCGAGGACTGTCAAATTCTATAGAGGGAGATTGAAGACTTGATCAGCCAAGGGTATCTGATGAGGTTCTTGCAAAGCCAAAGACAAACTCCCGCGGTAGCAGAGGAAGATACACAAGAGCAGCAAAGGAATCGAGTGGCGGTCGGGGTTATTAGTATAGAAACAACTAAGCCAGCCAAGGACAATGCCTTAGACCGCCCGGAGAATGCTTCCGGTAGCAAGAAGCCAAGGGTAAGGGTTAGGATTGATATAATTAGTTTTAGTGACGATGATATGGCTCATGTAATAATCCCTCATTCTAACCTACTAATTGTATCTACTTTCATTTTAGATGGTATGATATATTACTAGCTAAAATAAATTTTTATCGATAATAAAAGCTCTCAAAATTTACTATATTTTGATACTTTCTTCAAGCTTAGATTGAAAAAGAGTCAGATGATGCCCACCGAAGGATCCCTATACAACGTGGACAACGAGCCAATATCCAAGGAAGAAGCCGTCTAATTGGAAGTCACACTAGAGACATACCCACACGTGGCCTCCCGGATGCTCACGTTCTTATTCATCGACCTTCTATCGGTCTACAGCGCAATCTTGGGATGACTATGCCTAATCGCTTTCGGGGTAGTTACATCGATCTTATACTTGAAGATGAAATTTCCAACATCGTGTGGTGTTAGAGAAGTTTTAAGAGACCAAGTAATGGGTTGGACATACTACCTATCCCAAGTCACTCCAGCGATCCCAAGCTAGCCGAATGGAGACTTCGACTTTCAAGATAAGGCCACTCTATAGTAGAGCCAATAGGAGAGTCAACCGACCAAGTTCCCTTAGACCCTAGCGAGTCTAAAAATGTGTACATCAATAGCTCTGTTCTAGGTCCCGTCCGTGACTAGCTCGTCATCATCCTCAAATAAAATGCCAACGTCTTTGCATGGACTCTTGTAAACATACCAGGGATATCGGCCAGAGCAATGGTCCACAATTTGAGCCTCAATCCTAGTCCAAAGCTCATTTGATAGAAATACAAGAACCACCCGATCGAAAAGTTGGTCGCCATCTGCAAAGAAGTGAAGAAGTTGCTCGACACATGGTTCATGAGGATAGTTCTAGTACCCAGATTGATTTTTGAATATTGTCCTTGTCAAGAAAAGTAATGGGATGTGGCGGATGTGTATAAACTTCATCAATGTAAACAAGGCATGCCCGAAGAATAGCTTCATACTACCGAAGATCGATCAACTAGTAGACTCCACTTTCAGTTACGAGCTGCTAAGCTTTATGGATGTTTATTTGGGCTACAATTTGATTAGGATGAGACTGAAAGGCATGGAACATACTCTCCTTCATGACAGATTAGGGGACCTACTACTACAAGGTTGTACCCTTCGATCTGAAGAATGCTGGTGACCTATTAGTGATTGATGAACCAGATGTTCGAAGTTGAGATTGGTCAGAATATGGAAGTGTACGTAGACGACATGCTTATCAAAAGTAAAGTCATTGACAACCATGTTCATGACCTGAGCGAGACCTTTCAGATCCTCTGGCGCACCAGATGAAACCTAATTCAGTCAAGTGCGCTTTCGGAATGACCTCTGGAAAATTCTCTGTGTTTCATAGTGTCTTAGTTGGGCATCGAGGTGAACCTTGAGAAACTAAGAACCATGATTGACATGAGTGATCCTCGGACCATGAGGATGTCTAGAAGCTCATCGGGTGGCTCTCTACTTTCTTCTAATTCCTTGCGAGGTCAGCAAAAAAATACTTGCCATTCTTCAAGGCATTAAGAGGGACCAAAGCAACCGAGTTTTAGTGGACGGCCGAGTGTGACGCCGCATTCTAGGAATTCAAGGAATATCTCTCCCATCCTCCTCTCCTGACTTTGCCTCATAAAGGTGAAGAGTTGTACTTATATCTGGAGGTTTCCAACACAATGCTAAGCTTGGTCCTAATTTAGTAGCATCCAACATGACTAGTGTACTACGTTAGCAAAGTCATGATTGACACTGAGAGTCGCTACTCGCATGCCAAAAGGATCACACTAGCCATGGTGTGCTCTGCTCGAAAGCTGCATCGCTTCTTTCAGACACACAAGATCATCATCTTTACTAACCAGCCTTTAAAGGAAATACTGTAGAATCCAAACATCTCTTACGGTTAGTCAAATGGGTCATAGAATTGGGTGAGTTCGATGTGGAGTTTTGATCACGGTGAGCCTTAAAGGGTCAAGCCCTGATAGACTTCATAGTTGAAGCAGCGACCCCAGTTCCTGATGCCCCTAACCATGCCGGAGACGTGGATAGGCTGGATGTTTTGACATGGACCCTACATATTGACGGTTCATCAATATAGGTTGGTAGTGGAGTAGGTGTGGTTCTGCAAATTCTGGATGGGTTGAAAATCAAGTACTCTGTCATCCTCGGGTTTCCAGCCACCAATAATATCACTAAATACGAAGAACTCCTAGCTAGACTCTGCCTTGCGAAGGAGTGTTCAGCTAAGTTGTTTATCGTCTACAACGACTTCAAATTGGTTATCAACCTGGTCCAAGGGAGTTTCGAAGCATGAACCCATAGCTCACAAAGTATCGTGTTTGGGTAAGGGATTTGATCTGGGCATTTGACCAAGTCAAAGTAATCTACATTCCTAGGGAATAAAATTGGAAGGCCCACCAACTAGCAAGGGCAGTGACGGCTGGTAGCTAGGAATAATACTCCAAAGGCATGCAGAAAGTCTTAGCCATCCTGAGCATCGATGACCCTGAGGGTGAGGTGCTGTAAGTGGCCGATGGCGACAATTGGATGACCTTGTACTGAAAATACCTGACTAACAACACCCTACTAGATAACTCAGATGAGGCTAAGCACATGAGAAAGACAACAGGCTAGTACACCCGTGTAGACGGAAGACTGTACCATCAGGGGTACTCAGTCCCCTACATGAAATACCATGTGCCCGAAGAGGTCAACTATGCACTGAGTGAGGTGTACCTCGGTGTTTGCGGCTCACATATAGGGGGTAGGAACTTTGCCTTCCAAGTAATGAGGCAAGGCTTCTTCTGGCCTTGGATGGAACGTGACACTATGGAGTTCATAAAGAAATACGAAAACTACCAACTCCATGGGAACATATCTCACCAGCCACATATGAAGTTGCAAGCCTTCTAGGCACATTGGCCGTTTGTACAATGGGGGCTTAACATTCTCGAACATCTACCCGTAGCATCTGGGCAAAGGAAGTTCGTTATAGTGGGTATCGATAGCTTCACCAAGTGGGTGGCAGTATCTCCATTGGTGTGAAAAATTGAGCAAAACATAACGGAATTCGTTCACCAGAGTATCATTTGTCGATTTGAGGTTTCCACGGTTACAGTAACTAACAATGGAACCTAGTTTATGGGCAAACAATTTATCAAATACTGTACAAGTCTACGAATAAGATTGGTTCATGCTTTCGTAGCCTACTCACAAGTCAATAGATAGGTGGAGGTAATGAACTAGATGTTGTTGCATGAGGTAAAGACCAAACTAGAGAACGCTGTGGGGCTGTTGGGCCGATGAGCTTCCACCCGTCATTTAGGATTACCCCAAGGGAGCCGATGCGTAAAATTCCTTTCACCCTATGCTACGACACTGAGGCAGTTGTCCCAGTAAAATCAATCTACCCAGCCTTCGGGTTGAGAGTTTTAACCCCCTCAACAATTCTCAAAAGCTTAGGGAGCACCTCAACTTGCCCGAAGAAGCCAAAGACACAGCGCACCTTCAGATAGCAACATACTAGAAGTAAATCGTGCGGTACTATAATAAGAGGGTAAGAGCCTACCAACTGTGATGGGGGACCTAATCCTATGGAGTGTAGAGGCAACCGGCAAAACCGCTAACAAGAACAAGCTCTCTCCAAATTGGGAGGAACCATTCCTCATCTCGGCAATCCTCTGGAATGATGCATACAAGTTATGCACTTGGGACGACAAGCTTGTCCCAAGACATGGAATGCCACCTACCTCAAGAAGAACAACCAATAGGCACCGTCCAAACCTAGGTAAGCTCATCATGCATCATTCTGAATGCTTGTAAATGTATCACATTTTTTATTAATAAAATTGCTGTTTATTCATGTATACGTGTCCACGTAAATGCATGCGTGTTTGTCATTATCAAATCAGATAACCTAGATTGCCCCTAAGTTAGGTAGGATTAGTCCTAACCTACTTTACGACCCATTGATGGTTAAGAAACCTCGATCTTCTTAAGCCACCAAAACCTTAAGGGGCTTTTACAGTAGTCGAGCAATGACCTCCTTTCGATGGAGAAAGCTCCCTCAGTTGATGACGATAGGCAAACTAGGACCAAATGCACATGGGAAACGTCATTTTTGGACAAGACCGAATGCCAAAATGGCAATATGTGGGTGTCGGCCTACAACTCTGCCAGGGCCCGGCTGCTGTGGCCATGAAACCCAGTTAGTCCTAGTAAGGCTCACCCTCGAGCATGCGTTGACATCTTATTTATAGGATAGAGCATCCTACAGAATCAATGTGCCGCGACATTCCCTCCCCAAGGGAACAAGTATCACCAGGTAGACCTGCTTGAGACAAGGCCGACGAAGATAACTACAATGCTTAGCCGGCCAAATAAAGAGAAGGCAATTCCACATGGAAGCACAAGCCAACAGCCACAAGGGTCATGATAATCAAACTAATGTCATTACAAGAAATCCAACTATACAAGTAGGCCATCCACTGAAACAATGAAAAGAAAAGGAGAGAGGGGACCCTAGTGACCAAGAGGCAAGTGGCTCGATGACAAATCACGCTCGGCTTGGGAGATGAAGGCCTGGTTATCCCTTAGGAAGGGGCTAGCAAGTTTGACTTCTGGGTGGTGTTAGTATTCGCGGATGAAGCAAGGAGATAAGAAAGAGCGGTTCCACCTGCTGCACAACTCGGCGGTAGAGATGATTACCATCCCAATATTTCCCTCCAACACCTTCCCGAGCTCCTCCACCAGAATGAAGGCCCTCAACTAGCCCTCAAGTTGGAGACAGTGTCCACGAAGAAGATAGTACCACTCTCGGAACTCATAGAGTGACTCCTTAAGGGAAGTAATCTTTTCTCTGGCCTCATGCAGCTTGCCTTCTAGGGCCTTGATCCGACTCCTCACCCAACCTCGCTTTCTTGGCAATGTGCTCCCGAGTAAGGTTGTTGATGGCTGCCGAAAGTTGGAGAACCCTCTCTTGTACCTACTAGCAGAAGGCATGTTCGGTGGTAGAGACAGAAGCAGGGAAAAGGCAAAGGGATACTAAGAAAGTACCTTTGCAAAGGAAAGCTCCTCAAAAGGTAGGCAACTCAGGGCAGCCTCAAGTAACTCTGCGGCCTTCACAACTCCAGCAAACTCAACACCTTCAGACTTCAAAAACACAGGGGATGGTGCCAGAGCTTCCCCTATGGCGGGAACAATACCCATCGTGTATTTTGCTCTTGTTTCTATTCTCAACTCTTTAAGGGTTTGTGTAGTCAAAGAGTTTTTTATAACCAAATATATATAGTAAAATTGTTTATAGATTAAGTATCCCATAATTTTTTTCTCTTATTCAGAAGAAGATTTTACATGTAAAAATTATATGTATTTTACATTCTCTCATTACTTTGTTGTGTGTGTTTGTGTGCCTATTATCCTTAATCTCTCGTTTTGTCTTGTCCAACTAACTGGCAATTACCTTTCCTAACACCATCACCCCTACTCCTCTGTCCACCGCCAATGTCCCTCCTTCACTTCTCTGATTCCATCCTTCCTAGCTCTCCCTCTCATCGCCCTCCCTATCTTGCCTTGGCTCTTCGATTTCTGGAAGCCTGCAGATCCTACAGGTGCAAAATCTATTAGCAAATACGAGCATGTCTTGCCCCTTTTGCAAATCGATTTGCAGAAGAAGGTTGCCTACCTGTGCAATGCAAAGGCAAGAAGTTAAGCAATCTTTCCTAAGCCTTGAAGAGGCAAAAAGGGAAGGTGGAGAAGGCGAACGCAGAGTCAGAGAACCGGAGGACAGAGCGAGTCGTCGAGAAATGGGTTGGTGGGGCTGCTGCTCGATGGAGGGAGGGTGACAGTTGGGTTGAAGGATTATGATTTTGATTAAACTAGATCAAATTAAAGACCATTACTAGTTTTAATATCAGGCAGTAATTAAAACGTTTTAGTTCAATTTTGACAGAGAGAATGAGTTTGATAAATTTGCTAGCGTTTCAAAAACAGAGCATGGAATTCTAAACTATTTTACGTGGAGTTGGTTCTTAATTGGATACGAGCCGACAACTGATGTCATGCTAACTCATTTACAATGGTAATAGAAAGTAATAGGCCAATGTTATCGGGATTGCTAGCAGCATGCCGAAGATTATCCTGCAACCAAGAATAGAATCTCCCGTTAGGCCTTGCAAATCATTGTTGAAGTGCCACTGACATAATGCTATGCTATTCATCATTTTCACCATGAAAGTTGCATTCAAATATTCCTCGATCTATTGCGAATGCTTGAAGTTTTATTATCAAAGTTGTTGGCAGTACGTTTAAAATTGGAACAAGAAGTAAAATCTATCTCAGGATACAGAAACAGTATCTTATCCCCATATTTAATATTTCTTTTAATCACCTTCTTTTTAAAAATAAAAAATAAAAAAAGGAGACGAAGACAGTACTTTACAAAGACAACATCCCCCATTCAGAGTCACCCTACTCTTCCCTCTCCCCCCATATAAGCCACGTAACTCTCTGTTCTGTAGAACATATTTGACAATGGATACGTATAATTGAGCCGAAAGTGTGTTATTCTAGTCGTTTTCTCTGCCAAGGCATCAATGGTGGTTGGAAGCCAAAAACTCTAGAGACTTTAGTGAATCAAAAAATAGAAGTTTCTGATGTAAATCTTTCTAAGTATTCGTTTTTTTTAACTTAAATAGAATATATTATAAATTTCTGAACAGGAATCAGAACTAAAATTTCTTTATTCTACGCTAAAAGAGTGTATAATGTTAGAGTACTCACATGCTTCCACTGTAATTCAACAATCTCTAATATATTGATAAGATCTACATAAAATTTTTAGATTTTCCTTTCCCAATTGATAATTTTCTAATATTTTAAATTTGTTAGGCAAATGAAACTTATTATAAAATATTTAAAAATCCCAAATGATCTAGTTTAATTAAAATGATATATATTCCGGAATGATTAACTCAGTAAAAGTCTAAAAAGTACAAAAAAGCGGCCAAAAACAGTGAACATCCATGGCACGGCTGCTAACGCAGACGGATGACTCCCTTGCACTGGGGACTCAGGAATTGTGCATCTACTAAGAAAAAACACGACCCTAATTCTTGTTGGGATAGCTGAACAATAGGAGAAACTTCACCAGCATAGAGGAACTAATGCAGACCTTTAACCTGATTTGACATAATAATTATAAAGTTTCACAAATTCTTCTGCCGATTTGAAAGGTTGCAGGTTTAGTCTTCCTAGTTAGAAATCCTAGCCCTATCTTGACTCTATGCACCATAACAACTTAACAAGATGTTAGAGGTATACAGAATTTACCTTGCAATATATTCTACGATATTCAATTCAGAAATTTTTTAAAAAAAATTGGAAGATACAAAAAGAAAATAATCAGGAGGAAAATGAAGAAAGAAGGGGATGAATATAGAGTTTTTATAAATTTAAATGATTGGGTTTCGCTTTTGATTGTAGTCTTTACTAGCATTTGTGTGCCTAAATCAGACTTATCCCCTTCTTATTTGAGGGATTTGTACTTATAGCAAGAATTTTAACAAATTGGTCAACCCGAAGTTGTTGCCTATAATGAAAGGCATTAAATTACATTAAACACTAACCATTACTTTTAATGTGTAACCATCATATGAATTAATTTAGTAACTGTTTAGATGTTAATAAATTATTTTTATTCGGCCAATACTGGTTTAGGTTGTTCACTTGTGTATTGTTATCCCTCGATTGATTATGATTATTCGTTAGAATTAAAAAACTCATTACTCTATTGAGCTATTATTTGTCCCATCTTATACATTTTTCATCATCCAGTCACTTGAAAATTTGCACGGTCCTCTGCATTCATATTCGGACTATTGGTGCTTAGGTCCCGTTTTTAATCTGGGTTAGGCTGTCCTTGCTTGAGCTGTACCCAATATTAGCCCCCACACTTAGAATTTGAATTCAAACTCTAAGTATATCATAAAAGAGAAGCCAGCTGGATTGTCAGCTATGCCAACTGTATGTTCCTCTGCTGGAGATTTCCTGCTAATGACTAGTCGTGTTTGGTAGGATTTGATTACCTACTATCTTTGACCAAGATTTGATACCTTATTGACCGCTATTTTCCTTGCTGAATGAGTTTCGCCTCAATTATAAATTAAGAATTCCTCTTCAAGCTGTTTTTTAGAATAATCTCTTCTTTGCTTGGTCATGTGCCATCTTATATAAACATGTCATCTTTATACTCGATGATGCACACTAATGCTAAAGCCATGAGAAAAGAATTTTCGAGGATCGCAACCATAGGTTAAGGATGTAACTGAAATCCGTCTTAGTTACCCTCTTTTATCGGGGAAGTAATATTGGTTTTTCTCTTTTACATCCCATTCGAAATTGGTAGTACATGTTTTAATACTGTTGTAGCTTTTTGTGTCCTCGGACTCTGTAGAGGGACTGAGATGGACAAAGATGGCCTGGATGGACATTCCACTTGTTGGGTGATGTTCGTCCCTTTTGCGTAGCTTTTTTTTTTTTTTTTTGGCTTTTGGTATAGCTCATCCATGTAGTTTTGTATGTTGTCGTGAAGACATTTTCTTATTTTTTCCACTTGGGTTGTAGTATCTCCATTTGTCCTATTCGTTCGACTTGTATTTTTTTGTTGTTTAAAGCTTGTAAGCTATAGAAGGATCAAATAAATAAAACTATCCGAATGGATGTTCATTTTCTTCACATGATTTTAGTGTATTTGTATTTCCTCTATTGCTCAGAAGAGGAGGGATTGCCCAAATGTTAGGACTTGTTTGCCTTTTTATATCTTGTTTTTTTTTTTTACAATCTAACAACTCAAATTTACTGATAGGTTGACTTCTGACAAAACCTGAATAGTGTGTTAGTGATGTGTATCATTTTGGTTAAATTCTTTCAATTTAATCTTTGCGTGCATTCTTTTCCATTTCACTTTTTGATTTGTTCTGCTTTCTCTTCTAGCCCAACTTTGTTACTTGCCAATTTTTGACGGCCATGGCTCTTTAAACTGCCAGCAAGGGTATTGCTAACATGCCTTCTAGTTTCATAGTTGACCAGGTGTGAGAAATAAATGAGAGGTATAATATTCCTACCACCATTCCCTTTCATGTCCCTTGCCCTCTGAGAGGGCATGCACTCCAAGACATGGCTTTATTGTTATATATGAGGTCTGTTAGAGGGAGGGCCTCCAGATTCCATTAGCTAGGGAGCTTTACGAAATAATGGAGGCTATGGAGATTCCTAGTGCCCACCTCCATCCTAATTTAGTGAGCTACCTAATATCTTTGTGTGTGTTTTTCAACCGCAAAAATCTTTATTTGGATGCCATAATCGTTAAGGTCATTTTTAGGCTCAATCAGGAAGGTGATTAGATCACTTTTACCTCTAGGAAAGGATTTAAAATAAGTGGAGTGAATCCAGAATCTGTTAAGGTATGGAAGGACCGGTATTTTTTTGTGGGAGTTCTTTCTAATTGGACCCTTTCCAATAACCAAAAAGTCACCAATTCTACTTATTTCGACGTGGTTTTGGACAAGGAAGTTTTTATGTCCAGACCACTAACCAATTTGATAATGAATAATGACATCGAGTGGCAGAAGATGGGTAATTTTCTAACTCGGAGGACATTGGCTGAAGTCAAGTGGGAAATCATTCAGGGCCAAAAACTCCTTGCCGACATGCTTCCCCACAAGCCAAAAAGAAAAGGGGGGGAACTTTTCATTGGGACCTCTCGAGGTAGTTGCTGGCCAAGCAGGTGTTCTAGTCATCGGTTTGTCCATCTTGTCCTATTGTATGGCTATTGATAGGATGGTTGATGAAGCTGATGATGGTCAAGACAAATATTAATGAATCATCTTAGAGGTTGACCCTAATTATTCTCCCATCTTGTGGCCCAGTTTTTGAAGAGGCGTCAGCATTTGTTACTGAAGGGGGAACTCTCTCAGTGATTTCTATAGAGATAAGTGACCCTAAGCCTCAAGCCATGAATGATGAAGAACCGATTCCCACTCCATTCATCACCAAATATGGGGTCCCAATTTTTGTCAGTTCTCTACCCAATAATTTAGTTTCAACTCTTCTAGTTACTCTAGTGGTGGAGTCCAAAAATAATGGTGGAGTAGTAGAATAAATCCTTAAGCCTGACCTTTTTTTGTTTAAGGTTTCAGAGGCTGAGGAAGCTCCCAACATTGGCCTTCCGTCCTCAGAAGCTTCTGAAGATTCGGGGATTTTTTCAACAGCCCTCAAATTTATAACTTCCTTGTATTGTCACTTTTTGCCCCTCTAATGTTGGAGAGTCTCACAAGTTCTAAGCCCAAAGTTTGATAGGCCATCGTTAGGACCTGTTGCTTGTAAAGAATTTCTCATTCAGGAGGTATTATATGTCATACTCTTCCAATTTGTTTCTTTCTTTGATATTGCTACTTCTAAATGAGAGTTCATTTGTTTTGCAGTCCCAAGATTTTTTACTCATAGTCAAGGATAAGCCATGGAAATAGGATGCTAAATTTGCTGACCTTTCTTGATTATTTGTGGTGCTTAGAGATTTGGCCTTCTGAGCAGTGATTGCTGAAGTTGAGGCTAAAAGTTTATGCGATCAAATTTGATATCTTGAGGAGTTGTCCGAGTAGATGAGGAGGTGTCACGATCTTGCCAACGAAAACTTCATAGTTGGAGGCCAAATAGCTTCGCTTGAGGACAAACTCCAGGAGGCTGAGTATAAGTCCATCTTTGATGCCAACCTGATTGACAATCCTCAAAAGGAACAGTCCAGGCTCAAAGAAGACTTGAGGAGAACCTTCCGATCTTAAGAGATTGGCTCCATTCTAGATGCTCAATTCTAGTAAGTTATCACCGTCTACAAGCAGATTATCTCTCTGGTGGCCCCTGATTTTTCCTTGGGTTATCTTGATCTGATAAATGCTAGAGCCATCCATAGTTCTGATGGTAAGGACTTTTCAAATCTAGGAGATAATCTACCTGCAGGACCCTCATTGAGTCCTTGGTCTGAAGTGTCCCTCCAGCTTCTGATTATTTCAATCAAAGGCTATCTTCTGTATTGAATTGGCGGGTTGTCATTTATACAAGTGTATTGTTCATCAGCTAAATTTTTTTAATTATTGTTGTTGACATTGCTTTTGTCACTTAATACTTCAATTTGGCAAAATTTTTTGTTCACTGACTAGGCAATTTTGCCATCATTGTCAAGCTTAATTAGAACCTAATCCGTGAACCATGTTCAACTGATGGTACCTGCCCCATGGAAGGGTGTTATGGGACTCATGTGAGAAAGCCCCCTGAGGCTTTACCAAATAGTGATGTTTTATATAGTGTCATTCAACCGCTTCTTTGAGCTCTCAAAAGGGACGGGTCTTTTGGTCTTGTAGCCCAAGTCTATGAAGTAATTGGTGTGTGATCACATTTTGGGCTATACAATTTTATCAACCAGCACCGTGATCACATTGCTACATCGGTTGTGTTAGTAGGTGAGGTGTGAAGAACTAATCGCCTAACTTTATTAATATGGTTAAATACAACACACAAGAGATATTTAAGCGGGCAATAAAACATACATGTTACATTTTTTAGTATAATGACAAGGTTATTGATAATATTTTTTTAGGTGAAGGGCACTCCATGCCCTAAGGACTAGTTTTCATTTTGATTGCATAGTTTATATGTACAACTACAGATAATGGTTGACACTAAGAATGATCTCTTACAATTGGGAGATAACTTATTCATATTGGCAATTTTGCCCGTAGCCTTGATATTTCTCAAAACTAAGTTGCCTACTTCAAACTGTCACACCTTCACCCTTTTATTATAGTATTGGGATATTCACTGTTGGTACACGGCTGTCAATATTTTGGCCATGTCCCTGGCTTCTTCCAATATGTCCAAATTTTCTCTCAAGAGTTGAGAATTATGATTTGGGTCAAAACACTTGACTTGAAAACTAGGTAGTCCAATCTTCACCGAAATATTAGCCTTTGTCCTGTAGTATAGGCTAACGGATGTATTGTATATTGGCTCCTATGGGGTTGTTTGGTAAGACCATAGCATCGATGGAAGATCATCCTCCCAAGAGCCCCCAACGTTTTCATGTTTTATTTTCAGCCCATTTAGTAGGGTTTAATTAGTTAACTTTGCTTGTCCATTGTTTAGGATTAAGTGATTGAGGTATGAACCAATATGATGTCGTGACTTGTATAATACTTAAAGAACATCTTCCCTGTAAATTGGATACCATTATCGGTTATTATGATCTCAGGTATCCAAAACCTGTAAATGATGTTTTGACATACAAATTCTATCACATTTTGCTCGATAACTTTCACTTACAAAGAAGCCTCTAGCTACTTTGTAAAGTAATCAACTACGACAATGATAAATTTCTTTTGCTCTACAATAAGTGGGAACATACTCAATATGTCTAACTCCTACAGTGCGACTGACCAAGGTGACTACAATGCCAGAAGTTTGGTGTGAAGTTGATGAGAGACGTTACTGTAAATTTGACAGTTCACACATTTTGTTTATAAACTCCATAGCATCCTTCTTTTTAGTTGGCTAGAAATAATCTTACATCATAATCTTGAATACCAGGTTCTTTTCCACCTATATACACCATGTAGATGTTGAGATGTACTTCACTTAGAATATAATCGGCTTCAGTGGGTGTCAAGAGTTGCATATATGGAATGGAATATGTAACGTCATGAAATATTTTTATCCGATTAAATTAAAATTATTTATTATTTTAGGTAATTCGGGTATGAAAAAATTAATTAAATATTATAAAAAATTTGAAGAATATTTAAAATTGTTGGATCGGTGTCCGGAGTGCGCCCATTCAATGGTTCGGGAATCGATTTAAATTTTGAGATTAAAAAAATACAATATAATAATAATAATAATAATAATAATAATAATAATAATAATAATAATAATAATAATAATATGCCGGAAGAGAAGGAAAGAAGAAGGGAAATGGGGGCTCGGGTGAGGGTTTCGCGGGGAAAGAAAGAGAGAAAGAGAGGAGGAGAATAGTGCTGGCGGAGGCTGTGCACGGGTTGCCGCTGGTCGGCGACGGTCGCGCAGCGGTGCCGGGATGGCACGAAGGCATGGATCAGTGGCAGCAACTGCGGGAGGCCAGCGAAGGAGGGGAGCCACGTGAAGGAGAAGAGGAGAAAATGGAGGCATTTAGATCCGATCCTGACTTCGAGCTAGTTGCAAAAGTTGTAGATCGGGTCGAGGCAAATACATTTATACTCTCTTTTTTCATTTTCATGCACTTTTATTTCATTTCTTTTGGGTATCCTCGTTCCAATACCCGAATAGATTAATATATTGTGTTACCTATAACCTAAACATGATAATATATCAAAATCATGTCTAAATGTCAAGTTTAGAGTAGTGTATCGTAATTTGAAAATCCTAGCTCCTGTGCGGATACTGTTCACTCGCACCCTTGCCCATTTTACTCGTGAATTTTTAGGACTTTTGCTTAATTTGATACTAGAATATTATTACCTATGTCTACTGTAAATTAATTTATCGATTGGATATCCGATTTGGTGATTTTAGGTGAAAACTTGTTCATCGGAACCTCAAAGTGCGTCCGGACCACGTTTGATCAATTATATTGGGTTTAATGCATGAATTGGCAGTAGATAATTGTTACCCATGATATGGGCAAGTAATTATGTGAATTATATACCCGAATTGGTAGTTTAGACCCATTTCCAAACAAGGAACCCTAAACCCACGGCCCGGAGGAATTAACCGATTAAATTAGGATTTATAGATGAATGGGCTCTAGAATGTTGATACCCACACCATGAATAAGTCAATTTGACCATCGGGTGTTCGATTTGGTAGCTTTATAGGGCTTTCTACTCTCCGGAACCCTAACCTATGCCTCTCTTGAAATTTTAGCCAAAATAATCATAATTATGCCTAATTCTAACCTTGAGAATTATGATGCATTAAAGTGCAAGGAAATCTATCACCCGAAAGCTCCCGAGATATTATAGGGTTGTTATGGTAAGAATTTTCTAATTGTTCTAATCATATAATGAATTATGCACATCTTACAAATACAATGATTCGAATACTCTAAAAATCATGTTATGAATCATTCACAAAAGAATTAATGATCGAAAGCTTAAGAATTTAGTCTACCATGATCAAAAAGGGATTTCATAATCCTTCTAAACTCCAACAAATATTACGTATGAACTATGAACATGTGAGGATCTAAACTCACAAAGAATATAAAAATTATGCATGGAATCAAGAACACATGAGGGCCCATGCTCACGAGGTAATATGAAAATCTGTATTAAAATATGCTTATGAAAAAAAAATCGGATGATGAAGGAAATTATGTAATTAGTTGAAGGAACTACGAACTGTTTTTCGGAACAGGGAATTATGAATACGAATATAAATTGAATACGAAATATGAAACGTTTTCTAACAGAGTAAGAATGAAAGAATTATGTGCTTAAGAATAGGATTCCCCAAAGAAATAAGAAATTTGGACTGAAGATTAGGGATAATAAACTTTCGCATGCCATAATATCACAGTAGAAGCTCAAAGATTACTCTGACCATGTATCCTAGCCACACTTAGCGGGTGATATTTCTTGACACGCCTTGATATATTATAGTGAAAAGTCAATATCTGTATGGAAGCCGTTACGGTAATGATTACGACCCCGTCTATAGGATTGATATGTAGACGGTCAGCCTCTGGGTCGAAAATAGGAGGAGATGGACTTTTGATTATAGGTATACACAATCCGAGTATCGACTGACTGCTCATTTATTCAGTAAGACCTATTGATTCCGATCCCATAACGAAATAAGTTTCAATAATAAATTGATAACTAAAAAATGACAAAGAAATGAACCAATGAAATATGGAACGAGTCATGAAAATATTCCTTTCTAAAATCATGAATTAAATCTCATATACACATTTGTCTTTCATATATATATTATTCTATTTCGAATATGAAATTGTGCATGTTCTTGATATATATATTGTGCTGGTTGAGCTAAATCTTGTTGCTTTCCTTGTCTCCAGATTAGTGCGGGCTATTACTCGATCGGTTAGGGTAGAGAATTTGTAGTCGGAGAAGCTCAAAATTCTGAAGGATATTAAGGAGATTTAGTTTTGTGATTTTATACTTTCGGAGCCCTTATATTATTTTGATGATCATGTCCATTGGTAATGATAATAATGTACTTGTAGTTAGCTTCTGCTATATTTGTTGGATTTGATTACTTCTGCAAGTTTATATGATTTGATAGTATACCTAGTGGCATCTTATTTGAGCCAACGTCATACCTTGAGTTATGACACCGGTGCCACGTGTTGCTAAATGTGACAAATTTTAGATCTTGTGCGGCTGTCTGGACATTGGAGTTTGTATCAGTTGAATTTTTTGGTTGTATCAGAGTTGTTTATGTTGGATTTTTTCCTATGGAGATTGTATATTGTTATACAGGTTTATATCACAGGTTTTGTATTTAGTTGACGTCCACATTGTAAAGAAAACTTTGTCAAATTTTTAGTAAAAAGTATAGTTTATCACAGAATAGCCTCTCTAGTATAGCTTCCCATCTACTAGATTTTACCACATGGTTGTCTCTTTCATATGCTTAGCTTCAATTGGATTCTAGATATCTTTGGTATTGTGTCATTCAAGTCATTTTGTTAGATACAGAAAGCATCTCGTCTAACCCCTCTATGCTTGGCTCATGAGTGTTTCTGTCATTTCCTTAGCATATTGCTTGAAGTTTCTGAATGCAGTTGTCTTGGCTAGATGGTTGGCCTTCTAGTTGTCTTCCCTTAGAATGTGGCAAATCTTCACTTTATTGAAGGATGATAAGAGATTTCTTACATTGTTCATATATTTTGCTAAAATGGATTTGACACTTCAATATTAGCGAGTATTTGGTACATTACTAGTTCAGAGTCACTATAGGTAATCAAAGTTTTGGCCGAGCATTCCATTACTAGCTTGAGCCCAGACAATAAGGCTTTATACTTGGCCACATTATTGGTAGCTTGAAACCTAAATATCAATGAGTATTTTATTTCGGACCCGTTTGATGTTGTCAAGACAATGCCAACATTACTCCTTGATTGAGAGAATGACTTGTTGATGTACAAAGTTCATGTTAGGGTTTCTTCATCATTTGGTTCATATCTATACTCTTCCAAATTCTTAGAAATTGGGGTTATCATTTCAATTATAAAATTTGCTAGAGCTTTGCCCCTTATGGTTGACCATGCTCTCAATTGTGTTCAAATTCCTCCCGCCTTTGCAAGATCACTGTCAAAAGTTGATTAGTTAAGATGATAATCTTGTGAGTCTAGAAGTATGGCCAAAGCTTCCTTGGTGCATAGATTAGGGCCAATATAACTTTCTCGGCCTTATAAGTTTTGAATCTCCGGGTCCGTCAAGATTTAGTTGACATAGTAAATCAATTGTTGTATTGCAACTTCTTCCCTAATTAGGACTAAACATAGTGCCAAATCTAAGATAGTTAAATAAAGGTAAAGTTCTTTACCCTTCTTGGGACAAGTCAAAAGAGGGGAGTTCATTAAGTATTCCTTCAACTCATGAATGCCTGTTGACATTCCTCTATCAACCAACTTTCATTATTCTTGGCTCTTCTCAAAGCCTTTAAAAAGGGAAGATGTTTTTCAGTTGATTTTGCCAAGAACCTTGAGAAAGCAATGAGTCTTCCCGTTAACCTTTGTATTTCCTTCAAATATTGGGGCAGCTCCATGTCTATAATGGCTATGATCTTTTTTGGATTAGCCTCAATCCCCTAGTGTGAGACAAAGAAATCGAGAAATTTTTCAAACGTCACCATGAATACACATTTTGTTGGATTTGGCTTCATTTGATGTGTTTGAAGTACCTTGAAGACTTCGACCAATTCTCGAATATGGTCGGTGGCCAATACGTTTTTGACAAACATATTGCCTATGTTTATCACTAGAATCTTTTTGATTTGCGCTTTGAATATCTTGTTGATAAGTATCTGGTATGTTGTGCCGACATTTTTTAGATTGAATGACATGACCTTATAATAATAGGTCTCCCAGTCGGTCATAAATAATATCATTTTTTTTTTGTCTTTTGTGTATATCTGAATCTGATTATACCCCGAATAGGCATCTATTAAGCTTAATAGTTGGCAACCATATGATGAGTCTACTAACTGATCAACCCTCAATAATAAAAAACTATCCTTCAGATATTTTATTTATATCAATAAAGTTGGCGCACATCCTTTATTTTCCATTACTTTTCTTGATAAAAAAGACATTTGGCAGTCAATTTGGATAATGGACTTTTTTTATGAACCCTGTGTAGAGCAGTTTTTTAACCCCTTCTCCGATGGCAATGAGCTTCTCAGTGGAGCAATTTCCTCGACTTTGTTGGGCTGATTTGTATCCTAGGTTATAGTTCTAACTTGTGAGCCATTACTTCTGTGAGGATTCCGACAAGTTTGCTGGTGTCCAGGCAAACACATTTGAGTTTTGGCAAAGAAATTTTATCATTTTCTCTCACATACGGTAGGGAAGAGGGCTTTCGATCTAAACATATTCATCCAGCTTGGTTAGATCGAGTAGGACTTATAGGGAAGATTCACTAGATTGGCCCTATTGGAATGTGGCCTCATCACAAAGGTCAAAATCTATGATCGGTTGACTTGGTATTGATTGTCCTATTTGAGTTAGACGACAGGTTCTACCAGTGATTTGATCGCCTCAAACTTCTCCCAACTCGTAGGGGGTCATAAACTTTATCTTTAAGTATGGGATAAATGTCATTGCTCTGAAAGCGACCAAGTAGGGTCGACCCAAAATGAAGTTGTAAATCAAGGGCAAATCTATCACTAGGAATGTTAACATTTAGGAAGCCATCATAGGGTGCGTCCCCAATGTGACTTCCAATAAAATGAGCCCTTGAACCGGTATGGTTTTGTTGTCTAATCGGTATAAAGAACCCTTGGCTAGTTAAATCTAGTTCTTTGTAAGCCTTAGCTTAAAGAATACATCAAGGTAGAAAACATTCCATGAACTTTTATCATTAATAAAAATTTATTTCAATTCGTAGTCAATGACTCCATCTGATATCAGTGTGGATACAAAAAGAGGGTCAAAGTAAGGAGTAATTATATGTATCATATTGTCGTCACTAAAACTAGTGATATCATTTTCTATTTCTATCTTCTGCCTCTTACTGAAGGAACTCTTCTTGAAATGATCCTGAGTATTGTTTCTGGTGGGCTTTTTAGAGATCATGTTTAGCACTCCGACAACCACTCAATAACGAGATTGCTTGAGCTGCTCCATGTCGTCATTACTTGTGTTATAAGGAGTGGATCCTTGGTCTTTTAAATATTTATTGAGATACCCCTTTTAAATGAGGGCATCAATCTCCTTCTGCAGAATCAATCAATCTTCAATGTAGTGGCTTGGAGATCGATGGTAGAAATGGTATTTCGACTGGTCTCGTTCCTCTGGATTTTTCACTAGCTTAGGCAATTTTAAAAACTTCTTATTCTGGTCTACATCAGGACATTGGTCTCAGTGTCATTTAGTGGGGTGTGGTTTCACAATTGGTACTCTCTCTTAACTCCCAACTCGACCCTTTGCTGCTTGCTGGCATCACGAGTGGATGAGTTGTCGTTGTTCCACTTCTTTCCACTAGTTGATCCCATATTATGGATATGGTTAGTGCACTTTAGCTACTTTGTTTCATTAGCCACATCAGTCATAATGTACGCTTAGGTAATAGTTTTATCCCTTAGGAAAATCTTAGGGTCCTATTGAACTATATATTTGAAGCACTCACTCAGCCCTAACGAGTTTAACTTCACCTCATCGGTAAGTTTAGATATACCTTAGGCCTCAATAATGAATCTGACTAGAAAGTGCTTCAAACTTTCATTCGGTCCTTATCATATCCTAACAAGATGCCATGACTGTTTCTCCTCCTATGGACTAGATGCGAATTGAGATAAAAATTGATCAACCAACTTCTGAAAGGATCGAATTAAATTTGGTGCCAACGAGTAAAACTAAATTTGTGCATCTCCTTTGAGTATTAGGGAAAAGTAGAGGCACAAAGTTGGGTCTTCCAGGCCTTGAAACCCCAGTAGTGTTTGAAAATGATCCAACTGATCCATTGGTCCATATTCTTGTCGTAGAGTTCCAGGGTTGGTATATTGAATTTGTGAGGGAGTCAATATATTTTGAATCCCCTGTGAATAGTGTCTTGCCTAATTTGGCTGATTGCCTGGTCGTGGTTGGACAAAATAGTGACTGCTTGATCCTTTTAATTCTTTCTTTCACCTCGGAGGTGGATGTGATCCTCTTTTCATCAAGGAACGTCCTCAATTTCGAGTGGTTGGCTAATATGTGGGGCGGCCGCTAGCTTAGGACATTTTTTAGCAAATTATTGCAGGATATTTCATCCAGTGCTGATGATTGCCTCATAATTCGAGTGTACCGTGGGTTCCACCGCTTGAGACTTTCCTCCCTAGCCTCAAAGTTCAATAGACTTTTCACCTTTATTTAGTAGCTACTGAATCGGGTTGTTCATGTGTGCATTGTCATCCCTGAATTGACTGAAACCATTTGTTAGGATTAAATACCTCATTAATTACTTTATAGAACAATTATTTGTCACAATCTTATATGTTATCTGCCATTAGGTCACTCGGAGGGTTGGCATGGTCCTCTGTATCCATATTTGGACTACTATTGCTTGGTCTCCATTTTGAATTTGGGTTGGGCTGGCCATGGGCCGTACCCAATAGGAATGAATCCAAAAGCCTTGTCAATTTTTGACCACTAATCATCAGTGTGAGTACAAAAAATAATAATAAATAACTAAATATATATGTTGTATAATAATATTTGATATAAAAAATCTTCTAAACCAAGAAAAATTATGTGAGAAATACGAAACAAATCTATTATAAAATATATGATTACAAATAATCCATCTAAGAGTCATTCACAATAATCCATATGAATAACTAAAAAAGTGTGACCCTCAATACGACTAACAACTTATAAGAGAATAACATTACGAGAAAAAGAGCAATTACTCAGTATTATATCACACAATCAAAGTTAGAACAATATATCTAAATTTGATAAAAAATAAAACTCGAATTGAATCCCAACCGAATATAAAAAATCTTCCATTCTCTCTTTTTTTTTCCTCCATTCTCTCTCTCAGTGTAACACTATTTGTGCTTAAATACTCCTAAAATTTGACCTAAAAATTGCTCTAGGATTTGTGCTCCAATCAGTGTCCGAATGCTATATGTAAATTTTGTCTATGCACACCTTCTACTATCGGTGCACGAGTGCCCTGTTAAGCACTCTTAGGTGCACTTGCTACTACTCCTGGCACACGTGTGCCTCCTCAAGTGACCCTCAGACACAAATCTCTCATGCCACTACGATTCTTCATTACGTGATTACTCCAAATAAAATTAAGTGAACCACTAGTTGACTCATTCATTGGGTTTAGAACCCATAAGAAAGTGATTTAAAATCCTAAGAAACTTTTCCTCACCACCTTATAAGGGACTCCTCCCTTTTTCGACAGCTATCATCTCTTACTCTTTAATAATTGTCCTTTCATAGGGAAATCGACAAGGTCACTCTTCTTGACTCTTCTTCTCAGCCTCCTCTTGCCACTTTGATCAAACTTTTTGTTGGCATCTTAGCATTGCCCTTGGCAATTGAGTCCCCCATCAGATGCAAGCTTAAGTGCTTACTTTCCATTTCCACAATTAAGGAGCCTTTGGTGAGCTTGTATAACCTTTTGCCAAAGATTATGCAAAATTAAATTCAACTAGACATCTCATGCATGATCCACACCTCACGGCTGAGCTTTGTCTTATTTTTTATCCGCAAGCAAATGTCCTCAATATCAACAACTCCCGATTAGTCATCATTCCCCATCTTCTATAACCTATAGACCCTAGCCATTTATGAGATGAAGGACTTCTTCACCATTATATAGAGTAAGGATCTGCTTTCCATTACTTAACTCATCTCATAGCCCATCAAGTTTTATGTCTTTGCCACGTCAACAATGAGAAGGTATCCATAGATAGTGATAGAAACCTAATTATTTTCATCATTATCGAGCCCCTCTTACTATTCTTTATCTCTCTCATTCTTCTACTTCCGCTTGAAACAATCTTACTTTATATGTCTTTTTAGACTATAATGATAATACTTAATGTCCTTGAATTTGGACTGACTGTTACTCCTTTCTGACTTGTCACATCTCTTCGTTGATTTTCCATGCCTATGACTGCTAGTGGATATCAAAAACACTTGGCTCCTTCAAAACCCCATCACTCTCTTTCCACCTTCATTTATTCATAAGTAAAGAAGTAGTAATCTGATTAACACTAAGTATGACATTCCTGAATAATAGTGTTGTGACAATATAAACATATTAGGCCAACAATAATACTAGCAATACCACATCTTATCCTCATTGATTTTCTCGTCAAGCATAAACATTTGCTTTACAATCTGTTTGAACTCGCCTAAATGCTTCTCAAAGCTTCGCTCTTCTGACAATTGGAAGTCATAAAATTGGTTCCTTACATGTAACATCATTATGAAGGATTTAGACTTGTCCTGTTCCTCAAGCTTCATCCGGACTTCTGTTAGATTTGATAAAACAATAACCTCCTAATGAGTGTTTTCCATAAGATAAATCTTAATCATATGATTGGCCAAGTCGCTCATGTCGTGTTTAGCTTGTTTATACAATTGGCTAAGTCGCTCATGCTTTATCACTTTTCATCATTAAGCTTCTTCATTTTTTTCATCCTTCTACTATAGTACTTTTACCACTCATTTTTGGGTGAAAATATTATTCACTTTTTTTTACCAAAGAATAAAATAATTTTATTTATTAAATTGCTCAGTTTAGAATGACAAGTTCTTTAACATTGACATTATCAAATGTAGCTTTCACGTTGAGAAACTTACACTCTGATACTACTTGTTGGAATTCAGAACACACACTATTGACATAGTGAAACAAACCCTTAATCTTTTGTGTGAATATAAGAAACCATAATAAGTAACTAAGTATATAAGTTACATAATTATAGATGTAACAAGCTATAATACTCTTGCGAATTAATTTAGAATAATTTGATTCTAACCTATTAAGGTCGTTAATTAAGAAAATTATGGTGAAGATATAATCTTATGAAGATAATAAGTTACAAACAAGTAGGACTAACATTATAAGGATTCTGGACCAAGTAGATTCATAAAAACTCTAGAAGGGTGTTTTGTTGATTTTCACTGGTGGATAATCAAAATATTTTCTGTGTTCTATTTTATTGATTGGGTGTGTGATTTCAACCCTAAGATTTATATAACAATTTTCACTTTAAGTAAATTGAAAAATTGTTAAGGCTAATTGTGGGTTTGAGTTACAAATTAAATGTTAAACCATAGCAGTACAGATGTGAGTTGTAACAACTCGAGTTTTAAAATATGATAATTAGGAAAAAGTTGAATTAATATAATCAAAATTAGGCTTAAATCCATATAAAAAGATTAATTTTTGAGAATGTGGGTTAATTCGATGGGGTGGGATTGCGGGCGCCCGAGGCGGTGCCACGATGCCCAAGACCCATGGGCCAGCACCCAAGGTGAGTGCTGGGCAAGCAGAATGGACATGCCTTCCATGTGCCCAACCGGTGTTCGAGCACCAACCTATCGAATGAAAGTGCCACGTGTGTGTTTTCTCGGTATTTTTTTCTATTTTCGGGGGAAATAAGAGAGAGAGAGAGAGGAAAGAGGAAGAGAGAGAAGGTGGAGAATGAGGATTCGAGTCCGAATCTGTTCGAGAGCCAATTTGAAAGGTGATAGATCGGGTTGAGGTAAGTGCACTCATACCCTCCTCTTTATTTATCTTACACTTTTATCTTATTTTCATCAGGTATCATCGTTTCAATACTCAATTAGAATTATATTTTGTATTACTTGGGATCTAAGTATGCATATTTGTAAATTTGGTGTCTAGATTTGTGGATTTTGATCGATTTTTGCACCCAAAACCCTAACCCTGCGCCAGGTGGTTTCAGCCTCTGATCTTTGGGATTTTTCATAAATTGAGATTAGAATATCATTACCCATTTCCTAGGTAAATTAATTTGTCAATTAGATACCCGATTTAGTAGATTTATGTAATTTTTTCTTTGCAAAACCCTATACCAATGCTTGGACATATTACCATTGAAATTTTGGGGATTTTGCTTAATTTGGGGATAGAATATGGTTAACCATAATTTGGACATGTTGATTTATTGATTGGGTATTCAAATTTGTGGTTTTATGTGAAATTTTATTCAAGGAGACCCAAACTAGTGCTCGGACTCCGTTTAATGGAATAAATTGGGTTTGATGCATAATTTAATTTAGGATTATGTTTACCCATGCCTTGAATTTAATGATGTTCCTATTAGAGGTCCGAAATTTTGAGAATTAACCGATATGTGTATCCAAAACTGTTCACGTGCACTATTCATGCATGTACTATTCACCAAAGGACATTGAACAATATATTGCATAATTTTTTCATATTTTACTAATAATTAAGTGATATGTATATTTGTACAAGTTCAATTGAATAATCTGAAAGTTTTGGCATGTTCAATTTTGAAGGAAATTTGTATTCAAAAGCCTTTCAAGTTAATATGTTTTTCAATGGTAAGAGTTCCTTATTTATTCCAAACCACATGAACAATTATGCATAAATTATGAAAATGTTAATTGAACATGTTTCAAAAATCTCATCTTGAACCCATTATGAAAGGATTATCAATCGGAAGTCATATAATTCTATTTGGTATTAAATGAGGTTGAATTCTTAAATCTCCCATACTCCAAAGAAAAATTATGCCTGAACACCGAAGTTCACGATGAATTATAAAAATTTATATCAAAATATGTCTATGGAAGAAGAAAATTTAATAATAGAGGAAATTCTGTAATCAAGAGTTTGTACCTATAAACTAATTGACTTTTGGAACGTTCTCAAAAAGAGTGGGAAAGAAAGATTTTGTATTCGAGAATAAAATTTTCTAATAAACAAGTATTCGAACCAAGGGTTATAGATAACAAAGTTAAACGCACCAAAATATTACATTGAAAACTCAATGATTACTCTGGCCGTATATCCTGACCGTAATTTATCATGGGTGATATTCTTGACATACATTAGTATATTATAGTGAAATATTATGACTTATTTTGGAAACGTTGGGCGGCTTTTGGCCTCGTCTAACAGGATTGTATGTAGATAGCCCGCCTTTGAGTCTAAAATATGAGGAGATTGGACTTTTCATTATATAAGTGCACACAATCTGAGCCACGATCAACCGTTCCTTTGTCAGTGAGGCCTACTGAACTTGGCCCCTAAACGTAATAAGTTTTCGGTATAAATTAATAATTGAGACAAGATAAAGAATGAATTAAAGAAATATGAAACGAATCATGAAATGTTTTTTTGAATCATGATAGTCACATATGCATCTGTCCTTTATATATGTATTATTACGTTTTAAATATGAGTTTGTATGCTTCTCAATATTCTTATGTGCCTTATTGAGTTTTTAGCTCACTCTTACTTCTTCTTACCTTCTAGATGAAAGTCACGAATTGACGCCCGATTAGAAAGAGTAAGGAGAGGGATTTGCTTAGGAGATTGCCTCGACTTAAAAGACTTAGAGTTTCACATAGGGTTATTGTAGCGGAATGTATATAGTTGATTAAGATTATTGTTATTATTATTTATTAAATAGTATCACAGCATGTTATTTATTATTTTGGATCATTGTTATACTTTTACAATTTATTTATGGATGTAGAATGCTTCTCTAGGTAAATATTAGGTCTGCATAAGTTCCTAGATGGCATCTCTTATAGATTCAATATAGTGGTTGAGATACTGTATTGGAGTCATGAATGATATGATAATTATTAATCTTGTGTGTGTTATGGTGTAAAATTTGACATCTGATGATTCATATATATACAGATTGTATGTATAATTTTTGTCTATTTTTAGAAAAAATTCTACCTGATTTTTTTATAAAATTTATGCTATTAAATTATAGGTATTAATTTTATATGATTTTTGATGAATGTTATTAGTAGATTATGACTCAGTCCGTCACATAAGTGGCGATTAGTATGTATCCAAGCCATGAATATGCTTATTTAAGGTAGAATTGCTGTGTGTGATAGGTGCTCATACATGTTTGGTCCAAATTTATGGCACTCGATGCATGTCATATGCACTCATATGTAGGCTAAAATTAGCCTTGAGCATGACTCGCACTTGACTTGTCAATATGGGCTAGTCTACTATTTAAGTAGGTTTCAACCAATTTTACTTATTTATTCTAGAAATTTTAGAGCACAAAAAGAGGGAGAAGAGGAAAAGAAAAAAGAGGAATGAGAAAGTGAATTTGAAATGATTTTAAGCAAATTGTTGGTAAATGTAAGTTAAGGCAAATATATGCAATCTCATTTCTTCCTTTTTGCTGAACCTTTTAAAAATTCCTTTTATCTTTTGCTCAAATATTCATACATGGGATATTAGCTTATTTCTTTTGACATTATAATTCATCTACGTTTATTTTACTGTCATTCCATGAGATTTTAAAGGCTTAGATCTCAATTTAAGCCTATTGTCTTAAAATTCTAAAATTTTGAGAGATTATTCTTGCGAATCTCTTTTATGTTGATATTTGGGTGAAAACTTTACGTTAATTTTGATATAGATAAATTGTTTTTCAAATATAAAAAATTAGTATATTTATTTTTAATGTAGAGCTTTTGAATTTGATTAATTGAGAACCATTGTAAAACAGACTGATGAAAGACACTTTAATACATCTTAATATATTATTTATAAATTAAATATTAAATCTAATATCTATAGATCATAAAAGTGATGTTTCACCTAACTATAGGAGATAATTAATAATTGACTTACTCACATACCATAAATAGTGGTATATGACCTTTAGCAACATAGAAGCAATCAAACCATAATCTTTAATATTTGATTCTTATTGGTGAAATCATCACTCATCTTTAATTTTATATTTTCTCATGATTTTCTATGTTTCATTGTTATTTTGACATTTTTTATATTTTAATTTTTGATCATAATCATTGTCCATTCATATGTTTCATTTACTAGTATCCATATATTAAAATTATATATATTCTTTGTTGATGTTAGACTTATTTTTACTATCTTTTGATAATCTTTTAGATTAGTGGGCTTGAATGTCATTTCTAGGGATATCAAACATTGAAAAAGCTATTCATGGAGGAATGGTTTTGGATATTTAATTGTATTTTGATTGTTTGATTTATAATTTGCTATCTTATTTATGGACCATTTGTATTCGACCATAAACCAAAAATTTATATTTCAATTACAATATTGGATATTTTGTTATTAGATCTGATATATTTTTTTTTACCTTAAGATATTGTTGTTTAGGCAATGATTTGTTAGAGTTAGTTTTGGATGTGATTTTTAAATCTTAAACTTTGATATATTTATTATTCGATTGTCTAATTGTATTTATTTTAAAGTCACATTTTAACTTTGGGTTATGTCTTCATTAATAATTATTAGGCTATGGTTTTTGGATTGGGGATGTGACAATAAAAATTTCTATGATTCTAAACTATACTTGTTTGTATGATTAAAATTAGAAATCCAATTAAAATTGAGCAAAGTGTGTAAAACCCTACTTTCATTTGGAAAACCAAAAATTCCCCTATAAAATCCTAACCTAGGTGTCCCCGCTTTCTTGCATGCGGCCTCCTCTCTACTTCTAATAACTTAGAAGTAATTAAAATAAAAAAATAATTAAACAAACCTAGACCTGTGCCCCTAAACCCTAAATTCCCCCTCTCCCTTTATAACCCTCACCTAGCCACCGCCTTCACTTTCTTCTAACCCTAATTCCTTGGTGAAGCAACAACTGAAAGACGGTAGAGAGAGACAGGAAGAACATTTAGCAGTGGGAGAGGAGAGAAAGAGAAAGAGAGAGAGAGAAGGAATGCCTATCCAAACATTACATCTAGCCTCCTCATCTTCGTAGTGCCAAGCTTGGAGTAATTCTTCAAGATCCATTGATGACGAAGATTTTGGTGGCTGTCCATGACAAAGAACTGCTATATCATGTAGCCTGTGGCAAGTGAATGTACCACTTTTCTTACAAAATCCATATCTTTCTTATTGGTCAAAGATTCATGCTCTTCACCTTATTGTTAATCTATTTTTGTTATCAAATCTGGTAATAAACAAAGTGTAGGAGAAAATGTAAAATTTCATGATGGTTGAAACGTTTTACTTTGGTTTTAGAGCAGTGTTTGACTAATATTTGAGCCAATATTTAAATGTTACACTATTATATAACTAGCATTTGAACAACATTCGAATGTCAATATTTTGATGGTTAGAGATCTACATATTTCATAAAGAATTCCTTATAGATATACTGTTTAACGTCTTAAGTGAATGATATAGAAACCTTTTATACTACTGTTTTAATGCTTATTCTACATAGATTGGTGGATCTATTGATAAGTGACTCAGCATTGGCCGACATGCAATGCCGCATTCGAATGCCAAGTGTCTAACCTAAAGTAGATTGGTAGATCTATGGACTTGGCTAAGTATTTTTGAGGGTACATCATGATAGATGTGTACTAGGTAGGCTAAGTGCCTTGGATATTGAATCTCATGAAAAAAATGGTGACATGTCACAAAGTTAGGAGCTAATGTTTGACCGGTGAGCTAGGACATGTTCAAATATCAAACGTGTCTCAAGATAGATTTGAAAGTTTTAAATAAATTGTAGTTAATGACAAAATAGAACATATTTTTACCTATTTTGTAGCCTTAGTGGAATAAATCATAGCATAGAATATTTGGTAGACTCTACGGTAGAGTATAAGATTAGAGTGAGAGCAGTGTGCGAGGTATCATTAGAATGCTAAAGGACTAGATTATTAGTTTTGTTTAGATATTAGGTGTAAGACCTAAAATGATTGTTCTAGAGATATGCCATTGGAGTGCCATGTGTTGAGTACTTAATATAATTAAAGAGGCTTTTCTTTTCCCTTTTTAGTGATGATATTACTTTCCGTAACATTTGGACATATGAGTTGTCCTATTTATCTATAGAGTGGTAATGAAGATTATTGGAATATCATAGCATCAAAGAATATGAGACCTGTGGGATCGTAATGTAGTATATGGATGTCCAATGTCTAATCTATGTTTCAATGAATTAAGGTATATTTTCATAATGGGATGTTTATAAATATATGACCTTCATAGAATGTGGCATTGAGGAAAACTATAGTGATGGACATTGGATTTGACATGTTATAAGGAAATTTCGTGATTCTATAAGATTAGTTTCTATATAGAGAGTTAGAGATTCTCTAGAATAAATACTTATATTGAGAGTTGGGATTCCCATATAAGCAGATGATTGAGACGAGTTCCCATACAGAGTTGGGGTTCTTTAGGATTAGTTTGTATATCGAAAGTAGGAATAGATTGATGATAAGACGTTGCACACTCATGGTGGCATAGTCTTGGGAGATTGTAGATTTACTCACATGTCAAACTTGAAAGTATTTATTACCTCCTAATACTTATTTACATAGAGTTGTAATACATGGCCTTTCAGTTTATGGTAACAAAATAAGATGTTGGGCAATTGTTAAGAAAACTCATATAGTCATGACCTCTGTTAAAATACATTTGGTAGAAAATATACTTTATTGGTATTTAGATTATATGAAATTCTAGTTGTATTCATGATATTTTGGATTTAGTGGTAACACTTAATGGTTAATCCTAATAGTATTCTTGAGTTATAGTTTGAAGGTGTCATAAAGTCTTAAATGAAATATTGTTGATTCTATGATTGTTAATTGCTCTTGTATATCATCATATTATTATCTAAGATAGTTATTATTAATAAATTTTATTGATTATATTACTTATTAGATTTTGACTAATCATTATATTTTATTGGCTTCAAAGTAGTGCCAAATAGTAAAGCTAGTTAGTTATCAAATAGTTGTGGAGGAACTTACAAGTAGAGGACCATAGGTTCTAGCTATTTCTTGTTGAGCATGGAGAGGTTTATATTTTCTTAAATTATAATTGATTTCTTATTTCAAGGCTGTGTCCTTTAGAATTTTTAGTGTACTTAGACTTTTTATTGTTACCTTGGTGTGTGTAAGGGAACCAGATTTCATTATGAATGTTTTAATTTTAAGATTTAATTATTATTATGATTATTTATATTTTTTTTATTTTTTTGAGGTTCTATGTGTGTTGGAGCATATCGGATTAGATGATTTAGATTTGGGATTCCACAAAGATTTTTCTCAATCAAAAAAAAATTATGACACAAAATTTTAAACAAATCTACTGTGAAATGTATACAAATAATCCCTCTAAGAACCCTTTACAATAACTAATTAAATTATAATATTCAAGATATTTTGAATCAATTTCAATTGCTAATAATTAATTTCAAGTAATTTAAAATATTTGACTTTTAATGGGCAAAACTTTAATTAAGTGGCTAAAATATTTTAAGAGGGATATTTTCGTAGCATCTTGAAATTTTGAATTAAGATAAACTAAAATTAAAATTTTTAGTTATTCACTGAAGTGGCGCCAGATTTCCTTTATTTCTACTGTGAGAGAATTGTAAATTGCCAAGTCCCTTCTTCCCTCTTCTTTATCTTGATTCATTTGCAAGCCAAAACTTTCCACAAATTCGGTCTGTTTCATCAGAAATCTCCCATAAACGGTGAGCTTGTGTGCATTGTAATGCATCCTTATTCTAATAATCTGAGTTAGATGGGTGAAATGGAGTCTCTTTCTAGTAAAGAAACTCAAGTTTTGACCTACTCTTTATAAGCCATTTCTATAATCGTCTGTGTTTTGTTGAAAAATCAAGGCTAATCTTTTCGTTTTGATGTCATGATCCTTGGGTAATAGTCAGTTGGATCAAATCATCTCAAATTTGTTAAAATCTGAACATTTCTGAAATAATATGTTTTTCCACTCTATTTTTTTTTTTTTATAAAAAAACTTCAATTGTGCCTTAATTCATGTTGTCTGAGCCTAATATTGTTCAGAACCTATATAAAATAAGTTAATATACAAGTATGAGTTAAGATCTTAAATTAAAGTTTAAATGGTGATTTAAAATGCTAATTTGTCACAACATATGGATGCTGTTGGAATGACATTTGAATATTGATCATCCTAGTTGAATAGTATTTGTATGTTGTTCGAATGCCGATGTCCAATTGATCCCCGCTTGAATAACACATGAATGCTGTGCCGAATGTCAACATAATAGTTTGCTTTCCTCGTTTTGATCTACTCGAATAGTAAACTTATGACTTTATAATATTTAATTTTGATTTATAACGTTGGTGTTTAGTTCTGAATTATCATATTTGAATTGTTGTTCAAATGCCAAGCTTACAGTTTCAATTTTAAGGTTCTGTTTTTGTACTGAATTTTGAAAAAAATATTCTCAAGATCATATTATATTAAGGATTCATAACCATGATAAGATCAGTTGGTTGGAGCATTTATTATTATTTTTGATATTCTTCTTTTTTGGTTTTCTTGATTCATGTCCTTTATTTATACTATATTAATATAATATTATTGATATTTTGTGAATAAGTTGATGTAAGTGTACACAATTACTAAGATATCAGAATATATGGGCTCTAATACATATTAGTATAGCCTATATTTGTCTGATATAAATTCTATACCCAGTGGTATGAGATTTATCAATTCTTGTGGAAGGTGCCTATTAGATATGTGACTATCATATTTGAGATATTGTTAGATATAGAACGAATTGTGTCAAGTTTGAATATAGGTAGGCTATGGGTGTTAAAGATTATCTTTACCACTAGATTGTAAGAAAAGTCTCAGTATAACATTGGTGGTAATATGTCAACCCATATACATCGAGGTAACAATGCATGACTTACCCGACCAATAGGTATATAAAACCATTTGCATTTTGTGCACAATAGCAAAAAAGTAAGATCTAGGGAGTTATCTTTAATATTCTCGTTGATAGTTATTGCAACTTCTTTCATGTTATGATTTGGTAGAAATTGAAAATGTTGATATCCCATGATGATTCACTAAATCAAATTGTTTCATGATGATTCGCTGAGATTAAGTTGTTTTAAGATGTTATGATTTTTGGGAATTATTATTATTTATTACATATTCTAATTATTATACAACTTATTATTTTGAAAATTTCTAAGGTTATTGTTAATATCTTATCATATTTGGTTTTAGTGATAAATTATTTATTAGACTTTTAACTCACTCTTTATATTTTTATTCTTCTAGAGTAGATGTAGACCGTTGGAGGCCAATTTTTGTGGAGTGGCATGACTGGCTAGGGTTTTAGAGGTTTTCCAAAGGAATTTATTAGTAATTTTTGCATTTAATGTTATTAGACATTAATATTTTCGGATGAATTGATGCTTTTGTCAGGCAAGGCCCTAGACAAGTTTTATAAGGATGTTTCCACATCCATTATGAGAATATATTATGGTTCATGGATGTATTTGTCTTTATTTATGGTTTTTATCTATACCATGACTCAAGTAGCTTGTAATGATTTGGCCTGGGTCATAACCTGAATGCAATTCTTAATACAGCTAACAATCTATAAAACAAGAGTATAATGAAAAAATAAATAACCAATCGATTATATGTTTTACAACTAATGTTAGGATAATATACTTGAGTTTAAAAAAATAAATTTTGAATTGGATTTCAATCAAATGTTGAAATTATTTATCTTCTCTCTCATCTCTTTTCTCCTTTATCTTTCTTCATGCAATACCATTTGTATTTAAATGCTATCACAATATGACCTAAAAATCATTTCAAGATTTTTATATTCTTAGTTGGTTTTAGAATAGCATAAGCAAATTTGCCTATATATATATTTTGCTATCAATGCACAAGCACCAATTAGACACCTCTTAGATGTACTTGCTATTGCTCTTTTCAAATGTAAGTCTCCTCAGGAACTAATCTCACATGCCACAACTATCATTTGCTCAAGTGAATCCTTGCGTTAAAATCAAGCAAAATGTCAAATAACTTATTTATGGGTTGTAGGACTCATAAGAAAGTAACACAAAATCTAATACTTTTCTTATCAGAAACATTGGATTGGAAATATAACAACTAATATCTAAACATTAAATAATGCTCTCTAAATCTTTATTGTTATCAAATTTTTCTTGTATTGAATTCAATATTTAATAGATTTTAATATTATAAAAAAATTAAATAGAAATATAAAAATATTTCTTATTTTTTTATTATTACATCTTTAGTTTTGGATTTTAAACCAATGAGCAAAATGGGAGAAATAGAATCCCATTTCCCTTGTGCCATGGAGGCACATATCATCTTGTGCTACCTTTCCATGTTCTGTTCTCTATTTTCTTATTGTGTGAAATGGTTCTTAGAATTTCCCTAAAATAAGAATGACATTCTATACCAGCATTGGGCACGTGCATGCATTTTGCATGACTTCTCCTAGCAAGCTGTGCATGTACACCCTTACACCCTTTAAGCTTAAACACAACTATTTTTCAAGCACATGCACTCCTCAGTCCTACATTAGACGTCTTTATTCTATTTGTACTTGCTTAGGCCCCTACTAAAATTTTTTACTGGAATGAATTCTCTCATAAATATTGAACAGATTATTAGATGACATCTCTAATTACTATGGGACTCATAAGAGATTGACCTAAAGCTCAATAATTTTATGACTTTATGGAGCAACTCACCTCTCCGTCAACTGTCATATCTTGCCTGCTAACAATATTTCCTCTACTGGTGTACATATGTAAGATTCTACAAGCCTGATAACACTGTCTTTTTCTTTACCAATATACAAGAAGTATTATCACTCCCCTATAGCAACTTCAGATCGTTAGGGTTGCTTTTCTTATGATATTGTCTCAGTCTCTTCATGCCATCTTAGCTAAGTCTCTCATGGTCACATTGACATTGTATTGAAAATTGAAACCTCCATCAAGTATTGGCTTAAATGCTTTATTTCCTATGCCAAAATTGAAAAATCTTTAGTGAGCTTCCATTAATCTTTTTAAACATTGTACAAAAATCTTTTGTCATCAAGTTTGCTAATTGAAATCAAATTCAATTAATTATCTAATACATATTACACACCTCTCAATATGAGTCATGTCCTGTTTCTTGACCACAAGCACGTGTCTCTGATGTCATCAACATTAGACAAGCCATTTTTCCTATCTTCAATACTCAGTTATCTCCTAACTTTTAAGATTTGAATAAAGTACTTTTTCAATGTCATATGAAATGAGAACCTACTATTTATTACCTAACTTGTCTTGTTACAAACAAGGCTCCACACTTTCTTTGCATTAACAACTAGAAAGTCACCAAAGGTTGTGCTACTGGCTCGATTATTGTTGTTATGATCCCACTTTTCTTAACATTCTCTACCTTCTTCATTTTTTTTACTTCCACTTGAAACAATTCTACTTAATGTTATCCTTTTTGATATAATAGTAGCACTCGAAATCTATAAACTTGGGCCGGCTATTTCTCCTTTTTGAATTGTCATCGTCTCTACATGTAACATACCGGTTTTCAAATATCGTAATTACAGATAATTAAGTTAAAATAATTAATATTGGGTTTAACCAATGTGAGAAATTTGGTTTCGGAAGTAGTAGAAGCCCTCGGTAGGGGGCACCCGAGACAGCAAAGCAGTGCTTGCTGGGTGCCGACCTGCATCATAAAAGTCCAACGGTTCTTTTTCCGCGTCATTTATCCGGGGAAAGGAAGACAGAAGAGAGAGGGATCACAAAGGAGAAGAAAGAGAATGAGAAAATCAAGGCTTTCGGGTTCGATTCCGATTTGGAGTTAATTATAGAAGTTGTAGATCGATTCAAGACAAATACATCCATATCCTTTTCGTTCTCTCTTTTTAATTTTATTCGATCACCATCAGGAATTATTGTCCTGATACTCGACTCATACACATATTTTGTGAAACCCATAAAAATTTATCAATTTGTTATCGAATTCATCGTTTTTACACGATTTTGTGCATCCTGAAACCCTAACTTACACTTCGAACCTCGTTTAATCAATTATTTTGAGTTTTATACATAATTTGGCTTTAGAGAATGAAAATCCATATCTTGAATATGGTTATTAACCGATTGGGTGTCTGATTTTTTAAGTTTTGTCCGATTTTATACGTATGGAACTCTAAATCAACACCTAACACTGTTCACCCGAGAAATTTAGGAATTTTTGCATGATTTCACTTTGTTTAATTGGTATTTAAAGCACATATAATTGCATATGCTCAATTGTATATTCCAAAAATGTTATTGTGAATCGTTCGTGAAGGAATATCGTCCAAAAGCTCTAAAGTTACGTTTGCCCCAATGTTGTAAGGATTTTCTAATTTTTTTCATACTTATGTTAAATTGTATATCTGTTTAAAGTTATCAGAATACTAAACAAATGATAATATGTTCTGTATCCAAGGAAAATGAGAATTTTACAAAGTATAAGAAGGAGATGCCACATTTGATATGTTTATAATTCATTATCTCAGAGTGAGAATTTATATAAAAAATTTGGTGGACTTTTTCTTAAAGAATAAAAAATTACAAAATCTGGACTAAGAATTTATATTTTAAATGGTAGTATTTTCTAATATGCCTTAAGATATTATTGTGACAAATTTAGAAATTACTTTTGGACCACGGGAGATGCTTTGATGGTATATATATTATCTATTTTATGGCCCTACGTATCAGGCACTATCCGCCACGGGACGTTAAGTTGAGATTTGTGGTTAGCGCCTTAGAATATGTTGGGACATGCACATTCTTTTCCTCAATTTGTTTACACTCTTAGTTGGTAAGGCCTATCGACCTCGATCCGTAAAGTAAAGAAATTATACATGTTTTTGAACCTAAAGAAAAATAAGTAAATCAGGGAAGATAAATGTATTCTGAAAAGTATATTTAATGATGATTTATATTTACATATCCTCATTATACTCATATATCCCTCTTCTACTTTATTTTATATATATTATTTATTGTCTTTAATTATATTGTACTTATTGAGTATATGGCTCACCCTTATTATTTTTTCTTATTTTTAGATGAGGACGAACTAATATCCAATAGGACGGGATAGAGGATTAGAAGTCAGTTAGGCTAAAAACTTGGAGGATAAATCTTGGGGACTTAATTTTTGTAGAATTGTATCCTTTTTTATAGAATATTCTGTATATTTGAGAGGATTTTATATATGGATGTATGTGTAAGATGGTAATGATTATGTAACTTAGTTTTCGCTATATTTAGTAGTTGTATATACTTTCGCATGTTTGTATGATTTGCTTAGAAACCTAGTGGTATCTTATCTGAACCGATAACATGACAGAGTCATGACATCGATGCCACGTGTTGCTTATGGCTCTTTTTAGATCCTGTGTTAAGTAGTTTTGTGATTGTACTTTATTATATAGGGTTAATATACGGGTTTTGTATCAGTCTAATGGCCTTTTTTTGTCAAAACTCTACCGAATTTCAATTAAAAATACGGTCCGTCACAGTTAGTATCAGAAAAAAAGATACATTAGATTTGATTTGAATCTTATACAAAAATTTAGATTAGAATAAGATAAATTGAATAAATAGATGAAGGTGTAGGATGATTAAGATAGATCGGATGCTTTTAGTTGTCCTAATTTGTATGACTTAGACTAGAACTAAGTTAGGAATTAGTGGGTGAGTTTCGTTGTTTAGCTTTCATTGTTTTAGTTAGTATCCGAGTATGAACTAATCCACGTTGTTCTTATTTCCGAAAAGATATCCATAGTTGATCATACCACCTAGATGAATGTTGACACATGGAGGTGGTCAACTACATGATAGAGAGATCGAGTATCTAAATCTAATAAGTGGGAGGGAGAAACTTAAAAGTCTTGAAGAATCTAATCTGGGCGAGAACGAGAAGAAGGAAAAGTTGTAAGGAGGTTGCGTGAGGTTTAAATTTAATTGATATTGATTTTAGTTCGAAGTTTAAATTTAATCAGCTCTAGGTTGATATTCACAAACTAATAATGTGCTAAGAAGGGTGCTTGAATAACATGGCAAATATGACGGATAAGGTGAAATTGATGGCTCGAGGTCAATATAATTTAGAGTCAATTTTGGTGTAGCGATTCCAAGGATTTCAATTAATAATCGATTTAGTAATGATTAAATGTCTAAACTTTTGTGTAACTTAGATCCTATAGATGTTGAGATATGGATCCTGAGAATTAAGATGGCGCTGACGATGATCCAATGTTTGAAAGAAGATATGATAATATTGCCTCATATAAGATAGAAGAGGAGGTCGACCTTGGGTGGTTAATGTAAAAAGAGTCATGGGTCTCGAGGATAAAGAGATATCATAGGATATGTTTATGGATGCTCTATGGATGAATATTTTATTTCGATGAGATTTTTGGGAGCATATTCCAATCGTGGACAGTTCGACCGCATGATTAGAGATTGTCCTTATTCCACGGGTCGAACAGTAAAGAAGTCTAGTATATTGGATCAAGGTTCCACGGTAATGGCACAAGTATAGAGGTGTCGTCTACTGTGGTGAAAGGCAAGACTTTTGGATCTTAACATTTTAGTATTTGTGTTACTTTGGGATTCATAATCTATATTTCATTTATATTTCCTAAATTTATCCGTTTGTTTGAGGACTACAGACTTGTGTTAGTTATATTGATGACCATGGTATTTTTTTGGATCCGTAGGCATGATTAGTTGGGTTGATTTGATTTATTTTGTTGTGTCGATCTTTGATATGATATTAGTGATGATTTGGCCTGTGAGTCGCCATACTGGTGTGAATCGAGCTGGTAAATGTAACATTTTAAATATTTTTATTTGATTTAATTGGTTTTATTCGTTTATTTTGGATAATTTGGTGTGATAAAAATTAATTGAATATTATAAAATTTTGAAGAATATTTAAATTTTTGGGCCAGCGCCTAAAATGCGCCCATATGGTCGTCGAGTACCAATTTGGATTTGGAAATTTAATTAAAAGGGGTACATATATAATAATAATAATAATAATAATAATAATAATAATAATAATAATAATAATAATAATAGAGAAGGGGGCAACTCACGGGAAAAAGAATGGGGAAGAAAAAGAGAAGCAGGGCCACGGGTAGAGAGAGAGAGAGAGGGAGAGAGAAGAGAGAGAAATGGTCAAACGAAGGCTTTTGAGTCCAATTTCGGTTTTGAGCTAGTTGAAGAAATTATAGAGCAAATTGAGGTAAGTGCATCCATACCATTTTCTTTCATTTTATTGCACTTTTATTTCGTTTTCGTCTAGTATCTTATTCCGATATCAGATTAAATTTATACTCCATGTTACCCATGATGTATGCATGTATATATATTAATTTCATGTCCAATTTGTAAGTTTTACGCATCGTTTGGAGAAATTTTTGAAAACCTAACCCGCTGTTACTGTTCACCCACATCCCGAGTGGTTTCAGTTTCTGATTTTGGGACTTTTGCATAAATTAGGACAAAATATCATTACTCATATCTTATATAAGTTAATTTATCGATTAGATATCCAATTTGGTGGATTTATGTGAATTTTCATTCGTCAAAACCCTAGGATTCTCCCAGATATGATACCCACGAAATTTTGGGGCCTTTGTTCAATTTGGGACTAAAATATGATTATCCATGGATTGAGAAAGTTAATTTATCGATTGGGTATCCGAATTTGTGGTTATGCATAGATTTTCATTTGTGAAGCCCCAAACTCGCCCCCGGATACCGTTTAAGCTTCGATTTGGAGTTTAATGTATAAATTGACTTGGGATTATAGTTACCCATCCATTGGGTTTGACAAATTACCCGTTAGATGTTCGAAATTCTTAGAATTAATTGATATGTGCATCAATGTACTATTCACGGATACTGTTTACTTGTGAATTTCGGACGATATTTTGCATAATTTTTCTATATTTAATTGCTGATCAAATGATATATATATTTGTACAAGTTTAATAATATAATTTGAAAGCTTCAGTATGTCTAATTGTGAAGAAAATTTGTATCTGAAGGCTCTTAAGTCAATTCGTTCTTTAACGGTAAGAATTCCTAGTCTTCTCTATGCTCTTGATATTCGTACATAAGTTAAGTCATGAAAGGATTTAAATTCAAAGGTAAGATGAAAAGCATATGATTATTCGGAGGGAAATGCCACAATACGTGATATAAATAATCCGTTCTCCCAGTGCGAGAACTATGTGAATGAAATATGGTGAACCTTCCTTCAGAGGTGTAAGAAATCATGAAATTAGGACCACAAATTCATTTTTGAAGGATAATATCCTTAAGCATGCCACGAGTATGACAGTAGAGATTCAATGATTTATCCTGGCCGTGTGTTGTAGCGAGTGATACTCTTGATATGCCTTAAGATGTTATAGTGGCAATCGATGATAAAAAATAAGAACACAAAAACCATCTTACCCTCGAGATATAAATAAAGAGAATAAGAAATTATAACCATTCTGTCATCGGGATGTAAATACGGAGGAACCCATGATCAAGAACTAAGAATAAGGCCTTTAATTATGTAGAGTGAATACAATCTATACTCGATTATTCGTTCATTAGTTGGTAGAGTTTACTAGCCCAGGTCCACAGAGATGAATAATTATATTTAATTTACGTCCTAAAAAATAGAATAAAAGAAAGAAATGAATTGCACCTCTAATATGTCTAATCAAGTTCCTTTCATATATTTCTTTTATATTCATATATCTTTCTTCTATTTAATTTCATTATTATTGTTTATCTCCTCATTATAATGTTCTTACTAAGTTGCTAACTTACCCTTATTTCTTCTTCCTTCCATATGAGATCCACGAGTTGACGCTCAATTAGATAGAGTAAGGAGAAGGATTTGTTAAGGAGATTGGTTGAATTTTGAGGACTTAAAGTTTTGTATATGGTTATTGTAGCGGAATGTAAATAATTGATTAAGATTATTGTTATGTATTAAAATAGGTCGCAACATGTTATTTATTATTTTGGATTATTGTCATACTTTCGCGGGTTATTTATGGATGTAGAATACTTTCGTAGGTAAATATTAGGTCTGTATAAGTTCCTCTCATAGATCCAATATAGTGGGTTGAGATACTGTGTTAGAGTCTTGGATAATATGATATTTGTTGATTCTGTGTGTATATTATGGAGTAAAATTTGACGTCTGGTTTGACCATTTTAAAGAAAAACTCTACTCAATTTTTTACAAAAATTAATATTTTAAATTAAGGACATATTAATTGTATTTGGTTAAGTATGTATTTAACAGAGGTCTTTAGAAGATAAGGGCCTATTCCGTCACAATAAGAATATTATACCTGGCAATCAAGTTGTGAAGTTTTGGGCATGAGGTATAATCAGTCGAGGTAATAGGAAATTATTATCGTTTTGCCTACAAGTTGTTTAATAAGGATAAGTGTCAAGTTTATTTAGTAAGATGAAACTACATCTGAAGTCATCTTGTGGTCGCTAAGGAGTTTTGGCTGTATAAGTATTTGAGGACATCTCCTAGAGGAAAGGATTAGGTGGATTGATCTTTTGATCAATAATTCGAGGTTGTGTCGAAATCGACACCGACTTTTAAGGATTATGTAAAGAACCGAAGAAATATCGATTAGGTGTTGTTGTGAGATGCTCTAGAACCTTTGAGGTAGGTAAGATGAATTGGTAAGGTTATTTGTGGATTTCTGAGAATTTAGATTGTCCAAGAGATGAATGGTTGATAAGCAGGCACTATGAATGAATAGGTAAATCGTTTGATCTTCTGCTAAGGTTTGGAGTTCTCTAGGGTTGATCTGTATTCATAGTATTATTAATTGTAGATGACTGAGAGTTATACCTATGATAGTATTCAAGATAGGGATACAACCGTTGCAAGTTCCAATAATGCCATTTGGATTCGTAGGTTCATTGGCATTTTTGTGAATTTTATGGAGTGAATCTTTCGACCATACTTAGGTCAATTTTGTGGATGCCTCATCGAGGAATTCGTAGGATCATGGGGATGAATAAAATTCTATTTGAGGATGGTATCATGGATTTGGAAGGCTATGAGTTGTGTGCTCAATTGGGTAGAATGTGGGTTTGATTAAGGATAGTGTTATGTTGGGTATATAATTCCTTCGATAGCATGAACATAGTTTTGAAGAATTTGGGTGATGGCTCTTTTTGAAGAGGCGGATTGAGGTCGCTAAATCGTATGGTTATCTTGGATCTAGATGAATCCGGTAAAATACTCGTTAAGTGTTCCCCAGGGTTATACAACGTCTGTAGGGTGTTTGGCTTAGAAATGATGAATTTCCATCAGGATGAGATACATGAAGATGGTTCTCGAGGAATGAATGGTTAATTACCGACTATGTCGTTTGAACTGACTCCTAATGGATCCAATGAACTATAGTAGAATGTGATGTTTTTGAAGAAGATCTAAGATTATATTTTTTCTGCATCATAAATGTGTGGATGCTCTTGGATTAAATGAGAAGAGGTCTATTATCAGAGTTACTCCCCTATGATTTAGAGTTAGTAATTGAGGTATCTGCTTTGGAAACTTATGGGTGTTGCTTTTGGAGATAGTTAATGTCTAATAATTCTACGGATTTAAATATTTGTGTCACAAGGAGTAGTCAATCATGCGACATAAAAAGTAGGTAAATCTGCTTTAGGAATGTAAAAAAGAATCTCGGTGTCTTTTAAGGAAGGCGAATATTAGTATCGATAATTTGATAGTGGAAGTCTTTAGATTTGTGATGTTTTTCGATGTTTCATTGGAGATGTGAAAGGTGAACCGTGAGTAGGTCCTAATATTTGGGATGATGGGACATCGTGCACTTGATTTGGGAGACTAAATCGTACTCGAAGTATTAGAGTTATGAAATTATGGGATGAGAAGCCCTTGTAGTTTTATTTCGGAATTGTTAGAATAGTAAGGATTTTAGATATTTGAATAATGAATCATTAAAAAGATTCGGGGTTCCGAGGTATTATTGGTGACTCGAGGCTGTACCAAATTTTGGGGTAGTTACTTCAATCGTATTTCCTATGTTGGGTATAATCTGAGGATTATGGATTTTGCCTTGGGCATATCGATATCTTCAGGATTTTCTTTGGTTTATAATTGTCGTTTAACCTAGGTGTCTAATATGAATCAATGGATAAGACTTACAAGTTGATTTGAGTATGCAAGTAAATGGTTACTCAGAGTAACGCAGCGGTAGGATGTGAGCCAGTGGCCAAGGATTTTAAAATAAGATTGAGAATCCAAGTGAACGATCATTTACGAGGCTTAAGATGAATTGAAGTAGGAGTTCATTAGTTCGTTCGAAATTTTGAATTAAGACGGAGGAATGGCCAATATAAATCTGGGTTGCCTTCAGTCTTGGTGGATCGTCATGAAATCTTTAATGTATTAATGATTAAGGAAATAAGTATGTGATCGAATTAAACTTTGAAGAAATTAGGGACTGGTCCTATGATAAGGTTCCAACCTAGATTTAGATAAAGAAGATTAGATATTGGGAATTAGGATAATTTTTTTGGACAAGATTTTCTAGGAATAATCAAAATTTCAAGGTTGTGACATCCGAACATAAGTGGGAATCTGAGAGGATTTTCCTCAATTATTAAATTTTGAGGTACATTAAATTTCAAAAACGAAATTTTTATAAGTGGAAAAAAGTTATAACATACTGGTTTTTAAATATGTTAATTATAATTAATTAAATTACTATAATCAAAATTAAACTTAATCCATGTAAGAAATTTGATTTCAGAAGTGGTAGGAGCCCTCGGCAGAGGGAACTCAAGGTAACAAAGCAGCACTTGGAGCAGGCGCTAATTTGGGAAAGGCAGCGCCTGCTGGGCGTCGGCCTGCATTTTAAAAGTCCGACGTCTTTTTTTCGCATCATTCATGCTAGGAAAGAGAGAGAGAGGAGAGAGAGATCGCGAAGGAGAAGTGAGAGAATGAGGAAATCAAGACTTTTGGATTCGATTTCGACTTAGAACTAGTTCGAGAAGTTAAAGATCGGGTCGAAGTAAGTGCACACAGCCCCTTTTCGTTCTCTCTTTTTAATTATCGTTCGATCCCCATTGGGTATTATTGTATTGATACCTAATCCATGCACATATTTTATGAAACCCACAACTTGGGTACGAAAATTTATCAATTTGTTGTCCGATTCATCATTTACACATGGTTTTGTGCATCCCAAAACCCTAACCCGTGCTCAGACCTTATTTAACCGATTATTTTGAGTTTTATATATGATTTATCTTTAGATAATGAAAATGCATGTCTTTAATATGATTATTTACCAATTTGGTATCTGATTTTTTAAGTTTTGTTTGATTTTGTACATATGGAACCTTAAATCCGTGCCTGACACTATTCACCCGAGAAATTTGGGGATTTTTGTAAGATTCCACTTTATCTAATTGGTATTTAATTTACATATAATTGTATATGCTTAATTGTATATTTTAAAAATATTATTGTGGATTGTTTGTGAATGAATTATCATTCGAAAGCTCTAAAGTTACGTTTGCCCCGATGTGGTAATGATTTCCTAATTTTTTCATACTTATGTTAAATTGTACATATGTTGAAAATTATTAGAATACAAAGAAAATGATAATATATTCTATATCCAAGGAAAATGAGAATTTTACAAAGTATAAGAAGGGAATACCACATTTGATATGTTTATGATTTATTTTCCCGAAGTGAGAACTTTATATAAAAAATTTGGTAGACTTTTTCTTAAAGAATAAGAAATTATAAAATTTGGACCAAGAATTTTTATTTTTGAGGGTAGTATTCCCTGGCATGCTTTAGAATATTACTGTGACAAATCGAGGAACTGCACTTGGACCATGGGAGATGTTCTGGTAGTATATATGTTATTTATTTTCTAGCCCTAGGTATCGGGTACCGTTCGCCACATGATGTTAAAATTACGTGGGTAGAATATTTATTATTTGTTTTCAGGCCCTAAGTATTGGACACTGTCCGCCACGAGACGTTAAAGTTGAGATTTATGATTAGCGCCTTAGAATGTGTGGGGACATATACATTCATTTCCTCGTTTGTTTTCACTGTTAGCTAGTAAGGCTTACCGGCTCTGATCTACAAAGTAAAAAAAGTTATATATATTTTGGAATCTAAAGAAAGGTAAGTAAATCAGGAAAGATAAATGTACTCCGAAAAGTATATTTAATCATGATTTATATTTTTGCATCCTCATTATACTCATATATCTCTCTTCTACTTTATTTTACATATATTATTTATTGTCTTTGATTATATTGTACTTGTTGAGTATTTGGCTGACCCTAACTATTTTTTCTTATCTTCAAATGAGTACGAGCTTATACCCAATAGGGTGGGGTAGAGGACTAGAAATCGGCTAGGCTGAAGACTTGAAGGATAAATCTTGAGGATTTAGTATTTGTAGAATTGTATCCCTTTTTATAGAGTATTCTATATATTTGAGAGAGTTTGGTATATGAATGTATGTGTAAGACGGTGATATTCATGTAGCTTAGTTTTCACTATATTTGATGGTTGTATACATTTTTGCAAGTCTGTATGGTTTGTTTGGAAATCTAGTGACATCTTATCTGAACCGACGACATGACAGAGTCATAAAGTCGATGCCACGTGTTACTTGTGGCTCTTTTTGTATCCTATGTTAAGTAATGTTGTGGCTGTATATTTGTTGTACAGGGCTAATGTACAGGTTTTGTATCAATCTGATAGTCATTTTTCTATTGGAACTCTACTGAATTTTGGTTAGAAACGCAGCTCGTCACACTACATTAACCTTCCATTCCTACAACAACTAGTCAAAGCTAAGATACTTTGTTCTCCTAAAACTTTATCACTTTTCCTTTGCTCAGTCTCATTCATAAGTAAGGAAATAATAAACCCATTAAAACTAAGCTTATCTTTCTAAAACAATGGTATCATCACAATATGATCGTACAAGCTCACAACAAAATATTTTATCCTTCTCCTTGATCTTATATTCAAGTGTAGCTATTTGTGTCAAAATGCGGTTGACTCATTTAAATGCTTATTGAATCTCCCACCTTCACCCAACCGAATGCCATAGAACTACTTCTTCAAGTACAATCCCATCGTCAAAAACTTGGATTTGTACCAACCCCAAGATTCATTCAGATCTCCGCTAAATCTGATAAACCAATAACCTCCTAAAGAATATTGTCTTTAAGAAACAACATAATCATATAATTTGTCAAGTCCCTTATGTCTAGCTATTCTTTCTCTAATTGTTTCCCCATCTTCTCTATCATTTTTCTTAGTGTTTTCACTGTTTCTTCATTAGTTGAAACAATTTTCACTCATTCTTATTAAATAATGAAACTATTTTATCTATTAAATTATTCAATATAGAATGATAAAATTTTCAAGGATGATGCCATTTCAATATCGTTTCCAAAAGTTTGATCAACACAACCTTATTTCTCTAATACCACTCAAAGTATTATAAAAAAAACTTATGCCGTAATTTACTTGTTGGTATTAGAACAAGCCTGGCACACCTTGATCATACTTATTGGGATTTATATGACAAAGAAGAGTTTGAATCTCCCATAAACATCATCAAACCTTCTCTTCCGATTAAATATAAGGAACAATAAGAAAAGCGTGCAACCAATCACACTTGATGCACAAGAAATTTTACATTAAAACCTTTATCAACTAAGAAAAATTACAATATCCTTCATCCAAGCAATATCCACGGTAATTTGATTTAGTTACATAAAACCCCTTTAGAGGAAGTCCATTCACAATCATAATACATATAAAGAATCGGTTAATACTAATTTCAATATACTTAACAACCAATCAAAATAATATAATGAGAAAATGGGCAACTAATTGATAATACATTTTATAATCGAAATTAGAATAATATATCTAAACTTAAGAATGATGAAACTCGTATCAAACTACAAATAGGTGACCAAATCTTTTGCTTCTTCTATTTTCTTCTTTTTCTCTTTGTGCGGCATTTGTCGTGTCAAATTCTTAGGATTACCCTAAAATTTATGACAAAGCATTTGGTATTGGTGCATGTTTGCTCGTCACGAGGCATTAGGTGCAACTCTTTGTAGCAAACCATAGACGAACGCTCTTCTGGTGTACATTCAAGCATAAATACCACTTGTTTTTACTCGTGTATACCATTCAAGTGCGTATCAAATGTTACTATTTTATACATGTTTGCTAATGTGTCTATCAAGGCTCATTGAAATGCTTCAATCAAGCAAATCCTCACATCAATAATGAGCAAATCAGTATATGATATGTTTAATATATATAAATCTTATAAGTGAGTGACCCTAAATTCAATATATCTCCTCCTCCTTTCTCTTGCCAAAAGGGGAGTTCCTTCTCTTTGTCATCCAACTACTTCAATTATTAAAGGATCTAGGAATTTGAAGAAGTTGATAGGGAGTTATGAGAGTTTAGGAAACGAGTTAGGGTGAGGAACAGGGATAGAGAGTTTAACAAAAAGTATCTCCCATCTATCATATAGTTATGAATTAGGTTGGATTGACTCATCTTGGGTAGACAAAATAAATCTAAATGTATATATAATGCATAAAAATAGTGATTTCTTATTTACACTACAATTAAATAGTAGAATTGTTATTTGACTAAAAATAATCTTAAAATGAAATTCCAATTATAGTCTACCAAGTATCATTTTTGAAATTAGGAAAAAGACAGACGGAAAACAAAAGAATTCTTTAGCACACTAGTTAAAGGCTCTTTCTGTAAAACACATGCACATGCCATCGTCCACAAAGTACTAGATGCACATACCTGGAAGAGTGCTGTGATTCGCAAAACACCCACAACATTGATGTAACAAAAATGAATCCCCCAGAATCCCTTATTAATCTTTAGCCACCCAACAACGTGATAATACAAGAAATACTATGCAACCATGCATACAAGTTATACAATGATATTTAACATGAAAATTCTTTTCAACTAAGAAAAATCATGGAACAATTTTCAAAGAAATCAATAATAAAGCATCTAATGACAAATATAACCCTTTTCCGAGATATCTCTATAATAATATATGAAAATGACCAATTGAAAACAATTTTAATATACCAACAGCCCATTAGAAAATAATGTACTGAAAAATTAAGTAATTAAATAGTAATATATCTCAAAAATATGACTAAAGTAACATATCCAAGTTTGGTAAATAATAAAACTCAATCAAGCTTTAACTGAACTTCAAATCTCTTCCTCTTCTCAACTTTATCTCTTCTCTCTCTTCCTACGGCGCACCTTTTGTTAAATGATATTAGATCTTTCACCAAAAATCATGCAGGATTTTTATCCTAGGATTGGCATTTGAATGCCAACTCAAACACCATATTGCATGTCAGGGGCATATGAACGTCAGATTTAGAGTTTTAATGCCATAGGCAAATTTTGTTTATGTGTGCCTTCTATTATCGGTGCAAGAATACCTAATCCAGCACCCTTTAGGCATTGTTCTTCCATTTAACTTCAATCCTTTGCTTATGTAATTTCTCATAGCAAACCTGAGTCAACTTCTAGATATCCCATTCATTAGGAATGAACTTATAAGGGAGTGGAATAAATTTTTTTTTTATGACCTTGTGGAGAATCTCTCACCTCCCAATGACTATACAATTCTTGCATTGGCCTCCGTGAACTTAAATGTCACCCTCTTCTATATCACTGAAACACACTGTGTATTACCAATTTTCTTTGGTTTCTTCACATCGTTAAGGCGGCTCTTTTTGACTCTGCTCCTCGGCCTTCTTCTGCCACTTTGTCCAAATCTCCTATTAGTCACCTTAGCATTACTTTTGGCTACAAAAGTCTCTATCAAATACAAACTTGATTACTTGCATCCTATTGTCACAATCAAAGAGATTTAGGCAATCTTCCATTTATCCTTGTTGAATGTCATTCAAAACCTTCCTCATCAAGTTTGTAATTTAAAATCAAATTCATTATCATATCCAAAGCATGCTACATGCCTCTTAACATGAATTTTGGCCCATTACTTATTAGCAAGTGAATATCCCTAATGCAAATAACTCTCAACAAGCCATTATAACCCATTTTCTATATCACATGGTCCTTGGATATATATGAGATAAAGAGAAATTTCCTCATTGTTATATAGAGTGAAGATTTACTATTTATCACTCAATTCGTCTCATGGCTTATGAATCTCCATGTCTTCCTTATATCAATAACTAAATGGTCTTCATAGGTAGTAATAGAGGCTCAATTATTATAGTAATGATCTTTCTTCTATTGTCGCTTGCTACTATCCACTTTCTCTTGCTTGCTCTTGAAGAAATATTGCTTCATATGGCCATTTTTTAACCATGATAGTATTCAATGTTCTGAAGTTTAGGTCAACTATAACTCCTCTCTAACTTACTACCTTTTTCCAACAACTTGCCATGCCCCAAACTATTAGTAGACATCACAACAGTTGACTTTCTTGAAACCTTATAACTCTTTCTTTGTCTAAACTCATTCATAAGTATAAATATGATGACCTCATCAAGGCTAATTTTGTCCTTCTTGAATAATAGTGTTATAATATAATCTTATAAGGCTAGCAATAAAGCCAACAATACCAACGCCTTGTCTCCACCTTTGATTTTCTAATCAAGCGTCAACATTTTCATTAAAATCTAGTAAAACTCATCTAAGTTCGTATCAAAGCTTCCTCAATCACATAATTGGAGGTTAAAAATTTTCATTTTTATAAATAACCTGTTATTAAGGATTTGTGCTTGTTCTAGCCTTCAAGCTTCATTTAAACTTTTGTTGGGTCTAAAAACCAATGACTTTTTAAAGAATATTATTTATAAGATATAAATTAATTGTATAATTAGTAAGGTATGTCTTTGTCACGAACCCGAACCAAGCAGGTCAATTTAAATAATTAATTATAATTTTAAAATCTCAAATCCCAATTTATTTTTAAAACCAATAATCATCCTTCATTCTCTCAAATTTAAAATTTTCTCCTTTCAATATAATACTTTCAATGTTTTTTCCGACCCAAAATCATAATCAAACATCAAAATATTTCTATTTACAGATCTTTCATTTTTAATAACAATATAAACCATACATTGCTTGTTAAATTGCACAATGCTCTGAAGGGACAAAACAAAAATGAGCCTAATGCCCGCAAGTATCAATTTGTCAAGTCATCAAATCGGAGAGAATGTCAAATGGGTGAAAATTCAAACAAGATAAAAAACCAACTCTCTAATAGATCCAAATTTGAAAATTCAATATTAGGAATCAAATGTCCAAAACCAGACAAATGTCCAAACAAAAACATCGATACAGCATAAATGAATATTTTTCATCAATTATCAAATCCAAATCCTATTAAATATTGTGAGAGAACAAGAGGACGAGTCCAAATCCAATCCAATAACAACAACTAGGCACATAAATTATATGGTAATATTTCAAAATCAAATCATATAATAAAATCCACGAGACATTTTAAATCAAAATCCAAACAAACCGATTAATGCAAAAATACAAATTATGCACCAAAGTTGGGTTCTCATTATTTAAAGACTTGAGGAAGGGTTACACATAAAATATTCAAAATCCATTATAAATAGATAAGGTTGCTCACTATGTTTTCGCTGCTTTGGGTGCATTTGTTTAGATCAAATCAAATTGTCAAATGGGAAGGGTCACTACTCAAAACCTTTTATGAATGACAAATAACAAATAAATTAAATAAAATCTCAAACATATCTCACAACGAATGAAAACCGTGTATATTAGAGATAAAATATATTGAGAAACTAGGTAACTAAATGGTAATCCAAAATATCAATGAATTACAGAATAAATAAGCATATAAAAATACACATAATAGTAAAAATACAAGTTTCCAAAAAAGAATAAGACTCAAATTGAATCTCAATTGGATATTTCTTTAAACCTCGTCCCAAAAGCCGGCGGCCTCCTCTTTTCTCCCTCCATTTCGGCGAAACCCTAAACCCATTTTCTCCCCAATTTCTCTCTCCCCGATCCTTACCTCCAACTTTTCTCTTCTTCTTTTTTTTTCTTTTTTTTTTTATTTCTTTTTCCCTTTTTCTTGTTATAGCACCATTTATGTCAAATGATCTCAAAACTTTGACCTATATTTCATTTTAATTTTTCTTTTTAATCCAAAATCCAAAACGATATTTGGGCAACACCGGCGCACCCCGGGCGCCAACCCAACCGATCCAAATATCTTCCAAAGATTTTTCAATATTTAATAAATTTATCACGTCCAATTGGCCCAAAATTATAATTAATATTAAATTAATCTGAACAAAAATCCGGGATATTACATTCTTACTACTCATCATCCTTCATTCTCTCAGGGTTTTTCTCCTTCTTTCTTAATGCTTTCACTATTTTTTATGAGTCAAAATATTCTTTACTCTTTCTTTTTGAATAATGAAATTACATTGCTTGTTAAATTGTACAATGCAGAATAGCGAGCCATTCAATGTCAAGTCATCAAATTATAATTTTCCCACACCAAAAAACCAACTCTCTAATATCACATATTAGAAATCGCAAAACATGTACAACATTGATACAGCATAAATGAATTTTTCATCAATTGTCGGCTATTAAATATGGTGGGAGAACAAGACACGAAATATAACACAACCAAGCACATAAATTATATGGTAATATTTAACATATAAAATCCTTTTAAATCAAGAAAATAACCATGAGACAATTACTGAAGAATTTTGTTATAAATATAATCTCCCCTGAGATCCTTCCATAATGAACCTTATGAATGACAAGTTAAATACAATCCAAACATATCTCACGACCATTAGAGGAAAGTATATTGAAAAAAATAAAAAACCAAATGGTAATATATCTTAAAAATAAGAGTAGCACAATAAATACAAGTTTAGCAAAGAATAAGATTCAAATTGAATCTCAATTGGATATTGAACCTTGCCATCTTTTCTCTTTTTTATCTCTCTATCTTGTTATAGCACCATTTATGTCAAATGATCTCAAAACTTTGACCTAAATATTTCATAAGATTGTGATGCTCTAGGCAGAGTGTTTGAATGCCAAATATACATCAGCTTGTGCAAACACTAGAGATAAATTTTTCCTATGTACACCTTATTCTGTAAGCGCATGGTCGGACCATAGGTTGCCCTCGAAAATTATTCTTTAATGTTACTTCAATCCTTCACTTATACGAGTCGTCACACCAAATTCAAACAAACCTCTAGAAGACTTATTCATTGGGAATGAGACTCACAAGTGAACGATCCAAACCTAACAAAGAGTGCTTTGTTCTTTGTTTCAAATCCACAAAATAATGCAGTTGCACACATACTTAGGTATTAAAGTAGATACCCAGGCTTAAAACCTCGATATTTATGAGCCCATGTCGTTTATTTAACCGCTTTGTTCTCCAGATGTAAGTAATGGCCTAGCTACCAGAAACCTATTAGAGATGAGACAAATTTAGTCGAACCAGTTAGGATCCATGAAATAACAATTGGGATATTAACTGAAATGACGTGTGCATGGCCACATCACCATTAGTGGATGACCAAGTGGATCCTAGATGACGTGTCACCAACTTGTTAGTTGCTATATGTATAAAATTTGTTGTTTTAATTTGTGTAGTTAATTGGTTAGTCAGCATTATTAAGTGATTGTATTAGTCAGTGAGTGTATGATGGATATTTGTGTAATTAGTCTATAAAGAATGAGCTAGCTAGCCATGTGAAAGATGTGAATAAATAAAATGAATTGTGTTGCTTGTTAAGCAATGGACTCTTCTGGCTGTCTAATTCTCATCATTGCCTCGTCGATTTTCCTCTGAAGCCTTCTCTCCCCAAATTTCACCCTTCACCTTCTAAATCTGTCATAATTCTACTTAGGAAGATTGTCTCCTTAGTCATTCTATACGAGATTCCTCTATATAGGCCAAGTTATATTTGTCTCGACGTAGTATGTTAATAGTAGTGGGCACCTTCAATCTTGTTATATTAAATGTGCAATGGTTTGTAATGAAAAGAAAAGTAAAGAACCTCTAATTTTTGGATTCAAAGGAATATAGCAGGTAATAAGCAGATGAAGAATGATTTAAATATAGAAAATGGAAAGCGGAGAGGACAAAAGGGGCAGGCAGTCGGGATCAATGCAGATCTGAACCCCTGTTCAATTCACATTCAATTCATTTCACATTTAAGCATTAAATATATATCTTACTTATGATATTGCTGCCATTAATTTGGTTACAACTGTTGATGCCCTTCAGCAGATTCTGCAATCGACTTTAGAGTTGTTAAAGAAGATGTAGCTTCACTTCTTTTAAGGATGTTGGGTTCTGTTCTTCTGTAATATTGAAGTTATTAACTGAGTTTAGTGATTCAGATATTTGTTGCTCATTTATTCTTCTTCTGATACGATTGCTTGTTGTCCTCGTTGCTGGCCTAGCTTACCTTATCTAGATAGTTCTTTGCATGACAGTTAGCCCCCTGAGGAGTGCACTCTTACTCTCAAGGCTTGAAGAACCTCCTGTGAGATCAGGAAATCATTAGTCACTAAGTAGGGACATGTTGCTGTTGGGATCTTGTCACCAAGTTTTATTTACAAAGCCAAGAACAAATTTATGCAATAATTACGATCAAATCCTTTGTTTGGAGCTGTGAGGAGGCAATACAAAAAATAATAATAATAATTACAAAAATGAAAAACTAGAGTTTTTACTTAAAAAATCCCTTTGAAAAATGAAGGAAAAAACCATGGGATGATATATTAGTAAATATCCACTATGTGATGTATCCAATTATAAAAACCTCCAGCAACCCAATGATACAATACTTTGTAATAAGAAACTTGAATAATAAAGAGTATAAGAGCAGATGAGAAGAAAAAATTTATAAAAATATTCTTATCAGTAACACAAATAATGTATCTAAGGTCGATGAAAAATAGAGCACGATTTTGGGCCCAAACAGATGAATAAATCTTCATCTTTTTCTCTTCACTCTATTCCTTATCCGTCTCTCTCAATTTCTGTGCTAAACAAATTTTCAAAACTCTCATGTATGAAGACCTAAAAAATTATGTCATATTTGTAAAGTAGCCCACAACATAAGTGTGCCCGGTAGGTGCGCCTACCTTATGCATTAGTACACAAGTGTCCTGAAATGCGCATGAGGTATGCCTCTTATACTATAGGCACAAGAGTACCTTCATAGGCACCCATCAACCATGCCTATATAGCCCAAATTGTGCATGATCTCCAATTAGATGCACACAAGGCATACCAATACTGCTATTAAGGCACATGCACTTTCATAGGTGCCTATCAAGTATAGACAATCGTCTTGCTGAATATCTTCTTTGGTTCAAATATGGATCTTTCAAGCCTTTCAAGAAACTTATGCAACCAACAAACAAATTAATGAATATGTATATGTACAAAATTTATGACATTTATAAGGGAATCAGCTATCTTAATAAATTCTCCATCGTAACCGTATGGAAGCCATCATCATCTTGGCAATTCTTCAATATGCTTTAAGCTTTTCTCTTTGTAGCACCTTTGTCATAATATCTAACCTATTATAATTGGTCTTGACTTTATTAAGCGTTAGTAACTCTAATTTAATAATATTCCTCATCTAGTATTACCTCACTTCAATGTATTCTGATCCGTAATAAAATGATAAATTCTTATAGAGATAAATAGAGCTTTGGTTGTCAAAAGGAAGCATAAATCTCTCTTACTTAAAGTCAAGTTCTTGAATGAATGTTTTCATCTATAATATTATCTTATTTATTTCTATCACCGTAATGAATTCAACTTTAATTGTAGAGAGCACGATACATTTTTGTAACCTTGACTATCAAAGCACGACTCTTCTTACAAACATAATTAAATATCCGGAGGTAAGCTTCTAAGAGTCAATGTCATCAGCCATGTTGCATCAGTAAGCCCAACCAAAAGTGATTTGTCATTGTCAAAGGATAAACATATCTTAAAAGTACCTAGAAGAAATCTATGTATTCACTTTATAGTGGACAATACTCCTTTTGGGGATTAGAAATGAATCAACCAATGGTTGCAATAACATGTGTTATGTTTGATCTTGTGCACACTTTAGTATACATTTAACTTTCCAATGGTCGAAGAATAAGGAATATGTCTCATGTTAGCCTTCTCATCCTATTAAGAAGTACTTTGTTAAATACTCAACTTAAAATAATTGTAAGTAGAGTGTTAACCAGTTTGGACTTTTGCACGTTCAATTATTAATGCTCTTCTTTAATGTAGCTCTCTTGGGACATCTAAAGGTACTTCACATTCTTGTCTAAGAATATTGTTAGAATAAGAATTTGCTTTGTTGACTCCTAAGTCTTTCATTGCAAAAGACTTCCCAAATTACTTCTTCAACATTCCAATTCGGATGCATTTTGCCCAAAGGTATATCATCCAAATCAAGTAACAAGATAACAAAGTCTTCTTTTGAAAATCTTTAGACAAACACGCAATGGTCCAACATAGTCTTCCAGTGACATTATTTCACCATCACGGATTCAAAATTTTTGTATCATTGTCCCAAGGCTTGCTTTCTCCTATAAAGTCTTTTCTTTGAGTAGCATATTAGATGCTCATTCTCCTCAATTTAGAATCCCTCTAGAAATTCTATGTAGATTTCCTACTCACGATTAGCATGGAGGAACATCGTCTATATATCAAGTTGTTTGACTTCTACATCAAATGCTTACGACTAATCTAAGAACAACTCAAATGGAAGACAACTTCACAACTTGAGAAAAGATATCCTCAAAATCAATGCTAGTCTATCAGCCAAACCCTTTCACAACTTATCTTACCTTATACCTTGGTTAATAGTTATTTTTTTTGGATTTCAAGCGAAAAACCTACTTTTTCTTGAGTGCTTGTTTACCCTAAAGCAATTTAGTGAGCTAAAATTGTGATTTTTATGTAAAGACTTCATTGTGTTTTACATGGCATCCATTTACTCTATCTTTTGGTCGTTCTCCACAACTTCTTCAAAGGAATTTCGTTCTCTACCATTGATAAATAATATATATTCATTGGCTAATAGGCATGTGTAAGGACATCAATCTCTCATGGATTGTCAAAGTAGGATGGTCAGTGTAGGTTCGGGAGCTTTATGATAAATATTATCATCATCATCAACATCATCCACTGAGTCAAATGTTAGAATATAACTAACTGTCTCCATCGCATCCATGATCACCCTAAACATCTTCATCAACCTGAATTTGCATCGATGTCAATAGCATAGGATCCATATCCTAAAGGCAATCCTTTTCATAGGAGATCACCCTTCCACTTTATTGATATACTTAATAGTCTCATTATCAATGAACATTATGTCTCTAGATCTCACATGGTTCTTTTTCACCATACTATAAAACCAATAGTCAAATTTATCTTCCATGTAGTTGAGAAAAATACATTGCTATATCTTTGCATCAAGCTTATACTTTTCATCCATTAGAATATGGATAAAGGACTTGCACCCAAATATATAAAAGTATCCATAAGATATCTCCTTTCTAAACTACATCTAATCCAGCATAACACTATGTAGGACAGCATTAGGATAGGGGTTAATTATATGAGTTATGGCATCTAAGATTTCCCCCTACAATGAATTGAGGAGCTATGCCTCTAAAAATACACATAAAACTCTTTGTGTATGTTAGTGTGAATGTTAGTGTGAATGAGCTTAAGAATATTCTTCTTCTTTGAAGATGAGTTTTCATGGAATGAAACTATCTATTATTATCCAACCATATAATAAGGATGCGCTTCAATTTTGCCACCTTTACACTTGGAAGAAGATTTTTCTTCATTGAACAATTGAACCCTTTCTCACCTATGTGGCTAATTCACTTGTACCATAACTCTGTAGACTCATCTTCCATAGCCACATTTATGTCTCTGTTTGAGACCAACGCTCGCCATATGTACAAGCTAAAAAACTTCTTCCCACATGCCATTACTAGAAAGCATTTAGTAAGATTCCAGGATCCCTAGTATAAAGTGTTGCAAAACCTATCATCATTGAACTTATAGGCTAAAATAAGATTTAATTGAATGTTCAAGATGCATCAAACATCTTTCATGATCAATTTCGTGCCATTGCAGATAATCAAACAAATGTCATCACAACCCACGATTTGTGATAAATTGTCGTTTTCTATTTTCAATACTCCAAAATCATCTAAAGTATAAGAAATGAATAAATATCTCCTTGATGTCACATGGAGTAATACACCAATTATCGATCAAGTTGATTGTCTAATGGTTAGCCATGTTGATCATTTATTCTTTACATAGATAAAATTGAATTTGGTTACAATGGAAGCTTTCTCGTCATCTCGATTCTTCTTGTTCTTCTTTTTACTACCGTTTTGATTCCCTCAATTCCACTTATAGCAATAATTCTTTTTATGTCCTTTCTTTATGCTAATGATGACACTCGACATTTTGATATCTTGATCTTGATGTGTTTTGACTTTTCTCACCCAACTTGGGATCTCTCCCATTACTTGTTTTAAGTGACTTCGCGACTAGTTCTTTGGAATGCAAGGATGTAGAGCCTTATGACCTCCTTCCCATCTCCTTATTAAAGACATACCCTTAGTTATCTCTATAGTCATGATGCGGTTAGGACCAGTGTTGGCATTCGTAATCTAGATGACTTTCCACAAATTCAATAGAATAGTCAACAATTACAAGCCTAACAATTCATTAAACTTTATACTCATATCACACAATTGACCGACATTATCTTAAAACACGTTAAGATAATCAGCTATTCTCCTCCCAATACTTTATTTGCGTAAACTTCATCAAATAATACAATATACTATTGTCCATTTTCCTAGCATAAAGTTGTTTGACATTCTTCCATAGTAACCTTACATACTATTATTTTAGATATAATTATAAATATTATCATTAATAAATTATCAAATATACCAACAAACTTACTAATGTTGAAAAGCCTACAATTCTTCGGATTTTGATTTGAAATTTTGGGTGGCAAATGCTATAAGATAAATTATTTTAATAAATAACAAATCTTTTATCTTATTCCAAATAAGATTCAAAACTTGAATGATTGACAAATATATTTTTCTTATTCTCTCTCTCTTTCTCTCACTATTCAGCTACCCAAACTATTTGAATGTCACATAATTAGTGCCCTAAAAATTATTGAAATTTTTATAGTAGATGCTGGCAGTTGAACACTAACTCAAACAATAGCCTTAGCATTTGAACATCACATATAAATTTTGTATGTAGACACCTGCTACTATTGGCACATAAGAGCCCTATCATTCGCCCCTTAGGAGTGCCCATTATTGCTACCAATGTATACGCACCACCACAAGTGCTCCTCAATGCGCGGAGGCTGCTACTACTCAAGCATAAGCATGCCAACATGCATAGACCAAGTGATGTCCAATCAACTAGTTGAAGAACCTTGGTCACTCGAGCATGGATCATCTAAACCATGTGCTAAGCTTTATATAGCAAGCTAATGAATTAAAGAATAAATATGTACAATAGGTATATGACTCATAAGAAATTGACCCATGCTAGTAAGCTTTCCATCATAAACTTATGGGGATCAATACCATTTCGGCCGTCTCTCGACACACTTCAAGCTTTGTTCTTTACACCACCTTCATCAACCTGTTTGAACTACCATTATCCGTCTTAACCTTATTGAGTGTCAATAACTTTAAATCAAATACATTTCGCATTCAATAATATCTTGCATTAATGTGCTTAAATTAGGAATAAAATAATGAGTTCAAGCAAAGATAAATTGTGTTTTGACTATTATAAAGTAACAAATATCGCTCTTGGTTGAAGCTGATCTCATGGATGAACTTCTTTATGCATATTGTTTCTTGCTTTGATCACTTGCTATGAACTTGGACTTGGTAATAAAGAGGGTAGCACACTTTTGTAACATCAATTGCCAAGATATCGCTCATTTATGAACATGATCAAATGCCTCAAAATGAACTTCTTAGAATTAATATGACCCACCACATTGGCATTCATAAACCTAACAAAATGGGCTTGTCATTGTCAAAATACAAATATAATCTAGAAGAGCCCCCTTAAGTATGAGAGATATGAGAATCCATTTTACTTTGAACTAATATTTTTTCCCTAGATTGCAAAAGAAGCAAATAACTACCATTGTGTGAGCTATATTTAGCATCTTACTCATTTTAGCTTTACCTTCATTTGAGGACTTTGATTGGATAAAATTTGAAGTAATTGGCGAGAGGAGTCCTAATTGGCTTGGAATTCTTCATAGTGATGTGTTAAAGCACTTTGTCAGTATAATTGTCTTAGAACATCCATAATTTTTTCACCTTTCAATTGCAAAAAAAAATTCACATATTGAGTATATATTTTGTCAGACCCAAGTCTTTCTTGGTGAAAGGCTTACTCAATTGCTTATTTATCTCACTAATTTGGGAAATGTTGCTCCCAATAATAAACATGTCATTTACATAGAGTAAAATGATCACAAATTCTCCCTCAAAGAACCTTTATACAAAAATGTAATGATACGAAGTCGTCTTCTGATAACCTTACTCCTTATGACGAATTCAAACTTCTTATACCATTTTCTTGGCCCTTGCTCGAGGCTATAGAGCTTTTTTTTTTCTAATAACACACCATGTAATCCTTCCTATTAATCTTGAATCCCTCCAGTTACTCCATGTAATTCTTCTACTCTAAGTTGCCATGGATGAATATCATCTACACATCAAGTTATTCCACCACAAGATCAAGACATGCTGCTACATTGAGCACAGTAAGAATAGAGGATATCTTCATCACAGGAGAAAAGAGCTTAAAATTAATGCCCTTATGTTGATTGCATCTCTTCACAACTAAACTTTCCTTATACCTCAATTACTGATTGCCTTCTTCAAACTTTATTCACCATACCCATTTATTTTTTAGTACATGCTTTCCCTTAGTAAACTTTATCACTACAACTGTGTGATTCTCATATAAAGATATCATCACATTTCTCATAGCAACCATCCACTCCTTACACTCATCCTCCATCTTTTTATCTAAGTATTTTAGCTCTCCACTATAAGTAAGTAATACATACTCATTAGTTGAAAGGCAATCAATGTATGTCGATCTCTCATAGATCATTAGAGTGAAATGGCCATTGTAGGTTCAGAGATGTCATAGTGAGTGTCATCATGAGCAACATCATGCTCGTCTTTTGCCTCCTCATAGGTAAGAGAATTCCCGTATGCTAGCCATCCTCCACCTCAATGGGCTATGGAATCACCAGTGCAGGGTCAACGTTCAATAGGCAATTGTTGTTGTATGAAGCCACATTCTTGGCCATGTAAATATCTTTAATGGTCTTTTCTTCCACAAAAAATATATCGTCGGTCTTACAAGCTTATTTTTTACCAAATCATAGAACTAGTAGCCAAATTCAACTTCATTATAATTAAGAAAGATGTAATTCCTTGTTTCACCGTCAAGCTTTTTTCTCTCATCCCTTAGGACATAAATGTACACTTTGCATTTGAACACCCTTAAAATGATCATAAATGACTTTCTTCCTAAGCCACACTTTGTTAGAAAAATCCCTATTCAATGGAATACTTGACGAAAGATTGTTAACGTGGGCCATGTTATTCAAACCCTACCCTTACAAGTTACTAAATTACTTTGTCTGTGATAGAATACATCGTATTTTCTCAATCAACGTTCTATTTATTTCTTTGACAATTTTATTTAATTTTAACATATTGGACAGAGTTTTTTTGGTATAGGATGCCTTTTTAGAAACAATATGAATCAAAGAGCCAAATGGACTCTTCTATATTATAACTTTGAATATAATTTAACTTCTTTCCCATTTATCTTTTAACCAACATATGAAATTAATTGAAGGTTCCAAAAGCTTGATCCTCTGACTTTAAAGGATATTGTCATAATTTTCTTAAACAATAGTCAATGATGGTAATAAAATAATGTGTACCACCAAGAGCTTTTATCTTCAATAGATCATATATGTCAGTGTGTACAAACTCAAAAAGGCTCTCATTCTTTATTGATGAATTTCTGTGAAAGGAAGCCCTTATCTACCTTTCAGTCATGTAGTGGGAGAAAGTCTTCCATCTAGCCATTTTCACTCCTAAAAGGAGGCTCTTTTTTACTTGACAATTCAACTCCTCACTCTTATGGCTTAATCACTTGTGCAACAACTTGGATAATTCACCTTTGTTAACTACATTCACATCATCATTTGAGACCGGATTGAAACACATATAAATTTGATAATTTCTTACCATATGTCATCACTAGAGACTCCCTAGTAAGCTTCAATGAACCCTTATAGAAGGTTTGACAATATCTTTTATCCTCAAGCTTTTCGGCCAATATTGAATTGAACCAAATGTTTGTAATATGTTAAATATCCATTAAAGTCAACCTAGTGCCCGTGGTAATGGTCAAACACACATCTCCATGCCCCCACACTTTGTGACAAATTGTCGTTGCCTATTTTTATTACCCCAAAAATAATTGGGCATATAGAATATAAAGAACTATCCCTAGGACGTCATATGAGGTGATATTCCATTGTCAATCACCCAACTTGCCTCATGATTAGCAACATAGATTGCTTCCTCCTCACATATAACTAGAAGATTGGATTTTGCCATAATATAAGCTTTCTCTTCGTCACGAGTCTTCTGGGTCTTCCTTTTGCTGCCTTCTCTATTCTCACACTTCCATTTGTAAGATTGTTACTTGATGTGACCCTACTTGTCAAAATGATAACATTTGAGATTTTAATTTCTCAATCTTAATTTGCTTTGACTTTTCTCACTCGAGTTGGAGTCCTTCCCCTCACTCTTTCTATGAGACTCTGAGACAAACACCTATAGATGCGAAGATAAAAATCCCTATCATCTTCTCTTCATTTCTTCACAAAGAGTAGCACCCTTATCAATCTCCAAGGTCACAACACCATTGGGATAGAATTAGTATTGAAAATCTAAAGGATTTTTCAAGAATTTACTAGAGTGTTTAATAACCACAAATTTATCAATACACAATCAAAAGTTATACTTACACCGGATAATTAATCAACACTACCTTAGTATTCATTTAGATGGTTGATTACAACACTCCCTTCTTGGTATTTCAACTATATCCCCTTCATCAAGTAATACAATTTGTTATTGATGGTTTTTGAACCATAAAGTACTTTTAGTTTTTTCCATAATGTTCTTGCGTGTTTCTTGTAATGGATATAATTGTAGATATTATCATCTACAAATTATTGAATATTATTATAAATTTATTCATACTCAAAAGCCTAATCCTCATTGGATTTAGACTCCAACTTTTGCATTGTAAATATTGGGAGTTGTAATATTTTGATTATCAAACGATTCTTTATTTTGCTATTTCATTTATCAGAGTCTGTGTCATTCAAAAAATTATTTTGTTGATACCCTCCATTGATTCTAATACATCTATGTCCTTTAGACCCACCACATCTCGGGTTTCCAAAAAAAAAGCTAAGATAAAGCCATACTATTTCCAACGTTTGAAAGTTAGTTCTGAGGTTCCTATTTTATGAACATGACAGCCTTCAACCTCGTTACTACAACCCCCAATCTTAACGTCAAAATAGATGTTCCCAAAGTTAAGATGTGCAATATCATAAATGAGGGAAGGAGTTCCAAGGGTGAGCTGCCGTGCATCAATGAGAAAGCTTTGAAAGTGGTCTTCAGCAAACTCTCTTGCAACCTAATATAAATTGATGCTCCTAATTTTATCAAGACTAGAGTTGAGTGTGAGAAAAATCCCCTTGTTAGGAAAAAGAGTGTTATCTCATAAGGAGTTTTTGGTCCTCGAATTAGTGAGTAATTCCCGATGTCCTAGTTTGAGCAGAGTATCTAGGTAGATCATAGGAAGGTTAAGTTCCTTTCCATTTTGTAATCTCCCTTATGGGACAATTATTTTGTCAAATGGCATATATTAAATATTTCGTTTTCTCAATCTCAATTTCAACATATTCATTTTCTTATACCCTGTTAATTTAATTATCATGTTATTTACTTTGCTTTTGAATTAGTTTCTACCAATCCATTCAATACAATCTGCCACTACTATTAAGCTTCCCCCACTATTTGTCAGGTGCTTCCAAATCTTTCAATTTATTAGTCTTTCTCTTTGGTTTATCAATTTCTATATCTTTTGTCCTGCATCAAATTATATTAGAGAAAGTTATTGCAAGAGAACTACGAAGCCAGGAACGTTGAAGTGCTACCATGTCAAAAAACTGATGATTCATTGTACCATTCAAGGCTTTTAAGAGGCAAATTTGGACGAATTCTAGCTCCTCTCCCATTTTTGAGTGGTAGCCACATGTGCCATTGACCCATATAGATATTTTTGATTTTAATGATAAGTTTGATCCTGAAACCTATGCCATCTGGATCACCTCACGATACTCTTATTTTGAATAGAATAATATGATGGAAGATGGAAAAATGCAGTTCACCACCAGCAAACTTAAAAGAGCCACCTTGATTTGGTTACAATGCTACGAAAACGGTCGTAAAAGAAGAGGACATCACTTGGTAATTATTTGGATAAAAATAAAGGAAATGTTTGGTGAAAAGCACTTCTGACTTCCTTTCCATCTGAAATCAGAAGAGACTAAAAGTTTGCCCTCTGTGGATCAAGTAATTGGTCATGACAAATTTGTATAATGTTTGGATAAGCAAGGAAAACAAACAAATTTGGCTTTTGGCTACCCAATATATTAAAACCATTAAAAAATTCATCGAAGAAATCGATTAGGCACATAGTCTATGCTTGCCCACAAAAAGATAAACAAAATGAGAGTCTCTTTGATTGAAGAATCAGAACATGTGATAGAAATTATGGAAGCAAAGTCAAACGATAGTAATGGACCCAACAAAATGGTTGTGGAAGATGATGACCACGATGATAGTCATATTGGGTTTTGATCAATCATTTGTAGGTGTTATAATAAATGGATGGTTATTGAAAAGTCGTATAAGATTTGTGCAAGGATCAGCTTTTCAAACAGGCAACACTCGGCCCGCCTTTGCATCATGGATCGAATTGGCCTTATCACTCCGGCTTCGCCGAACTACTCCGGAATTTCATTGCTCTAGCCAAATATTCCACTCCAAAAATTTCATCACTTCGGCTAAGGGTTTCACTCCGGCAATTTTACAACTCCGGCTAAGTGTAACCACTCCGATAATTTTACTACTCTGACCTAAGTGTAACCACTTCGGCATTTCACCACTCTTGCCTAGTGTAACCACTCTGACATTTTCTTTACCCTAGCCAATCATTTCACTCCGGCTAATATTTTGTCATCAGGTCATATCACTACGCACACGAGTAACAATAGTTCTCCTCAGTAATGTACTCATGCATATATGCCCAAATATGTCATCCTATCAATCTAATATAAGCCCACACAGAAGTAACCTATATCCCAACACAGACCCCTATCTCCATTTGATTGTCACCCAGGTGCCCCACCCAAACCCTAAGTCAAATACTACTTTGAAATAATTAGTCCATGAATCATTGTCGCTTGTAAGAGTATGTACATCCAATATTTTGAACATTGGAAATATAAAATTGAATCTAAAAATCTCTCACAGATCCCTTCAGAGTATTAGGAAAATGCAATACTTTTAAACTTGAATGCAAGCTTTTCCGAGAGAGAGGAGAATGATGCATGTTTGTCTTTCGACCCACTAGAGCTCGAGGTCCATGAGATACCCGAGATAAAGCTATAATATTTCCAATAGCCTTCAGCCTCATTACTGCTGCCCCCAATTTTAACTTCTAAATTGATGTTCACGAAGTTAAGATGTTCAACATCATAAATGACGCAAGGAGTCCCAAAGGTGAGCTGCCGTGCATCAGTGAGAAAGCTTTGAAGCTTGGCTTCAGCAAATTGTCTAGCAACCTATTATAAACTTATGCTCTAAGATTTATCAAGGCTAGAGTTGAGTGAAAGAAAAATTTCCTTGTTAAAAAATAGAGTATAATATCCTGAATTTTTTTATCTGATTTAACTGGGTTCATTTATTATTTTAGATAAATTAAGTGTGATAAAAATTAATTAAATATTATAAAATTTTATAGGATATTTGGATCAATTAGGTTAGCACTCGATGTGTACCCATACTATATCCCAAGTATCAATTTGGATTTTTGAAATAAAAGATATATATATATATATATATATTATTAAAACTTAAAAAAAGACAAAGAAAGAAAAAATAGAAGAAGAAGAGGCAATGTCCGGCAGAAGGAGGGAGGAAAAAGAAAAATGAGAGAGGGCGGGAGAAGAGAGAGAATGAGAAAAATTGAGGCCCCCGAGTCTAATTTTGACTTCAAACCAACTAGAAAAGTGATAGATCGGGTCGAAGTAAGTGCACTCATACTCTCCTTTTTCATTTTTATACACGTTCATTTTATTTTCTTTAGGTATCCTGGTTCCGATACCTGAATAAGTTTATATTTTGTATTACTCATGACCTAAGTATGAAAATATTTTAATTTCGTTGTCCGATTTATTGTTTTCACACTGTTTTTGCATGACCAAAACCCTAGCCCACGTGTGCGTACTGTTCACTCGTGCCTGAATAATTTCAGCCTTCGATTTTTGAGACTTTTGTATAAATTGAGACAAGAATATCATTACTTATATCCAATATAAGTTAATTTATCGATTAAATACCTGATTTAATAATTTTATGTGGATTTTCATTCGCAAAATCCTAGGCCCGCGCCTGGACCATTTAATCTTTTATTTTGAGTTTGATGTATAATTAACTTAGGATTATAATTACCCATATCTTAAATTTGATAATTTACCCATTTGATAGTCAAAATTCTATGAATTATTCGATATATGCATCCGGGCAATGTTCACGTGCACTGTTCACACGCGGCATTGTTCACCCAAGACCATTTGGTAAATTTTATATAATTTTTGCATTGTTTTATTGTTAATTAAATTGCATATATAATTGTATATGTTTAATTGTTTATTTCAAGAAATATGTTCGTTAATCAATTGTGAATGAAATGTTGACCGGAAGCCTTAAAATCGTGTTTGGCTCACGGTAGCAAAAGTTTTTTTCTATATTTTATGATATGCATATATATAATTTACGACATGTGAAGATTTAAGCCCATATGAAATAATTATTTGTATTTGGTTATAAGAATCTTGCAACATATACAAAGTATATGAAGGAAAGTCCACGTTCATTAAGAATTATAAAACGTTCTCCAGAGAATGAGAACTAAGCGATCAGAACTAAGCATGAAAATTTTCTTAAATTAAGATAAGAAATTTGAACTCTGAAATTTGTTATCCAACATCCGTTATCTGTTTCGTCATCTGTAACTATCATCTATTCCATTAGTACCGATATTATTATCTGTATCTGTTATCTGTTTTGTCAGTACTGGTATTGTCATTTGTATCTATTATTTATTTTGTCAGTACCGGTATTGTCATCCACATCTGTTATTTGTTCCGTTAGTACCAGTATTGTCATTCGTATCTGTTATCTGTTTCATCAGTATCGATATTACCATCTATATCTATTATTTATTCTATCAATACCGATACTACTACCCGTATCTGTTTTTGTAAGATTTTGTAGGCAAAAATAAATTAAAAATTTGTATACAATTTCTATATTCAAAGGGAATTAGAAGCCAAATATGAAAGTTAAATGTATTCCGACAAAATGCCTTTGAATTATGTTTCATGTTTATGTATCTGTATTATACTCTATTTTCTTTTTCTTAATTTATTTTGAGTATATAATTTATTATTTTTTATTATATTGTGTCTTGTTGAGCATCCCGATCACCCCTTGTTTTTTTTGTCTTCAAATAAGTACAAGCAGGCTCGATAAGTCAGAGTGGAGACCTAGAAGTTGGCTAGGCATTGAAGACTTGAAAGATTATTTTGTAGACCTTAGTTTTGTGGTTTTATACTTATGTATGGAGAATTATTATATAATTTTTATGGATATATATCTGATGTACTGATAATGAACCAATAGTATAGTTTCACTGTGTATGAATATATATATATACTTTCGCAGGTTATAATGGTTTATTTTAGGTACCTAATGGCATTTCTCTAAGTCTGATATTGTATCTGGAGATATAACATTGGAACCACAAATATATTGTAGTATATGGATCCTGTGTTGTGTATTACCCTGTGGTTGTCCAGTTGTTGGAATTTGTTTGGGCGGAATTGTAGATATTGTACAAGTTATTATATAGGTTTTGCATTAGTCTGACGATCGTATTATAGAAAAAATTCTGTCCGATTTTCAATAGAAATTTATATTATTAAATTATGGGTATTAGTTTTATGTGATTATTGACGGAGGTTATTGGAGAAAAATAACTCGTTCCGTCACATACAGTATTATTTCTTAAGGGGTCTTTGATCATCTGATTAGTGAGTGATTACAATTCTTTCGGTTGAGTAAGTCTGGAGGTAAATCATAGGAAGGTTGAGTAAGTCTTTTCCTATTTTATAATCTCCCTTTTAGGACGGTTATTTTATCACTCAACATATTTTTAATATATTGGTTTCTCAATGTCAATTCAAACGATCTACCACTACCATTAAGCTTCTGCTACTTTTTCTCAAGTGCGTCAACATCTTTCAATTTATTAGTCTTTCCTTTGGGTTTATCGATTTACTTATCTTTTGACCTGCATTAGATTTAACCAATAATGAATACAAGTAGCCTAACTCTTTGATATCACTCGTTGAGCCTCAGTTACGGAGCTTCACAAACAAGCCAAGAACAAATATTTACATAAATCGAAAATATGACATTGGAGCCTCTTGTTTTGGTTGTGACATTAAAGGATTTTATGATTTTTAGCTAGAAAGGTAGAGCCATCAATCATGAAATGTCCTATTATTACTCCTTAGTGAGTCTTACATCCATTGATATGTTATCTAGCAACCTGCTCAATATTGTATGAGTATTTACTTGAGCGAAGGTTTTTTTTTTTTGTTGTGGTGTTTATGGCAGTATATGCTTGAGGGACAATCCACTCCATTGATATGAGTGCATGCTAGGTGTACATGACAGTACGAGCAATATTTCAGTATCTAATAAGTGTCTAAGGGGTACAAATGTATCATTCTGGTAATTTTTGGTGAGACCCATACTTGAGAAGTGCTTGAAAGACGTACTATGAGGCTTACCAATAGGAGTTGTGCCTACAGTGATATTAATATGAAAAATTCTGATGCAATTTTTATGGAAGATCTGAGATCTATAAATATGGGGGTGCCACATGAAGAGAGAAAACAGATAAAAGATAAAAGATAAATGCATTCACCATATGGTTTAGGTCCAATTTGGTTACTCATTTTCTCAGCGTATTCTTTTCTAATAAGTTGCTAGGAGTATTGAGATGTATTTAACGGGTCATTTATGCTAGTTTTTGTGGAGAGATTTTGGAAGGAGTTATATTGCTAACAAAACACTTTATAATAGATCTTTTTAGAAATTATCCTATAGTTTTTCTTTCTTTAAGATGAATTTTTCATACTAAATATTATTGTGAAACTGTATTTGCTTAGTTTTACGGTTGTTGTTTTTCCTAATCTTACGATATTTCGTGACTAAGAACTAACGAGGGATTTGAATTTGTTTCCATTGCCCTAATATTATGCATGTTCCGTGAATCTTGACAAGTAGTAAAAAAGCATAGGTTTTGTGGGTTGTATAACTATAATTTGATACCATCGACGTCAAAGAGCTCACCTTTCATTGTTGAACAATTTAACAGGCAAAATTATTTTAATATTTGACATAAAAGAGAGAAACATTTTGATCCAAGAAGAAACGATCAAAGTACTTTACTAGAGAAAATAAAGGACGGTAATTAGAAAGATATCAAAGATTTGGCTAATAATATAATCAAGTTATATCTAATGGATAATATTATTTAATAAGTCATCTATCTGTCAGATCTAGTAAAAGTCTAAATAAAACTTAAGGGCTAACACAAGTATAAGTTATGATGCCCCAAATATTAATACATTTTGAAATTAAGATAATTTATTTGATGCTTGATTTATATGATGTTTTTATGAATAAACTAATGATATTTGGGCTTTTCAATTTATTAGAGTTTGGTTTGGTAAATAATTAAAAATCTATTTTGTGACGTTCGATTGAGTGTTTGAATATCAACTACAATGCTAAAATGTTGCAACGTTGGTAGATCAGTCTTGGGTGCAAGATTTTGATTAAAAGTTGTCATTTTTGTGGTTGAAAGTGAGATAAGGATGGAAATTTAGTAAACTAACAAAATAAAGGATACATTTGGTTGGTAAAAATTTAATAAGAATTGAAAATTCATATTTCTATAATAGAAGATTTGTAAAATATTTTAAAATAAAGAAAAATATTTTCTTATACAAACTAAAAATAAAAACAAATAAAAAAAATTCTATCAAGAAGAAGAAGAACGGTGAAAAAGAAATAAAGTAAAGATTGAATAATTAGGAATCTAATATTCAAGTAAGCTCATTTGTCCTCCTTGATTGTAAGTCATTTCATTTTATTTCTTCTTCTAAATATTAATTTGGCTTATTTATGAAGTCAAAAGTAAATTTTCTTTTTACTAAGTCAAATTAAAGTGAAAATGTTTCATGAATTCAAATTTAATGATAATAATATAATCAATTATCTGATCCTTTAATTATATTCAAGAATTATTTAAATTTGAAATCATTTCCTTAAGTTATTATTCTAGCATTGAATCTAATATTTAAATGCCAAGTCTTTATTAGGATAGTTATATCCAGTTTTTATATTTTTTCAAATTTAGTTAAATCTGTTAATTTAAATAGTCAATTCTTCGTATATATTGTTCTTAAGGTTACCTTTATGTCATATAAGTCTTGACCTTTGAGTTTAAATCCTTTCTTATTAAGTTTAAGGGGCTTTTACTTATTAAAAACTAAATAAATGTTTTTGTCGTCTTGACATTTGAACAACGTGCAACTAGCATTTGAATACTAGTGCTCCGTTCTGTGCCATGCAAGTCAATGCTTGAATGCTATATTCACAGTTTATTACTCGAGCCTTGAGATTGTTTTAATTTCTAGGATTCTAATCTTTAGTTTTTGATACTTCAGTTTAAGTATAGGAATTATTTCATTTGACTCATGGTTATGGATATGGTTGAAAAAATTATATAAAAATGTTATGATATTAAGAAATATAAAACTTATAACACCATGATATAGTTCATAATTTTTTGATACTAATTATTATATTATGGTGGATGGTGAGGTTTGTTAATTATGGTAGGATGCTTATCCATACAATGATCATAATGATAATGGTTGGATATCAGCGAGACATATCAAACCTTGTTGTATTATATGTGAGCTGGTTGCATGTCACTACATTATTATGTAAGTTGGTTGGTTGACATTACATGACATATATATTAGAAGAATGAATGGACTTGGGATATCGAAAATTTCATGTTATTTACCCAGTTATATGAGGGTATAAATATGTTAGTTTTTAATCAATGACACGTAAGATCCAAGTGAGATTGTTGTCATATCTCTTAAATTTATGATCTTGATTTTGATAGAATAGTAAGATTTAGTCTTCTTATATCAAATATAAGAATCTCAATTCTCAATTCTTCTCTTTTGATATATATTGTTATAATTTTTTCTCCCTATATTATTTTATTTGATATTATATCATGTTGATATATTATACAAACATATATATATATATATATATATTATTATTATTATTATTATTATTATTATTATTATTATTATTATTTGACTTATTGGGCATTCAACTCATTTCTAGTTATTTTGTTAGATTTTGCCAAAATAATTATTGGGAGAGCTGAAATGGAGGAGATAGGATGGTAATGAATGTAGTATCTTTTATTATTGTATTTTTATTTATTTTTGCTATATTATGAATATAAATAATAGTATTATATAAATTGTCATTAGGATGTTAAATTATGATGTATTTTAGATTGTAAAATTAAAGTCTTATTAATACAATAAAATGAATATTTGTCTATTATGGAGATTTTGGAGATTCGAGATTATGGAGTGCTCATTATATTTTCGAGTATATATATCATATGAGATGGGTTGTGACAACAATGATATTAGAGCAATAAGGTTTTGTTTGAACATCTTGAGATTTAGGATCAATAATATTTGAAATAAATTAGGAGATTCACTAGGTATTTTGGAATTGAACATTAGGAGAGACCACTAGTCTAGGGTAATTATATGTTTGGAACTTAAAATATTTAATATTCTAGGTCTAGGATACTTAAATGAATATGAGAATTAGAATAGGCTAAAGACTATGAGTCTCTTGGGATGTAGGCATGTGAGAATTATAGAAAGATAACATTAGAAGATTGTTAGAGATTTTGATGGCTCCAATATTATTGATAATTGTAAAATATTAGGTGATTTAGTATGTTTGAGGACTTGGTGTTTTTCTTAGCAAAATTCTAAGTCAAAATATTTTATTGAGTACTTGGGACTTGGTCTTTATTTAGATGATTTCAAGTTTGTCAATATATTGTTGTTCTAAAGTTTGTCCTTGGATTAATGAGAGGTAGGTAACTCAAAGAAATAATTCCTATGGTGGATTACAGAATGTTAGTTGATGCTATCTTTTAAGGATGATAGTCTTAAAATAAATCTAAGCATCCGAATGGTTATTAGTTTCTATACTGATTATAGGTCGAGAAGTTATTTGCTATTTTTATTACACAATTTTAGGATGATGTAGTTTAGAATAAGATTTCAGTATTAATAGGATTAGTAATTTATATTACATATTATAAAGTAGCTGTCGAAGGTTTCAACATTTAAGATTTCTACAAGGTTGAAGAATCGATGATTGAAAACTCTTTAATTATTTGAGAATCTTCATATGTTTCTTTAGAAGAATTGATGAGACAAATATCAAGAGGAAAATCAAGTTTATCATTAAATGACTTGTGAGGATTACATCAATTTCTAAAGAACCTCTTATCAAATGGAGTCAATAAAGTAAAAAAGAATGAAGACATCACAATAATTATTCAACACGTGTTCCATCGGATCGATCACATCTTCATGAAAAATAGTTCGATACATCTTTTCCTCATCTACAAAGAAGCTAATGACCAAGAGAAAGGCATTATCAAGTTCGAGTATCATTGCTAAGGAAGCAAAGGCTAATGAATCAATGAAGAAGAATCTGATGATTTTAAGAATCATTTTATGGTCAAATTATCATAAATTGTGGATTTAGGACAACAACATTTGAAAGATGTCATTCAAGACAAGATACCACTCTTTGCACAGTCCACTTTGTAGATTTAATGAATCAGATATTTAAGTTGCGATAGGATTATTTCATCTTAGTATTGTTCTAGTCATACTTAAATTTTTCTTTGATGATATCTTAGCATGAGGATTTACTAAATATTATTTTATAGACTTTGATAGAATAACTTGTCGATAAAGATTTGAAGGTTAGAATTGATGTGAAGATAGTAACCATAAAAAATGAGTGTTAGTGAATTTATTGTGGATCAAAGTAATTATTAATTGAAATAGCCCATGATGTAGATAGAAATTCGAAGCTTCTAAAACTTCAATGATTACTACAATGTAAATCTAAATAATTAGTGATGTTGTGTATGGATTGTAGACTACTATTGCTTTGGGAAGATTATGGTTTATGGATTCAATAAAATAGTGATATGCACAGTTAAGTGTTTTACTTATGGTTCGGAGTTAGTAGTGTTATAGTGCCTTAAACTTTTGTATTATTGAACATGAGATAAAGAGTTGTTTAAGGTTTTAAAATTGAAACTAAGATTTTAGAGAATGAATCTGTTAAGAATATCGAGAAATGAATAAACCTTATTGAAAATAGATTATGATTAAAGAAATTGATATCAGTTAAAAAGGTTGTTATAATAATTAATATTTTGAACAAAGCGTCAACATAATTAATCATTCTTTTAAGAATTGAGAACAGAATAAATTAGAAAAGGTGAGGACTACCTATTAAAATTATGTAGCAATATTACTGATAAGTAAACAGTAATTGAGTGTATAAAGGAATTTGTTATTAGTGGAGGACATAAAGAATAAGTTCCAAATGAATTTTTATATAGATATTGATGACATCCTAAGTTTGTGATGGATATTATATTTGGAAGCAAGAGACTTTCAAAAGAGAGATCTTAAAGAAATTATTAAGCTAAACACATTTAGGAGAATCAAGTGCATTGGTTGGAACAAATTATTGTGCTAGACTTTATATTAACTATTTAATCCAAACGAGATTGGAAGAAGGTTGAAACTGTATATCAAGAAATTTTCTCACATAACTGATACTATGTCTGAAATATGGTAAACTAATGGTAAATTATGTAAATTGGGTTACCAAGAACAATTTAAGATCTTATATGGATTTGTGTTGCTGAAGATCAACTTATTATAAAGACAATTAACTTTTTAATTCATAAATAAAATCATGGCCAAATCAATATTTAGAAGAAGAAGGAAGATAAAATTGCTTACAATTACCAAGGAGAAATGAACCTACTCGAATATTAGATTCCTAATTGTTCAATCTTTACTTTATTTCTCTTCTTCTACTTTTTCTCTTTTGCTGAATTTTCTCTATTTAGTTGGGGGGTAAAGAAATGTTTTCCGTCCTTCTAAAATATTTTACAAATCCTCTATTTATGAAAATATGAAATTCTAGTTCTTATTAAATTCACTCCAACTGAACGTATGCTTAATTTTGTTGGTTAACAAAAATTTCATCCTTATCCCACTTTCAACCATCCAAACTATAACTTTTAACCAAATGTTTATGCTAAAAACTAATCACCCTATATAATAGCATTTTGGCAAATAAACTCGCATTTGAACTTTGTATCAAACATAAGAAAATAGATTCTTCAATTTTTTTTCACCAAAATGAGCTCTATTAAATTTGAAAGTCCAAATACCCTTACTTTATTAATTATATAATCACAAAAAATTGTTTATCAAATAAATTATCTTGATTCCAAAAGTAAAAATTTCCGTGTCATCACATAGGTCCTTATCGACAATGTTATATTTGAAGAAGAAATTCCACTGCCTCTAATTGTTAGAAGCGAAAAGTTTTAAGAAGTATGTAAACAAGTTCGATTAAGTTATAACACAAAGATTGACACTTGATAAGAATATCAATGATGAAAACAAGGCGCTGGTATTGTTGAATTCGTTGTTGGCCTCATTCGATTATGTTATCATGACGCTACTGTTTAAAAATGTCATATTTAACTTTTAATTAAGCCATTAGTTCTTTGCTAATAGATAAGTTTAAGTAGAAGGAAAATGACAATATTTTATGGGCGTCAAGTTTTAATGGTGTTTATTGGCTATTGGGGGCACAAGAGATAAAAGGAGAGAGATGGCAAGTCAGAGATGAGCAATAACCGGTCTAAACTCAAGGATATCTAATGCTTTCCTTGTGGCAAAAAAAATGACACATGAAGCAAGATTGCTTTAAGTGAAAGTAAAAGAATGAGAATAGTAGTAAGCGATAAGAGAGAAGGGATCATGATAGTAATAATCGGTTCTCTATTACTATCTATGGAGACCATCTAGTCATTAACACAAGAACGACGTAACGTTTCATGGTCTACAAGATGGGTTGTGTAATGGATAGTAGATTATCAATTTATGCTAGATTGAAGATGTCCTTACTCACCTCCTACATACTTGGAGACTATGAGGTATTGAAGATAGAAAACAATGACTAGTCAAGAGTTTTGGCATCACGGATGTTAGCCTACGGATAAGTAATCGGTCAAAACTCATATTTAGAGGCATGCGACATACTTTAGATGTATGGTTGACTTTGATTTGAACCGTTAAACTTGATAAGGAGAATTTTTGCTTGACATTCTATAATGGGTAATAAAAGCTTACCAAAAGCTCCTCAACTGTGGTAAGAGGAAACAAGTATTTAAGTTGGTGCTTGATGGATGTTTCAATTGTAAAGGACGACACTAATATGACCAACAAAAAGGCTTGGTTAAGGTTGTTGGAGAACCCCTGGGGCGAAAAGTCAAAAAGAGCAAACCTATCAATGTAAAGGCTCCAAATGGGAGTGGTAGTACTCTAAGTATATCAAAGGGAAAGCAAAGACTATAGTTTATGTTTACAAAGTTTGATGCAAGGAACCTCAAGGAGAAAAAGTTGTCAAAGGATAAGAGATGGCAACTACTAGAGAGGCAAGAGGTCCCCTTTGATCATGAGGAGATGTTTTCTAAGTATTAATTCAATTCTTGATGAGTCCATACTCATTAACATATCATCTAATAGTACACTTGATATTGTATGAAAATTTGCTCATATGAAGGCTTATTCTAAGTGACACATGAAAGGAACATGATGAGAGTATAAGCTAGTATGAGCAATATTTTAGGACATGATGTGCATTTGAGGGGTATACATGTATCATTATCAGCAACTTTTTGTGTAATCTATGACTAATGAGTGGTTGAAGAGCGCACATGTTTGACTTGCCAATAGAGGTCATGCCTGATACATGCACAATGAGCACACATATGCTGATATTAATATAAAATATCATAATGTAATTTTTAGATAAAATTTGAGATATTTTAACACAAGGGGTATTGTACGAAGAGATAGAAGATAACAACATTCAGCATCTGATTGAAATATGATTTGAGTTTTATTCTTTGTAAAACTCATGTACATTACTTTACTCTTATTTTTGGAACATATTATCATTTAGTTATTTATTTTCTAGGTGTATCCTTCTTTAGTAGGTTGTTAGGAGTATTAGGGTAATATTCAACAAATAATTCATATAGATTGTTGTGGAATAATCTCGAAGGAAGTCATATTTGTAATTTCATATTTTATAATGGATTTTTTTAAAAATTATCCTATAGTTTTTCACTTAATTAAAAATATTTTTTTACATTAAATCTTATTACATAGTTTTATGTATTAGGGTGGGTAGTTATTATTCTTTTTACTCTTATGGTGTTTGGTGGCTATTGATTAATGAAGGAATTTTTATTCGTTTTTGTTATGCCAATTTTGTGCATCTTCTATGAATTTCAACACACTTCCATGTATATTTCACTCCTGGAATGTACAATATACAATTAAATTAGAATATTTTTTTTTTTGGATTTTTAATAAAATAGACTATTACTATTCCAATTGTTACTATTATATTCCCTATATGGCAAAGCTAGGTGTGACTTGATTTCCCCTGATCCTGATATGATTCTGACTGACCAAACTTTTCCACCATCCACACCCAGGCCTGACCACCTGCTCTAGCATTATAAAACATTACATAAATCTTTTCTAAGTAGATTGAACGAATTTACTAAAACCTAAAATCAGTTCAAATAGTACGTTTGGACAAAAACTGTGTTCAGTTGCACAAATTCTAACACAATTTGTACTTTTTCCTACGTTAAAAGGATGGATTTTAAGGAAGTTCTTATAGAATCATTGATAAATAACTATTCACCAAGTAAATTAACCATATTATGGTTAGTAAAAATGACCTGATAGCGTCTTCCATTGGTTTGAGAAAAAAAATATGTAAGCTTCTCACACACGGACGGACGCCAAAGATTCAGCACTTGCTAAACAATCTTTTTTCCCTTCAGTTGGTGTTGGGTTATGAGTCACTTCCGTGTGAGTCTATATCCACTTGATGTTGCGAATGGAGGTAAATATTCTCACCGCATGAAGAAAGATCGAGTTGCACCTGCCGGGCGCTCGAGCCGCAGATTCCAGTGTGCCGCCGCTCACTGTGCTCCCGAATAGAGTTCGAGCGGCAAATTCAAGTAAGCCTCCGCTCGTTGTGCGCTTGAATGGCACTCGAGCGGCAAATTCCAGTAAGCCCCCGCTCGCTGTACGCTCGAATAGCGTTCGAGCGCGAGTCTGCGCCCGCCGCGCACTGGACAGGCGCTCGAGCGCGTACTGATTATATAAAACGCACACTTTACGTTTTTAGGTTATTCCATTCAGTTTTGAACACCGTTCCAGAGAAGAAAAGGACAGAAAAGAGAGAGAAGAAGAAAAAAAGGTAAATTTGAGCCTTCATTTAGGTTTTCAATCAAATTCAAGTCTTCGGTAATCACACATACGAAGTTTTTGCTGCTGAGAAGAATATTTACCGAGTTTTATCTCTTCTCTTGCTCTTTGTACTTCTTGTACTGGCTGTGTAAAGCTAGTTGATATTGATTCTTGTGATTTGAGGTTTGTATAACTGATCAACTGCTACTAGTGAAAATTTCGGACTCTTGTCCCATGGTTTTTCTAACTCGTTTTATAGGGAGTTTTTAATGTAAAAATCGTACATTTATTATTTATGTTTGCTTATTGTGTGCTTGCTATCATCTACTACGTATTTTCTCATGGTTTAAACAAATATTTAATTCTAACAATTTGTTGTCTTATTTATGTAATAGCAGAGAGAGAGAGAGAGAGAGAGACACACACACACACACATATATACATATATATATACACGTTGATGAAGAATTGCATACCCTTTGCTTAAGATCTTCGGATGCACGTTGTATTCTTGTGCAAAAACAAATGGAACGATCCCTTGGGGAAGAGCAGCCTGCAGCATAAAGCAATCTTTTAGCATACTCCCTTCATTTGGTCAAACGAGGACAGATGATGAATTTTACTGAAGAACTGGAGACAAAGTTGACCCATTTTTTGCCATATATAGGCGGGAATAGAAATGTAGAACATATTGTAAGCACCTGCAGAATAGCAACTCTCAGTAACGTGCCCTTCAGTCCAACCACCACGGACGATGCTGCCATTAAGGCGGGCCCTGCGGCAAACTTCAGCACTATGGCCAAGAGTGTCGTGCGAGCCCCATATCCTATTATGCTAGCATGGGATGCCATGAAAATACCTATTAAAAAATCCATCAATGAAGGAATTATATGCTGGGATTGATGCCCAGATTGAATTCTGCAAATTTTAACAAAGAAGTAAATTTTAACAAAGATGTGCAATCTCATCTCCGGCTAAGACCACTCCATTGATCTCATTCACTTAAAAATTTGTATAAAAGTGGGTAATTTAAATTTCTAATAGAGTCATTAGTCACAAATCTGGAAGAAAATTCTATGATTCAAAAATAAATGGAATAGAGTTAAAGGGGAATATTGCCATTGAGATGTTCTGCCTAGATCAAGGGGTAGTCTCGTATAGAAATTAAAGAACAAAAGTTTTTGATGAGATGATCATGTGTGCAATTTCTCTTTCTCTTTTTGTATGAAAATAAAAAGAGATCTAAAAATAATGCTTCACCATCTAAGATTTGATCAAAAGATAGTAGGACCTTGCAGCTTGAGCAACATTTGTCATGAAGTAACGCTTTCTGACCATTCATTCATGATCTAAACAGTATACAATTATAGATTACATAAAAGGAGGTGTAAATATGCCAATATTTATTTAGGGTATGAGCACCCAATATTATATATTCAAGGTAAAAATTGTAAAGGTCATCGTAAATTGAGAAGCATGACAAGATGCTGATGAGTTTTCCTTGTAATTTGAAACTTGGCTTGCCCATATAGTTTATAGTATAGTTTAAAGATTTATTGGATACTATCATACTCCAGATAGAAAAACATTAGAAAGATATCACCTGGGTGCAATCACTGTTAGAGTTTGGGTCACTATCTTATGAGTCTTATGCCCATTTATACTGTTGTGAGATTCTGGATTTCAAACATAATAACTAGGAGGTAATTAAAATAATATAATTAAGATTACGCTTAAATGTATGTGAAAAATTAACATCGGAAGTGAAATGAGGGATTGGAAAGCCGGCACCCGAGGCTTGCTCAAGGTGTGGTGGGTAGAATCGCCGTGCCCGAGGCACGCTCGAGTGCAGCCCTTCGGGTATACTTGTGCTCAATTAGCGCTCGAGTGTCAATCTAATTACAAAAGCGCATCGGGATTTTTCACGTGTTATTTCCAACGGTCCAGAGAGAGAAGACAGAGAGAGCCTGAAGAAGAAGAGAGAGAAGGAGCAAATCAAGGTTTCTGAGTTCGAATCCATCCTTGAGTTAGTTAGAAAGATTGTAGATCGAGTTGAAATAAGTACACTCATATCTTTTTCTCTCTTTTTTTACACTTTTATTTCTTTTTCTTCAGGTATCCTCATTCCGATATCTGATTAAATTTATATTTTATATTACCTATGATTTAAACATGTAAATACTTCAATTTCATGTCCAATTTGTGAGATTTGTGCAATTTTCACACCCGAAAACCTTAACCCACGCCCTGCTTTGATTTTACCCGATTTTCTTGTAATTAATGTATGATTTGATTTTAGAAATTCGTGATCCTAGCTTTATAGACGTAAATATTCTGTTTAATTGGTATTTATACACATATTTGTATATATTAATTTAATGTATTCCGAAAATATTGTGAACATAAATTATGATATTTAACCACATGTACATTATATATGTTACCATATATATACTCCAAAAATTATGTTATATACAATTGTGAAGTTATTTATTGTTCAAAAGTTTAAAAATTACGTTTAACTTACGGTGGTAAGAATTTCTTACATGTTGTAAACTTTATATTGATTTATATATACAATTAAAAGCATGTGATGACATTGAATCATAAGAAAATAATTACCTGTATCCGTATCAAAAAATTATAAAAATTAAACAAAGTATTTGAAGGAACTCCACAATTTGATATGTTTTGTGATTCGTTCTCCTAGAGTGAAAACTTCTGTATAAGTTTTTGGTAGAACATTCCCTTAAGAATAAGTAATTACGAGTCTGGACCAAGGATTTATATTTCAGAGTATAATATTTCTTGTCATACCTTAGAATATTATTATGATAAATCGAAGAATTTCTCCTAGATTACGGGAGATGCTCTGATGATATATTTGTTATCTGTTATCTGACCTTATATATCAAGTAAAAGGTATACCGTTCGTCACAAGACATTAAATTCAAGGTTCGTGGTTATCACCTTAGAATATGTGGGGACATACACATTTATTTTCTTAATTTGACTACACCGTTAATTGGTAAGGTTTACTGACCCTAATCCGTTAAGTAAATAAGTTTATGTATATTTTGAAACCTAATGAAATGATAAATAAAATGAAAAAGATAAATGTATTTCGAAAAGTGTGTTTGATCATGTTTTATGTCTATACATCTTCATAATACTTTTATATCCTTCATTTGCTTTATATTATATATATCGTTTATTGTCTTTGATTATATTACATTTGTTGAGTATTTAGTTCACCCTTACTATTTTTTTTCTTCCAGATAAGCAAGCCCTTATATCCAATGAGATTGAGTAGAGCTTAAGAGCTAGCTAGACTGCAGATCTTGATGGAGGAGCTCTTGGACTTAGTTTTGTGATTTTCTATGTGATGGAGACTTTGTATTATTTTGAGATGGTTATGTATATCGATGTATGTGATGATAATGATGATGTATATGTAGTATAGTTTTTACTATTTTTGATGGATATATATACTTTCGCAGGTATTTATGGTTTGTCTGATGACCTAATAGTATCTTATTTGAACTAACGTCATACCCGAAATTATAATGTTGGTACCACGTGTGTGTCGTGGCTAATTTTGGATCCTATGTTGTGATGTATGGTTATATTTTGTGCTGTACAGAAATTTTTGTATAGGCTATATTAGTTTGGCGGCCGTTTTACTGTCGAAATTTTGTTGAATTTCGATTAGAAAAGTTGGTATGCCACAAACGGTCATCCGTGATACGATTAATGTTACAAGAGAAATAACTCAAATGGAGGAAATTTCTTAGTAGATGATGATAAGCGTTGGAGGAGAGCATGTGCAGAGTTTTCCTAAAGGAATGACACCTGATGCATGTCTAATAGGCACATATATATGATTTATCTAGAAAAATTGCACCTAAAAAGTACTCATATGTCACTTGTCCAATAAGTCTATGCCCGAGAGATACTCGTATGTTAATATTATTATAAATTGTCGTACTATAGTTTTAGGGCATTGAATGCGGTTCTTTTGCGTTCCTGAATGCTGGCATGATTAGAAATAAAAGAGAGAGTGAAACAATGAAGAAGAAAAATATTTAATTATCCTTTTGGGAGTCGAATAGTGTCCTATTCTACAATGACCATGGGTATATTGTCTTCATCATTGTAAAGAATATTCTACAAGTTATTTTCTTCTTTTCCACTCATATATTCTCTACTAAGATTTATCATTACAATACATTGTATCATAGTGTTTATTAGAGTTTTTGTAATCAGAACTCACCATAGAGTGGATGTTTTTAAATTTATAATCCCGTAATTGTTTTCTCATTTTCAAAGGTTCTTTTCATATAAAATATTATGACTCATTATTTGTAATTATTATTTTGTATTATATATTATCGTACTATTTTATTGTGAATTCAAACAAAAAGTTTAAAAGCTATCATTTTAGATATCAATTTTTGACTTTGCAAGAAAAGATTTGGCATCCAAAATCTAACATTAACAATAATAAAGTGATATATAATTGTGTAATAAAGTATTATACTTATATGAAAAAACTTTAAAGTGGAGAAAACATGGCAAAGGAGAAGGTAAAGTTTCAATATTTTTTATAAATAAGATCATAAGATTAGCTTGATAGTTATAAATTGTATTTTATAAAATATTTAAAATCCTAGTACAAATGCCATGTATATAGCATGGTAGATATGCCCAAAAAATTATAACAAGCTCATACTTGGCTTGAGTGTTGGTGGACTGGACCTTTCGCTCGATCCCTCTATTGATTTTCATTTAAAATTTGTATTAAACATACTACAAAGTCTTTAAATCAAGTCTTAATAAATATGCACAAAGATCAGACAGTTGGGAATTCAACACCCGAATACATTCAACCCAACGCAGCGGAACAAACCCAAACTCCCTGTCAATTATCAACCATCAAGTTTGTGAACATAATAAACAAACAATATATAACAATTTTTAATGTAGAAAATTATTTTTAACTAAGAAAAAAATCATATGACAAATTTCGAATAAATTTACTATAAATAATACCGTTTACAAAAACCCCATCTGAAATCCCTTCACTCCAAACTCGAGTAAAGAATGGTTAAATACAATTTTCTCTCAATATATCCGACAACTCACAAGTGAAATATAACTAGAAAAAGAGCAACCAAACGAAAATATATTTATAGAAACATCTCTAGAACGATGCATTCGACATTGGCGAAGAATAGAATTCAAATCAAACCACCACCGGATGCCGAACCTTTTCATCTTCTCTATTTTTCTCTCATCTCTCTATGTGTGGCGCCCATTGTGGAGAAAGATTTCATAATCATTACCCTAAAACGCATGAGCTACATTTTATACCGCATACCGGTGCTCGAGTGGCTGGCAAAGAACAAAACTTAAATTCGATCTCGACCGGATGCCGAACCCTCTTCCTCTTCTCTCTTCTACTTTCCTCTCTCTATGTGTGGCACCTCTTATGGAGAAAGATTTTAAAATCATAACCCCAAAATGTGTGAGCCATGTTTTATATTGCGTATCTACACTTGTGCGCCTGGCAAGCCTGAATTGAGTGCACCGGTCTTGGATTCTGCGCTCGAGCGGCCGACGAACACAAAGCAAGTGCACTAAGTTTGGAATTCATGCCTTTGCACCGCTTGAGCGTGAAACAAGCACTAATAATTGTTAGAGACTTTTTGTCTAACTGGTATATTCTGTGACCATATGTATTATTGTATTGATGTCGGGTTGTGGGTTGTCGGGTTAAAGTCCGTTCGGTCTGCCCTCCATTCGCTCGAGCCCATCCTAAGCCTTCCCGCTCGCCTCTCGCTCGATTCCCGCTTGAGCCTAAAATCCGGAAGGTCCCCTGCTCGCCAGGAGCTCGAGAACCGCTCGAGCCGAAAATCCAATAGGGGGCCCGCTCGCTGCGCGCTCGAGCCTCGCTCGAGCGCCAGCCCAACGGGCAGAATTTTCAAACGCGTTTTTGGCTCCACTATAAATTCATACCTTATTTTCTTGAAACCCTAAGCACGTCACAGCCTCAATTGATAATTTTTGAAGTCTTCAAACTCGAGAGAAAAGCCTTTCATGTATCATTGATTTAGTCTCTCTTGACAAAACCAAAAGACAAAACCTTGAGCTTCATGATTTAAGGAGTTTTCTCACCATTTTTCTTTTTCTTTCACCATTGAAACTTTCATCCTTCTACCTGCGTTGGAGACGTTGGTTCGTTAAGAAGGAGACTCGTTCGTGATTGGAAATTCAAGTGGTTCAAGGGAAGATTGACGTGAAGACCGGAAGGAGTCCGGTTCCGTTGCCGCGGGCAAATCCAAGGAGTTCCTTGGTATGGATCATGTGACGGGAGTAAGTCGGCAAGGTTAGCACGTCGTTACCACCCGGTCTGTAAGTTAATTTTCATAGTGCATTGCTTCCCTGGCCGTTGAAGCCCGGAGTATTTTTCTCGATTACCGTGGGTATCGAGTTTTCATTTCGTCACCAAAAATCTAGTCTTTATCTTTATTGATCTTAATTATTTAATTCGTGCATGCTTGTTATCTCGTTATCATCTAGATTTAAATATCCTTTACGTGTATTTGATATTTATTTATTGTTGCTTCCGCTATAATTTTCGGGGTCGAAACTCGTTAGCACCAAAACGTGCTTTTTCAATTGGTATCAGAGACTTACCCCGATCCGCGACCCCCGATCTAGATGTATACGAGTGGATCGCTTTCCGTTCCTCCCTTATTTGATGGGAGTAACTATGCCTATTGGAAGGTCCGGATGAGAGCCTTCCTAAAATCTCTAGATGAGCGTGTTTGGGCATGTACCCAAGTTGGGTGGACTCCACCCACTAGTTCCTCGGGCAACGAACCAAAAGCCCTATCTTCATAGACCAAAGAGGAACTTGATGCATGTAATTGGAATAGTAAGGGGTTGCATGCTATTTTTATGGCTGTGTCTCCCGATGAGTTTAAGCGAATATCAATGTGTGAGACTTCTAAAGATGCATGGGATATTCTTGAAATTACTCACGAAGGCACGAAACTAGTGAAAAATTTAAAATTGTAAATACTCACCACTAGATTCGAAGAAATAAAAATGAAAGATGATGAAACCTTTGATGAGTTCTATACTCAATTAAATGATATTGTAAATTCTACATTCAATTTAGGCGAACGAATCCCGAAAAATAGAGTTGTTAGAAAAGTTCTACGATCGTTGCCTGAACAATTTAGACCCAAAGTGACGGCGATTGAAGAGAGCAAAGATTTAGATAAATTAAAAATCGAAGAACTTGTAGGGTCACTATAAACTTATGAGCACACATTACCACAATCAAAGAAGAATAAATCTCTTGCCCTAAAATCAAGTAGGGAAGAGCGAAATCGGGAGTCCGATGAAGAATCATGTAGCGATGATGATTTTGCATTATTTGTTAATAATTTTAAAAAATTCTTAAAGAAAAATAACTTTTCATCAGAAAAACTGGATGTGGACTTAAAACGATCACATAAATTTGAGAAGAAGGACCGACGTGAGAGTAAGGACTCCAAATCGAAAACTACCCAAGGCATCCAATGTCATGAGTGTAAAGGCTTTGGCCACTATCGGGCTGAATGCCCGAACCTTAAACGCCAACAAGGTTAAGCCTTTAAAGCTAATGTGACCCTTAGTGATGACGAAGAAGAAGCGGGTGAAAAATGTTCTGACGGTGGCCCTGTCAAGTACATGGCTTTTATGACATCTATGTGCGACCACTCAGTAGAAGACCTTAATCACTCTGCTGACTTTGTGGATGAGTCAGAAGCTGAATCTGATGGTCTTCAAGAAGCATATGACAAACTGTTTAGGGTATACTTGAAAGTAAAGAAATAAAATAAAACCTTAAACAGTAGGGTCATTGAGTTGAAACAAAAAAGAGTAGCTCTACAATCCGAGTTAGATTCTAAAACTCAAGAAATTGAGAATCTGAAAGTCTCAATTACTAAGCAAATAACAACTTTAGAATCTGAACTTGAGGTCTCGCGAAAAGATTTGAAACAATTTTTAAATGGGTCTACAAAATTAGATCATATGCTCGGGTTGGAAAAAATTGGCGGAAATAAACAAGGTTTGGGATATGCTGCGAATTTTGTCCAAAATGATGTGAAACCTAAAACTGTATTTATTCCCGCTACGAAAATTCCACACAAACACGCCTACACACCCAAAGTCATCCAGGCCGTGCCTCAACGTGTGGAGAAAAGATCTATGGACCATGTCACCATACCTAAATTTGTGCCTACTTGTCATGCGTGTGGAAAAATAGGTCACATTCGTCCTCAATGTTACACCATGAACTTTTTGTACAATCAAAGGCAATGGCCAAAAATGAATAAACTCGGTTATCACATTCAGAAATTGAATGAATAAGTTAAAAGGTTAAGCCAGAAAATGAATTCGGGGAGACAAGTTTGGGTTAAGAAAAGTGAGCTAAATTACCCCTTGGCCATTTGTGACAAAAAGGGGGAGACTTGATTCAATTTGATAGGGGGAGCTTAGGGGAGCTTAGGGGAGACGGATCGGAGATTTTATTATTTTCATGTTATTTCAGTTTATTATTACTGTTAGAGGGAGTATTGATTATTTTAGTTAGGGGGAGCATTGTTATTTGTTCTCATTCTTATGTACCACGCATACTGCTATATTGTTATTATACTTTGTCTTGTTGGTACTAACCTGCTTGTCCAGGCTATTCAGTTACACAATCCTTGCTACTCCAGGCTATTCAGTTACACAATCCTCGCTACTCCAGGCTATTCAGTTACACGTCCTCGCAGCGATCATCACTTGCCGTACCAATCCTAGTATAGCTGTTTATATTTTTTTGTGTCTCTTATGTATCACTAGGCGTAGGTTTTTATGTACACGAGTTTTATCTCGGTGGTGTCTAAACCCGTGATTCTCTTGTATTTATTTATTTATTTATTTTTTAGATTTTGTCACGAAATTGCCAAAGGGGGAGATTGTTAGAGACTTTTTGTCTAATTGGCATATTCTGTGACCATATGTATTATTGTATTGATGTCGGGTTGTGGGTTGTCGGGTTAAAGTCCGTTCGGTCCCCCCTCCATTCGCTCGAGCCCATCCTAAGCCTTCCCGCCCTCCTCTCGCTCGATTCCCGCTCGAGCCTAAAATCCTGAAGGTCCCCGGCTCGCCAGGAGTTCGAGAACCGCTCGAGCCGAAAATCCAGTAGGGGGACCGCTCGCTGCGCGCTCGAGCCCAGCTCGAGTCCCCGCAGGGTTTCTCACGAAACCCTACGGCCGCTCGAGCGCCAGCCCAACGGGCAGAATTTTCAAACGCGTTTTTGGCTCCACTATAAATTCATACCTTATTTTCTTGAAACCCTAAGCACGCCACAGCCTCAATTGATAATTTTTGAAATCTTCAAACTCGAGAGAAAAGCCTTTCATGTATCATTGATTTAGTCTCTTTTGAGAAAACCAAAAGACAAGACCTTGAGCTTCATGATTTAAGGAGTTTTCTCACCATTTTTCTTTTTCTTTCACCATTGAAACTTTCATCCTTCTACCTGCGTTGGAGACGTTGGTTCGTGAAGAAGGAGACTCGTTTGTGATTGGAAATTCAAGTGGTTCGAGGGAAGATTGACGTGAAGACCGGAAGGAGTCCGGTTCCGTTGCCGTGGGCAAACCAAAGAGTTCCTTGGTAGGGATCACGTGACGGGAGTAAGTCGGCTAGGTTAGCGCGTCATTACCACCCGGTCTGTAAGTTAATTTTCATAATGCATTGCTTCCCTGGCCGTTGAAGCCCGGAGTATTTTTCTCGATTACCGTGTGTATCGAGTTTTCACTTCGTCACCAAAAATCTGGTCTTTATCTTTATTGATCTTAATTATTTAATTCGTGCATGCTTGTTATCTCATTATCTTCTAGATTTAAATATCCTTTACGTGTATTGGATATTTATTTATTGTTGCTTCCGCTATAATTTTCGGGGTCGAAACTCGTTAGCACCAAAACGTGCTTTTTCAATAATAATCCTCCATCAATCTGAAATAAATATTTGAGTGGGGTCAAGCACCTAACTTGATCTTGTCTCTTGGTGCACGCTTCACACGCCTGAACACTCCAATCTTTGCACTAGTATCATTCGAACTTTTAGAAAATTTTCGTTTATTGAGATACCTACAAAGGAGTGGCCAAAACCCAACCACAAACTGCCGCATTGGGGGAATTTTGGCAACTAGTGGAGTTTTGATTAGTTGGCTATTTCGGGAACCATGGTTAAGGGTCTTGTTGGGTCCCACGTTCCGGCCCATGAGAAAACGAGGAGCTCGCGAGAAAGCGTCAGCCCAGTCCAACGGGGAATAGGCGCGAAGTCACGCCAGCGGAAACCAACGGAAACCTGCAGCGCATTAAATGCGTCGCCGGGAACAGGCGTGAAAGGCGGAAAGACTAGCCAATAGAGGCATGGCTGGCGCCACGCCAACGCCATCAGCTGCTGTCTGCAGACGGCCAACCACTCCTCTCTCAAGGAAAATCGAGCGTGATCAACAGCGCACAGCAGCGTGCCTGGCACGCTATCAGGACAGCCGGCGTGACCGGCGGTCAACGACTGCGACCAACGGCGCAACGACCCAGGCAACGGGCGTCTTGGCGCCCAAGAGTCCAAACGGGAGGAGACATATATAAGCACCCTCACCCTCCAGAGAAAAGGGGGATTCTGGCTCTGAATTCGGATTCCAACTCCAAGGACGATTTCTGGTTCTGCGATCTTGCGACTAAGGGTAACCTTGGATCCCAAGCTCTAATCCAGCTTCCATAAGGCTCCAATCCCCTGAGCGGATTGGACCAAAATCGCTGTCCTTCTTCTCATCCCGTCAAGCGGGAAAGTTAGCCACTCATCGCAGTGCACCAAGGAAGCCAGGCCTTCCCTCACCTGCTCACTGCATTTCTACTCATCATCATATAAGCTCTTCTTACGCATCACAGCATTTTTACGCGCACCACCTTAGCGTGCGCATTTTCGTCAATTGCGGGAATTTGCTGACTTGAGCGTCGGAGTGGCCTTGGTGGGAGAAATCCTACCAGACCCTTCACCTCTTGTTTGTTGTTTGTGTTGTGCAGGTCCAGGTTCTGAGAGACGGAGACCGGATCCTTCTTCCAGAGCCCCCGCGCGCTTAGGAATCCGAAGGCTCCCTAATCCGTACGACAACCTTGGGCCCGGGACGCAACATTGGCGCCGTCTGTGGGAAGCTGACAGAAAGCCAAGTGTCACTTTCCTACCCAGCAGCTGAACAACCAAGCATGGTAAACACCAGAGCACAGGCCAGTGCTCCTGCGGTGGAGACCACCTGTCCCGGGATGGAGTTCCCCACGGGAACCAAGCAAACAACCAACCGGAGTAGGGCACCCGCCACGGCCGCGGAGTTAGACGCCCGAAGGAGATCCTCCCGCCGTATGCGCGAACACTGGAACCGCCGTGCCGTGGGCTGCCCTCTAGCGGCTCAGGCCTCTACTTCCAAGAGAGAAAGGCGTCGAGAGGCCAATCGCAGGAGGCGAGCCAACCGACTCGACCACGCAGCGGCCCCAACCGCACCCAGTGGAAACGGCCAGAATGAGGCGGAAAGCCGCCTCGCCGATGACGACAGGGAGGACAGCCCAGAAGGACGCTCCCTCCGCAACTCGCGTGGCAACGGGAGGCCACCGGCCGCGGGCTCCAATGGGGAGCGCGCCTCCCATGCAGAGAGCCGCCACCCCCGACAAGCACAGACGAACCCCCAGGGGAACACGGAGCTCCGCGCCGTCCTCAACGCGCGAAGGGGCTCTACGGATCCTTCGATGGAGGAGAAAGTCAAGGTGTTGTGGGACACCCTGCACAAGGAGAAGCCCACACCCTCCTCCGCCAATCTCCGCAGGTCGCCCTTCGCCATGGACCTGCGGACACAGCCGCTACCGAGCAAGTTCAGAATGCCGGTCATGGAGGGATACGACGGAAGCAAGGATCCCATGGACCATCTCAACTGCTTCCGCACCCACCTCACTCTACAAGGGGCAAGCGAGGCCCTGATGTGTCAGAGCTTCCCCGTCACCCTTAGGGGCGACGCGCTACTCTGGTTCCATGGCCTCCCCCCGAACTCCATATGCTCGTTCGACGAGCTCGCCGAAGGGCCTTCGAGCTGTTCGCCTCCAAGGCGGGAGGAGAGGCAACCATGGCACCTAGTCCGCCTCGCCGAGAGGACGGATGAAAGCTTTGGGCGGTTCTGGACCGTTTCATCGAGGCGCAGCGGATCCCGCACCTCTCCGACGAATCAAGCTCAACGCCTTCGTCGCCACTTTGGCGGCGGGGACTTCTTCAAGCACTGTCGCACTGAGGCCCGCAGAGACTTCGGGGGGAGGCGGAGACCATTGCCCAGGCGTATATCACGGCCGAAGAGGCCAACAAAGCAAACGCCCGGCGGGCGGATCGGCCCCCGGAGACCTCCAGAGCCTCTGGTGGAAGAAAGAGGGACGGCGACAGCCAGCGCTTCATGGAGCGCCGAAAGCAGCAGCGGCCCCCGCCGGGGCCTAAGAAGGATTACAGCAGGGCCTCTCTGACCCCGCTGAATGATAGCCGCACAAACATCCTGATGCAGATCCAGGATGAAAGATTCTTCAAGTGGCCAAAGACACCCAAGGGTCAATGACAAATGACCGGACAAATCACGCGGTACCACCGTATGCAGGGGCACTGAGCGAGAAGCGCGCACCACGGCAGCAGGAGATTGAAGATCTGATCCGGCGAGGACACTTGAAGAGATTCGTGAAAGGCTCGGGGCAAGAACTGCCCCTCGACGGAGAACCCGGCGAGCCACCAAGAGCCCGCACGGCGGGCGGCGTAGTCCACATGATCTCTTCCGCCGACGCTGCAAACGCTTGCGCGGACCACGGAGATAGCTTCTAAAGTAGCAAGCGGGCGAGGTTGGGGGTTAGAAATGATGTCATTAGCTTTAGCAGCGAAGACATGGCACATGTAACTTCCCCCCATACTGACCCCCTTGTTGTATCGGCCCTCGTTTCTGCTGGTGGTGATGACTACCAGCTGAAACGGGTCTTCATTGATAATGGAAGCTCACAAAATTTGCTGTATCTTACCGCGTTCACCAAACTGGGACTAAAACGTAGCCAAATGAAGGCAGCAAACGGACCATTATACGGCTTGGACAACGAGCCTGTTCCAGTGCAAGGGATTATACGACTGGAAGTCACGATGGGGACTCACCCGCGCTCTATGACGCGCGATTTGGCGTTCCTCGTCGTCGACCTTCCGTCTGTCTACAATGCCATACTCGGCAGACCATTCCTGACGGCCTTCGAAGCCGTCACGTCCATCCCGCACCTGAAGGTGAAATTTCCCACCCCTTGGGGAGTGGGAGAAGTTCTCGGAGACCAAGAAATGGGGCGGACGTGCTACTTGTCCCAAATCAGTCCTATGACAACATGCGGACCAAGTGAAGACCTGGACCTCCGCGAGGAGACGTCGCTCCAACAGGCCCAATCAGGGGAGGAAACTGAGGCGATTCCGCTCGATCCCTCCGATCCAGAACGGTGCGTCAGCATAGGGAAATCCCTTCAACCCGGAGATCGCGACAGACTAATTACCTTCCTACGGACCAACTCCGATGTGTTTGCATGGGGCTCCGCTGACATGCCCGGGATATCGGCCGAAGTCATAGTCCACAAGCTGGGCCTTGACGCGAGCCGAAAACCCGTCCTGACGGAGGAACCACTCCGTCGAGACGTTGGTCGCCATCAGGGAAGAAGTGAAGAGGCTCTTGGACGTAGGATTTATCAGAGAAGTCCAGTACCCGGAGTGGCTGTCCAACGTCGTGCTGGTGAAAAAGAGCAGCGGCAAATGGCGGATGTGTGTCGACTTCACTGACGTGAATAAGGCCTGCCCCAAAGATAGCTTTCCGCTCCCAAGGATTGACCAACTCGTGGACTCCACGTCCGGGCATGAACTGTTGAGCTTCATGGACGCGTACTCGGGATACAACCAGATCCGGATGGACCCAGAGGACGAGGAGCACACCTCGTTCATGACAGACCAAGGGACGTATTGCTACAAAATGATGCCCTTTGGTCTCAAGAATGCGGGCGCAACGTACCAGCGCCTCGTAAACAAGATGTTTGCAGCTCAAATCGGGCGGAATGTGGAGGTGTACGTCGACGATATGCTCGTAAAAAGCAAGGTCGCAAGCCGCCACGTCGACGACCTGGACGAGACCTTCCAGATCCTCCGACAGCATGGGATGAAGCTTAACCCCGCCAAATGCGCGTTCGGGGTAACCTCCGGAAAATTCTTAGGCTTCATTGTATCCCGTAGCGGAATAGAAGCCAATCCGGAGAAGATCAAGGCAATACTCGATTTGAACCCTCGCGCACACGGTAAAGAAGTCCAGGAAGGCGACAGGCGGATAGCCGCCCTCTCACGGTTCTTGGCCAAGTTAGCTGAGAAATACTTGCCTTTCTTCAAGGCGCTAAGGGGCACCAAGTCACACGGGTTCAGATGGAACGAAGAATGCGACGAAGCGTTCAGGGAACTGAAGACCTACCTCTCCAGCGCGCCGCTGCTAAGCTCACCGCGCGCGGGAGAGGATCTCTACCTCTACCTGGCAACGTCAGCTTCCGCCCTTAGCTCCGTGTTAGTGGCGGAACATGAAGGCAAGCAGCAGCCGGTGTACTACGTGAGCCGGGTGCTGACGGACGTAGAAACCCGTTATCCGCACGCTGAAAAGATGGCGCTCGCACTCGTCTATGCAGCGCGGAAGCTGCGACCCTACTTCCAGTCACATCGGATCGTCGTGCTAACAGACCAGCCGTTGAGGACGATTTGCGAGAGGCGAGACGTCCCGGGCCGGGTCAAGTGGGCTGTCGAGCTCGGGGAGTTTGACCTGGAGTTCCGGCCGCGACCGGCCGTGAAAGGGCAAGCCCTGGCGGACTTCATTGTCGAAGCGGCAACGCCAGAGCAAGCAGAGGACAACAACGCGGAGAAGAAGACGGACGGAGATCTCGCCGTATGGACTCTCAACGTGGACGGATCGTCAACCCAGGCAGGCAGCGGAGCTGGTGTTGTGCTAAGGACGCCCGAAGGCATGGAGATCACATACTCCGTTACACTAGCCTTCCCGGCCACGAACAACGCGTTGCAGTATGAAGCCCTCCTTGCGGGCTGCGCGGCGAGGAGTGTTCCGCGCGGTCGCCGGTCGTGCGTAGTGATTCCCGAGCTCGTGGTCAACCGGGTGAAAGGGAACTTGGCCGCGAACCCTGACTAGTGAGGTATCTAGCGAAGGTAAGAACCCCGATCCTGATTCGGTCAATTCGAGATCGAGCATATCCCGAGATCGAGAACGAACGGCACGACCGGCTGGCCGGGACGCGCCGCGCGTAATCCGCATGGGCGCAAAGACGCGAGGGAGCCCGAGAGAAGTTTTAAGCGCACCCCATCGACGCCGAGGACAAAGAAGTAATGCAGAGATCGACACGGAGATAATTGGATGACGCCGAGCATACCTCATTCTGTCGGAGGAACCTTACCAGAGACGCCAACGATGCCAAGCGGGTCAAGTCGCGGCGGGATGGTACACGATTACAACGGAAGGCATCAGACGCACGGGATACACAGCTCCCCTCCTGAAATGTCTTACCCCAGAGGAGGCCGACTACGCGTTGGCAGAAGTACACTTGGGGCTGTGCGGATCACACATTGGCGGGAAGAACTTGGCATTCAATGTCATGCGGCAGGGCTTCTACTGGCCCACCATGAAGCGAGACGCTATGGAGTTCGTCCGCAAGTGTGAAAGTTGCCAGGTCCACGGCAACATGACACACCAGCCGCACACCGAGCTGCACTATCTCCAGTCCCCGTGGCCGTTCGCGCAATGGGGGCTCGACATACTTGGCCCACTTCCGATGGCAGTCGGACAAAGGAAATTTCTCATCGTCGGCATCGACTATTTTACAAAGTGGGTGGAAGCTGCCCCTCTCGCCAAGATCACGGAGCATAATGCGACGGAGTTCCTCCGTCAAGGTATCGTTTGCCGCTTTGGGATCCCTGAGGTTGTGGTGACTGACAACGGGACCCAATTCACTGGAAAACGCTTTACAAAGTACTGCCGCGACCTCCGCATCAAGCTGGTACACACGTCCGTGGCGCACCCTCAGGCCAACGGGCAGGTCGAAGTTACCAACCGGACGTTGCTGCATGGGATAAAGACCCAGGCCGAAGACGCGGGGGCTCTGGGTTGAGGAGCTACCGTCAGTGCTATGGTCATACCGGACAACTACGAGAGAATCAACAAGGAGACGCCTTTAACATTTGCTTCGGAGTTGAGGCGGTGGTCCCCGTAGAGGTGGGAATGCCAAGCCTGCGGGTCGAACACTTCGACCCAACCACCAACGCGCAGAAGCTTCGGGAGAGTCTGGACTTGCTCTCAGAGGTTCGGGACGCCGCGCGGCTCCGAACCGCCGCCTACCAGCAGCGAGTCGCGCGGTACTACAACAAGCGGGTGAAAGCACGCCCGCTAGAAGTTGGAGATCTGGTCCTCCGGAGCGTAGAGGCAGCGGGAAAGACCGCGAACAGGAACAAACTCTCCCCGGGATGGGAGGGGCCGTTCTTCGTCTCCGCAATCCTCCGGAGCGGAGCGTACAAGCTACGCGCCCAGAACGGCAAACTTGTCCCACGGACATGGAATGCCGCCAACTTAAGGAAATATTATCAATGATGCAATGGCGATCCAGGTAAGTCGCACGCGCATACATCATGATGAATGCTTGAGCATGTTTTCTGTCTTTTGCTTAACATTATCACTCTTATTGTCATATTGCATATTCATTCGTGTGAATTGATGGCATGCATTGCATAATCAAATCAAACGACCTAGACTGCCCCTGAGTCGGGAGGACAAGCGTCCGTCCGTAAAACCAGTCCTTGGCTCAGTGCCAGGCGGTCCAGAGCAGACCGTCACGGGACTCCGTCCTCACGCTAGATGGCCTGGGGACGGCTCTACTCACCATGGCTTCGCGCCAAAAGGCCCCAGCGGCCACCCAGAGACTCGGCCCCGTGCTAGTCAGCCCGGAGGCGTCCAGCCGTGGGCTGAGACACCGGATCCAGGCGATCCATTCCAAAGGCTACGCGCCTACGACCCGTGCGGTCAAGACCCATAGGCCTGGGGGCTCTTGGAGTCCCCACTCTACGGCCAACAAAACCTTAGGGGGCGTGCGACGACCTTCTTGCACAGAAGAGAGCACCAACAGTCTACAATGGTCGTGGGCTAGGACCTCAACTTGGTGTTCATAACGCTTTGAGCAGGAGCGACACACCTCCCGCAATTGTACGCGACCGAGGCCTAGACCCGGGAGTCCGGTTAACGCGCCTCCGTCGCCGCGCTAGCCCTCGTAGAGGCACCAGGGGCTTGGCGACGACATCCGCTTTACCGGATCGAGCTCCCCAAACGTGTGAGCTGTGACGACATCCTCTTACGAAGGACGAGCACCACGCAAGAAGGCGCCTGTATAGGGCCTTAATCAAAACGGCTCCAAAGGGCCCAATACTCAAACGCGAAGCATGATCCAACAAGTAAAGCAAAGCAAAAAGTAGCAACGCATTTTGTATGATAAGGGAAGCATGGACGCGAAGCGCAAGCAAAAGCTTCTCATTTATACAGACATTATACAAGCGACAAGCATGATACAACGACAGAAACCGAACTCGAAACCTAACGGCGGCAGAAACTAATCAGCAAGACTCGACGGACCCGCTTCCTCAGAGAACGACTTCAGGCGCGACGCTTCTCCTACCCCGGCGTTTCCCGGATGAAGGACGCCGGCCGGGACGTGAGGAGCCGCCAGGGAGACGATCCTGCGGCACAAGCGGATGCCGTCCCAAAAGCGAGTGTCCATCGCCGACCGCCACTCTGAAGGAGAATGCTGCCCAACCGCGTCTACGACTAGTCCAGTGATCCTTTCCTCCGCAGCAGAAAGAAGGCCCTCTAATTGCGCAACTCTCCGCCGCAGCTCCCCGACCTCCTCGGTAAGGGATGCGACCTGAGCCACAGCCCGGAGGGGAGCACACGACGACGGCGGAATGGCCAAGCCACTCACATTAGCAGAGAAAGCAAGCCATGAGGCTTGGATTATGACGGTGTATACCAAGAGCTCCGAGCATGCGGCTGATCCACCCAATTCCCTCTCGAGGACCCGCCAAGGGAGGGCAAAACCAGGATCCTCTCATCGTCTCCACCAAAGGTTGCTAAGGCACGAGCTCAACCAGTTTGGGCACCCAGCTATTTATAGGCAAGGCACGGGCTGCCCTCTCACCCAGCGCAACACGGCGTCCAGCAAACGTCTTTCAGGCGATGGCAGCGACCACCGGTCAGACGCAACCCAAGGCGCGCGAATCTCGCCGGGCGAGGTGACGGGCCGCGGCAAGCGCGCAGAAAAGCTTTGCCACGGCACGGGAAAGGCGCGAATCGGGAAGACGACAAAAGTGGCGCGGCACGAGGAAGGGCAGAGGCCGGGAAGTGGGCGATGGACATGCTGGCCCGACCACCGCCGGCCGGGCATGGGGGGCTAGTGTTGGGTCCCACGTTCGGCCCATGAGACAGTCCAGCCCATAAAGCAAACAGCGGCCCACGAAAACGAGGAGCTCGCGAGAAAGCGTCGGCCAGTCCAACGGGAATAGGCGCGAAGTCACGCCAGGCGGAAACCAACTGAAACTGCGCGGCGCATTAAATGCGTCACGGAACAGGCGTGAAAGGCGGAAAGACTAGCCAATAGAGGCATGGCTGGGCGCCACGCCAACGCCATCACTTGTCTGCGCAGACGGCCAACCACTCCTCTCTCAAGGAAAATCGAGCGTGATCAGCGCACAAAGAACGGCGTGCGGCACGCTTCTCAGACAGCCGGGGCGTGATGGGTCAACGATCTGCGACAACGGCGCAACGACCAGTAACAGGCGTCTTGGTGCCCAAGAGTCCAAACGGGAGAGACATATATAAGCACCCTCACCCTCCCGGAGAAAAGGGGATTCGGCTCAATTCGGATTCCAACTCCAAGGACGATTTCTGGTTCTGCGATCTTGCGACTAAGGGTAACCTTGGATCCCAAGCTCTAATCCAGCTTCCATAAGGCTCCAATCCTCTGAGCGGATTGGACCAAAATCGCTCTCCTTCTTCTCATCCCGTCAAGCGGGAAAGTTAGCCACTCATCGCAGTGCACCAAGGAAGCCAGGCCTTCCATCACCTGCTCACTGCATTTCTACTCATCACCATATAAGCTCTTCTTACGCATCACAGCATTTTTACGCGCACCACCTTAGCGTGCGCATTTCCGTCATGGGAATTTGGCGACTTGAGCGTCGGAGTGGCCTTGGTGGGAGAAATCTTACTGCACCCTTCACCTCTTGTTTGTTGTTTGTGTTGTGCAGTCCAGTTTCGAGAGACGGAGACGGACCCTTCTTCCAGAGCCCCGCGCTTAGGAATCCGGGCGCTCCCTAATCCGTACGACAACCTTGGGCCCGGGACGCAACAGGTCTCTTTGTTGCATTTTGTTTAAATATATTTTTAGGGAATATTTAGAGAATTTATAAAGTAAAATTTAAGAAATGAATCTGTAACAACTTACAGACAAATACCATCATCATTTAAAAAATCCATTTCGAGAAATATAATTTATTTTTAAGAAAACTTTCAATTTAACTGGTAGCTCGATTATTCGTTCGTGATTGATCATAAATATGTTGGCTAATTTTCTGAATTTTGTATCTTGTAGAGCCTATATTTTTCTTCATTAATTAACTTAAAATTTTGAATCAGCTTGGAAGAAGATTTTTTATTTTTTTGGGCATTGCCAGAGTGATGGATAGTTACCGAGGCTAAACATCGCCATCCCGAGTCCTCCGTCGGCCAATATCGAAACTGAATTTGAAATAATTGTTGGCAATCTGACATGCCACCTGCAATAAGTTAGCATCAAACCTGTCAACTCATAATAAACTTATTTTCATTATAACGTTATCTCATGTTATATGGGATTAATTTTATAATTCAATTATGTGATTTTTTTAGCACAATAGAGCAACTTGATTATCATATCAAGGTGCAACCATGCTCAAGTTTACATTAATTTGACCACGAGGATAAGAAAATTGTTTGAAACAGTTCAATGTGAATGCGAATACTGTATCATGGAATTTGGGTATTTTCTTCCTTTTTTTTGAGAAAATTTGTAAAAATATTACTATGTTTTGTGATTATTAGTCTTAATTTGAGTCAATTTTATTCTATACGTATAAAAACAGTTCTTTTGATTGATAAAATTGACTTACTTTTTTAAATATATAATAAAATTAACTTATGTATGACTGTTAAGAAATGCTTAAAATTGATAATGTCCCAACCCCATATCCTACCACGGTGTTGAAGGAAACGAAAAACAAGCCGGTACAGAAAGCGAATATATGGTGTTTTATTGAGCTTACCTAAAACTAATGCAAGCCCAAATAAAACCAACAAAAGTGGCATGAGTATTGGGGTTGAGAATAAGCTTCTGTCCCACTGTTCGAAAAGTGACCATCAATTTGCTCTTCGTTGTAGGTCTGGAGTTTGCATTCGCCCCACGTTCATTTTCCTGCTCTTGTTCAATGGCCTCAGGTTCCCCTTGAAGACAAAATCAACGCCTTGTTTAGTATGACTTCAAATCGTTAATGGTAAATAATAGAATTTCACAGCGCTGAAATGACAGTGGAAAAGTGATGATCGTGGATGGTTTTTTACCATAGTCCAAAACCTACCCAATGGGCCTCTTGATGTATGAAAAATCGTGACAAAGTTCAATAACAACCAATGCACATCACACAGATGCACGTATACATTTAGTGTCTATAAACATCTTCTGTCACAATGATCGGAATTTCCTTAATGAACTTGAACCCAATACACATACATAACGCACAGAAATTGGAGCTTTGCGAAATGTTTGGATGGTCCATACTGTAGCAAAGGAGGTTCTTTAATGAGATGATTAGACGGTGCCTCATCCACATATGACAAGGCACTCATGCTTGAATAGTAGTAGCAAGTGTGCCTGATGTGTAGCTAATGAAGCACTCGTATACCAATAATAGAAGGTCCTTATTGGCAAAACTTAACTCTAGCATTCAAATTTCAAGTTTGATATTCAAATGCCATTGACGTTTGAACATTAATTATAAATATAAAATCTTGCGTGATTTTTAGGGTATTATAGTGAGTATTTGAGATGTTATTTGGATGGCATTTAGAGAGAGAAAGAAAGAGAATAACAAGGGGAACATCTTTGCCAACCAATTAGGTTGCAAATCTTATTCTAACTTTTAATGTTCTTAAATACGTTGTTTTATTTTTATTAGCGGTCATCTTCTATTTTTTATCTCTTATTGTATTCGTCTGGTTTATCAATATTATAGTGAAACCAGTTGAAGCATTTTGGGGTTGGTATAACCATATTTATAATTATAGTCAACTTGTTATATGGACCCTAGATTCCGTGTTTTACCATTGGATTTATTTGTGCATCTTATTTTATACATGTTATTGTGGTGGTTGATGTGATTGTGTGGATTGCCATTATATTTTCTCACAAGTTCAAATAAGACGCTCGGCTTTTATCCGCATAAAGATTTGTCCTTGGTTTAATTGAGAAGCTTAGTGTCTTAAGCCCAACAAATAATATTAGAGTATTAGATTGCTTGTGTTATTTGTTAGTTGAATTAATAGATGATATTAACAAAATAATTTATTTAAATGGCAAAAATTTTGACATTTGAAGGAGCAAGATTAAAGATTTTTTGGTTCATGAAGACCTTTAACTTCCCGTGTTTGCTTCACGAAAGCCAAAGTCTAAACCCAATGAGGATCGGAGTTTTGAATATGAATAAATTAGTGAGTACATTTGATAATTTGAATATAATAATATTTATAATCATATCTGAAATAAGAAGCTTGCTAAGTTACTATGTGAGAAGCTCAAAATATTTCATTCGTTAAAAATTAAAAATAATAAATTATATCACTTAATAAAATTGATACAAGTGAAATATCGAAAAGATAGTTTCATAACTAATTATCCCAATGAATTTTAAGGTAATTTTGATCAATTGTGAGGTATAAGTATAAAATTCGATAATGAATTGCTTGACTTATGATTGTTTACCATTCTACTAGATTCTTAGAAGGTTATCTATATTATCATTAGTAACGCCAAACCTAATAATGTAGTGACCTTATAGATATCCAAGGGTGTAGTTTTTAAAGAGGAGAAGATATTAAGGCTCTATGTCCATGCATTCCAAAGCGTGAGTCTTAGAGTCATGGCGAATTAGCCAAGGGAGAGGTCCCATATTTGCTCAGAAAAGTTAGAGCAAATGAAGATTGAGGTTTTAAAACTTTGAATATTATCATTGCAAAAAGAAGACTATATCAAAAATATTGTTAGAAGTAGAAACTAGAAAATAGAGATAGTAGTAAAGGAAAGATTGAGAAGACATGGGTTAAAGAGAAGGCTTCAATTTTGACCAAATCTGATCTTCTAATTATTTGAGAGGAAGAAGTTATTAACATTGCAAACTATGAGATAAATTAGGTGATTGATAGCAGTGCATTACTCTATATGATGTTGTGGAGAGAATTCTTAACATCTTATATACCCAACAATTTTAGGATAATAAAGATGGGCATTGACAACTTATTACAAATTGTGGGATATGGTGATGTGTGTTTGATGACTAGCTTTGACACAAAATTGACTTAAGGATTATTCAACATGTTGCAAATATCCGATTCAATTTTATATCGGTTGAAAAAAAATTTGTTGATAAAGGTTATTACAACACATTCTATAAGGGATCGTGGAAGCTCACTAGAGGATATCTAGTGATGGCTTGCAATAAGAAATCATCAAATTTATAAATGTTGCAAGCTTTAGTTTCTAATAGTGATATGAATGTGGCTAGCAAGGGTGAATATTTTGAGTTGTTGCACAAAACTCTAATGATATGAGTGAGAATGAGTTGAATTATCTTACAAAGAAGAGATATCTTTTGGGTGTGAAAGATACTAAATTAAAGACTTATCCTCACTATATAGTGGAAAAGTAAATGAGAGTTTTCTTTAATGGGAAGTCATTCATGAAGAAGATAAGCCTTCTTAAGCTTGTGCATACTGATATATGAAGCCCAATGAAGGTAAAAACTCTTGGTAGTGCATTCGACTTCATTGCCTTCGTTAATGATTATTTAAGGAAATTGTATGTGTATCCATTAAAATCAAAGAATTGAGCTTTTGAAACCTTCAAGCAATTTTATGCATTGGTAAAAAGGCAAACAGGGAAGAAGTGGTAGTGTATCCGTGGTTAAAAAAAAAAAGAGGAGAATTCCTTGGGCACTTTAATGCATATGTGTCACACACAAGGAATCCAACACGAAAAGACAGTCCAAGATGATGCAATTGAAAGGAGTGTTCAAAAGAATGAACCGAATATTAATTAAGAAAGTATAATGTATTCTATCACAGACAAAATAACCTGGTACCTTTTGGGGAGATATTTTAAACATTGTAGCCTATGTTATTAATCTTTAATGAAGCGTTTTGTTGAACAGGAATGTTTCCAACAATGTATGGCTTGAGAAGGAGATCACCTATGATTATTTGAAGGTGTTCAACTGCAAAGCTTATAATTATGTCCCAAAGGATGAGAAGACCAAGTTTGATGCCAAAAGTAGACAATGCATCTTCACGGTTAGAGGGATGATGAGTTTTGCTACAAATACTATGATGTGGCAGAAAAGTACTTGAGATCAAGGGATGATTTGTTCATAGAGGATGATACCATTTATGATATTGACAATGTCAATAAAGTGGCTTCTTATAATGACCCCCTATGCGACAATGACCTGACACCAATTATAAAGAATGAGTTTTGAAATTTAAATTTTAATTATATGATTAATTAAATTAAAATAAATAAATTTGTGGTAAAAAAAAAAAATTAGATCAAAGTTAATTTTAAATTAGATCCATCGAGTTGATAAATGTTTGACCAGCACTTGAAACGTGCTTTGAGTAGAGGGGTTGCTCCTGACAAGTACTTGATCATAGCTTGAGAGTATTCTACAGTATGTTCACGCTCGATGCATATCCAGAGATGCTCGAGCATACTATGATAGAATATTAATGCCTGATACGCACTTCGATATGACGTTTGCGCATCACAAAGTTTGGATACGGTACTTGATATGCACTGACGAGTACACATATACCAGTTTGCTATATAAGTCATCTCTTGCTGATTTTTAATTATTTTTTGCCAAATTTTAAGAGATGAGAGAGAATAAGAAGATAGAGAAAAAGAGAAAGAAAGTTTAAAGAATGTCAATTAAAATGAATCCAAGTAAGATTTTTGTTAGATTAAAGTTAATGCAAGTACATCATAAGTCTTTCATCCTTTATTGCTACATTTTTTTCATATCTTAGAACATTTATTGTTTCAAATATCCATACACGTCACATTTTTGTAACTAAAATGTTTAGACTTCATATATATGAACTTTCACCCTCACTATTTACCATTTTTATAAAAATCATGTTCTTAATTCATTATATTGGTTTTTCAAGTTCTCTCTCTACAAATATGTTATATATGTGTCAAAATCTTGTTTAAGACTCTAATATGTTACAAATTTTATATATAATATTCTTACATGCAAAAAATACTAAGTGTATGTTTTATATGTTCAGAAATTTTATCAATTTATCCCACATACTTGACAATTAAAAGAAAATATGAGAATCACAAAATTTCTAATTTTCTCTACAATTCTTGTCATAAATAGTTTTCATATTTAAAAATTTTCATAATATAACTTTTGTATGTTCTAAAATTTATATATTTAAGTTTTTACAAAATTTTATGCATTGCATAATAATTTTTGAAATGATTATTAAGAAAACTCAATAATTTATTAAAAAATTAAAAATATTTTTCTCTGACATGAGAAAATATAAAATCATTTGTAATTATGTAGAGTTATCATTTCTTTATATATTGAACCATTGTAAGAAAATCAGTTGTAATATATTATAATTTATCTTAATATATTATAATAGTAATCGATATTCTAACCTATTATTTATAAGTAAAAGTGACGTTTAACCCCGTCTATAGGGGTACATGTATAATAGCCCCCCTACGGGTCCTAAATATTATTATAAGGTATTTAATTACGTAAAAATAAATATAATTCAGGTTTCAATTACTATTCCTTAGTTGGTAAGGAGTTATTAGCCCTTAATCCATAAGAATTAATATGTTTGAACATGATTTGCATGGCATATTTTGATAAAGAACCAAAATGAAAAATTTAAAGGTTATGCATGTTTGTTATGGAAATGCATGGCATTGTATCTAAATTCAATCTATTGTTGCTTTTGATATATTTTAATGTAAATTGTATGTTTGATTATGTAACTATATGTATTGTTAAGCTTTTGACTCACTTTTATTTTTATTTTTCACTAACCACCTTCAGAATAACGAGTTCGGACACTTATAGATGAGGATTATGGTCGAGGAGTTGAGTTGAGATAAATTAGATTAGGATTTGGAAGGAATTGGATGTTATATTTTGTTTCAAAATAGTGGTCATAGGACAAGTTACTTTCATTTTAGTTAATTGGTTTTATAACCATTTAATTATTGCTATGTTCTTAGGAGTAATGTAGTTGGGTTTCAATTTTCTTATATAATTATTTGGTTACTCTGATTCTAGTATAGATCAAACTCCTTATGAATATATTAACGTCGTAATATAGTCTGTAATCCAACTACCTGATAATGTGGTATTTCTAGTATCATGGTTAGATTATTTATTTTATCTTTGAGTTGATTATGATATCAACCTATAGGTCATGCTCATCATTAATTGGGTTTATTTATTTGTTAAAGAAATTAATCTCGCTAATTATTATTCGAGTTCAATATTGGGATGTGACACCAATGTCCCCATCGGTCATTGAGATTGAAGATAGTGGAAATGCAGGCGATTGTTCTACCCATTAAGAGGTTGAAGATGAGCATGTTGATGTCACAATGATTCTCATAGTGATGTCTCTATGTTTACACCAACCATTCTACTCCAACTATTTGCAAGAGATCAACATCCTTCCACTCGTTTATGGATTAGTATGAGTTGTATACTAATGGTAAAGAGCTCAAAAATTTTGATGAAATGATAGGAGAAGGGCATAAGGAGTAGATGGATGCTATGTAAAATAAGATGTCATCATTACATGAAAATCACACATTCAAAGTGAAAATTTTGTCTAAAGATAAGCAAACACTCAAAAATAAAATGGGTGAACCAATTGAAGAATGAAGATGACAATTTGCAATCAATGTACAAAGTAAGGTTAGCTATAAAGGATTTCAATTAATAAATGATCGTTGAATTTGAAATGATCTTCTTTCCCATGGTAAATATGTCCTTTATTCATGTTGTACTTGATTTGGTGTCATGCCTTGATCTAGAGGTAGAATAACTTAATGTACAAGTAAAATTCATCCGTGGGAACTTGGAGGAGAAGACCTTATAGTGTAACAGGGGGGTTTCAACATTAAGGGGAAGGTGCACATGGTATTATTTAAAGAAGAGCCTCTTTGACTTCAAATAAGCCTTGAGACAATGTTACATTAAGTTTAACTCTATCATGGAAGAGCAAGGATATCAGATGATGAGTTTAGAACTTTGCATTTTTGTGCAAAGGTTCTTTAAAGGAGACTTTGCAATCCTCTTGGTCCATGTCTATGGCAAGGTCATTGATAAGAGTAATGCATCCCAAATCAACAAGTTGAAGAAGTGACTAAGCAAGACTTTTGCGATGAAAGACTTAGGATTGGGAAGAAAGATATATTGACAAAGTGTTTCAATACTTTAATTTAAAAAATTCCAAGCAAATTAGACATCCACCTACCAATCACTTCAAGTTGTGTTCCTAGCAAAATTCTTCTACAAAGGAGGAGAATGCTCAAATAAGTAAGGCTCCTTATGTTTCAGATATTTATAGTTTAATGTATGCTATGGTATGTACAATGCCATATATAGCTCAAATAGTAGTAGTTGGTTGGTTCCTTTCCAATCCGAGGAAGAAACACAAGTCCATAGTAAAATAGATTCTTTGATACCTCCATAGTACTTTTATAGTATGTTTGTGAATTGGTAACGACAAGCCTATTTTGGTCGGGTTTGATATTGACTTTAGGAAGTATAATTTGGGTTATTTGATCACGTTTATGGAAGGAGTGGTATTATGACAATCAAAGTTACAAAAGTGTGTTACACTCTCTACGCAGAGCTGAGTTCATAGTAGCAATCAAAGTGAGAAAGAAGATAATTTCAATGAAGAAGTTAATTCACGAGATTAGCTTTAAGCAAAAATACTATGGATTACTTTGCGATAGTCAAAATATAATTCATTTTATAAGAACTCATGATTTTATTTTTAATCTAAGTGAATTGATGTGAGATATTATTGAGTACAAAATCTATTTGATTTAAAATTGTTAACACTGGACATGGTAAAATGGACATTAATAGTTTGGATATGTTAATGAAGGTGGTGCAAAGAGAAAAGTTTGAGATGTATCTAAAGATAGCCAAATGGTAATGGCCCCTAAAAGATCATAATGGAATGATTATTGAAATAGATCATTCCCTTATGGGTTTCACACTCACTGTGTATATCCACAATCTTTGATTCATTACCCCCATAGAGCTTTACAAAAGATTTGAATGATCAACGTTTGAGTGTTAGGGTAATTTTTATAATTGTCATATTTCGTGACCTTATGTAATCGTATGTCGATGTTGGGTTGTATTTTGTCAAAATATATTTTCTTACCTATCCGTTCCTACTTCCAGGAATATGTGCCTGCTATGAGCTCGTTGTGAGCTTGAGTCCAAAATCCAGAAACCTCCTACTTGCCATGTGCTTGCCACAAGCACGAGCCCAAAAACCAACAACCCCCCCGCTTGCTACGCGCCTCCTCCCCCTCAAGCGCACCGAGGGCTTCACGTGAAACCCTACATGTACTTATCGCGCGCTCAAGCGCCGCGGCAACGAGCAAATTTTTTTAATGTGTTTTTTGAGCCCTCTATAAATATACACATATAATCAGTTACCCTAACACTTCTTGATACATTTGGAGACGTCCCACTTGAGAGAAAAATCATTTCCCACTCTTTAATCTTGCTCCAAATTGAGAAAACTGAAACTAGTACATTATGTCTCATGCTCTAGCGGTTTTCTCACCATATTCTCTTTATCAATCAATCACCTCTAGCCTTCTACCTTCGTTGGTAATGTCGACACGTTGAAGAAGGTGATCTATCCGCGTTTGGCAATTCAAGTTGCTCGAGAGGAAAGATTGACGTGAAGATCGAAATATGTCCGGTTCCATTGCCGTGGGCAAATCTAAGGAGTTCCTTGGTATGAATCATAAGACAGGAGTAAGTCGGGTAGGTTAACGCGTTATTACTACCCGGTTTGTAAGTTAATTTTTATAGTGTATTTCTTCCCTAACCGTTGACGCTCGGAAGGTTTTTCTCGATTACCATGGGTATCGAGTTTTTCCTTCATTATCAAAAAGTTTATCTTTTTATTATTATTGTTACTTTATTTTTATACTTGTATTACTCATATCATCTAGATATAAATATTCTTTACGTGTATTGAATATTTGATTTAGTATCGCTTTTGCTGATATTATATGGGGTCAAAACTTTCACTAATATCGAGACTTACTCCGATCCGTGACCCCAAATCTAAATGTATACAAGTGAATCACTCTCCGTACCTCCCTTCTTTTATGGAAGTAACTATATCTATTGGAAGGTTCGGATGAGAACCTTCCTCAAATCTATGGATGAACGCGTGTGGGCTAGAACGCAAACTGAGTGGACCTCACCCAAAAGTGGGGATGAGCTTAAAACTCTGTCCTCATGGACAAAAGATGAACTTGATATATGTAATTGGAATAGTAAGGATTTACATGCTATATTTATGGTCATATCTCCCGAAAAGCTTAAACGTATATCTATGTATGAGATTACAAAAGATGCGTATGATATACTTGAAATCACTTATAAAAAAACCAAACTTGTAAAAAATTTAAAATTACAAATGCCAACTACCAGATTTAAAGAAACCGTATGAAAGATGATGAATCTTTTGATGAATTCTATACTCAATTGAACAATATTGTGAATTTCACGTTTAATTTAGGAGAACGGATTCCTGAAAATTGAATTGTTAGAAAAGTTCTTAGATCACTCACTGAACGATTTAGACCCAAGGTCACCGCTATTGAAGAATGCAAAGACCTTGATAAAATGAAGATCAAAGAACTTGTAGGATCCCTTCAAACTTATAAGCACACACTTCTATAGTTAAGGAAGCAAAAATCGATTACTTTAAAATCAGTTAGGGAAGAAAGAAATTGGGACTCCAATAAAGAATCATGTAATGATAATGATTTTTCTTTATTTGTTAAGAACTTTAAAAAATTCTTGAAGAATAATAAATCTTCTTCAGACAAACCAAATATGGATTTAAGAAGATCTCTTAAATCTTAGAAGAAAGACCGACGTGAATTTAAAGAATCCAAATCTAAAAATACCCAAAGTATTCAATGCTACGAGTGTAAATATTTTGGTCATTATCGTGTCAAATGTCCAAACCTTAAATATCAACATGGCCAAACCTATAAAGCTAATATGACCTTGAGCGATGATGATGAAAAAGAGGTTGGAAAATGCTTTGAGGATGGGCCTGTCAATTACTTGCCCTTTATGACTTCAATGTGTGAAAATGATGATCGCTTAAAAGCAAGTCTTAAACAATCCGATAACTTTGAGATCGAGTCAAAATTTGAACTATATGACCTTTATGATGCTTATGACAAATTATTTAAAGAACACCTTCAAGTTAGGAAAATAAATGTGTCACTCAAACACAAACTGACCAAAATAAAAAAAGAAAAATTAGCTCTAACCTCTGAGTTAGACATAAAAATTCAAGAAATTGAAAACCTGAAAAGTTATTTTACTGAAAGAATCACAACTCTTGAATCTGATCTAGAGGCTGGTCGAAATGATTTCAAGTAATTTTTAAATGGTTCTAAAAAATTTGACCATATGCTCAGTTTAGGAAAAAATAAGAGGAAATAGAAATGGGTTGGATTATTCTTAAAATGACTTGAAAGCCACTGGTAATTCTAAAACTATATTTGTCCAACCCACGTCTCTCCTAAAACAAAACAATCCCTCGTTTGCTCATATTGATAAATTGTCTAAAGGTTCTCTAAAGAAGAGTACTAATACACAAGAACCTCAATTTCACAAGTATGAAATAGTTTGGTCTTAGATGCACTAGGAAGCCAATATGCACTTCTGATAGCAATACTAAATTCGTTCCAATATGTCATGGATGCAGAATTATTGACCATACTCGTCCCCACTGCCTGGTATCATTACGATAAAATAAGTCTCGACAAAAGTCTAAGATAAAGTATCACAGTCTCCACATCTAACACCTAAATGATCAAGTAATAAATTTAAATAATACCATCAAATATGGTAAAAATTATGGATAAAAAAGAATGAACTCTATTACCCTTTGATAATTCGTGACAAAAAGGGGGAGTAGATTGCTTTCATAGGGGAGATTGATCCTGACTGTGATGCTTGCCATTATACTATTTTTATGGCTTTGTACTATTCTTTTCATCATATTATATCATCAATTATCTGTTCATCTAAATGTTTGGTAAAAATTATGAATAAACTCTCGTATAGAGTTTTATGGTTCCTTATATTTTTTTCTTCTCTCAGTAAGTATAGATTTTTATATACACGGGTTCTTTCTTGGTGGTGTTTGAATCCGTGCTTCACTTGTATTTTTTGTGTTTTGTTACGGAATTGTTCAAGGGGGAGATTGTTAGGATAATTTTTATGATTGTCATATTCCGTGACCCTATATAATCGTGTATCGATATCGGGTTATGTTTCGTCGAAACATATTTCCATACATGTCCATTCCAACTTCCAGGAATACTACGCCTGCCGTGAGCACGAGCCCAAAATACAGAAACCCTCCGCTCGCCATGTGCTCATCTTGATAAAATAGAGCTCGAGTCAAAATCTAACAACCCTTCATGAGTGCTTGGGGGTTTCACGTTGTTGTTAAGGTAATTTTTAAAATGCATTTTTTGAGCCCCTCTATAAATATACACCTATAATCATTTACCCTAACACTTCCTGATGCATTTGGAGCCTTCCCACATGAGAGAAAAATCATTTCCCACTCTTTAATCTTGCTTTAAATTGAGAAAACCGAAACTACTACGTTGTGTCTCATGCTCTAGCGATTTTCTCACCACTTTCTCTTTATCAATCTATCACCGCTAGCCTTCTACCTTCGTTGGTAACGTTGGTACATTGAAGAAGGTAATCCGTTCGTGTTTGACAATTCAAGTGATTCAAGAGGGAAGATTGACGTGAAGATTAGAAGGTGTCCGGTTCCGTTGCCGTGGAAAAATCTAAGGAGTTTCTTGGTAGGGTTCATAAGACGGAAGTAAGTCGGCTAAGTTAGCGCGTCATTACCACTCGGTTTATAAGTTGATTTTCATAGTGCATTTCTTCCATGACCGTTGAAACCTGGAGGATTTTTTACCGATTCTTGTATCGAATTTTTCCTTTGTTACCAAAAAACTTATCTTTTTATTATTATTGTTACTTTTTTTATACTTATATTACTCGTATCATCTAAATACAAATATTCTTTACGTGTATTGAATATTTAATTTAATACCGCTTCCGCTAATATTATACGGGGTCAAAATTTTATTGTGTAATTTGAGACAAAAAGTCTTCTTTCAGAGTGAGTGAGATACTTTGAGGAAAGGATGAGACAATTGATCCACACATGATGAGACATTCATACTTAAGTAACAGTAGTAGGTGCACCTAATGGGTACTTGATGGGTGCACTTGTGCACTAATTGTAGAAGGTGTGTATAGGCAAAATTTTTCATTTGCATTTGATCTGGTATTCAAATTTCTACGTTGGGTATAAAAATTTTCTACCAATTTTAGGGCACCATTGTGAGGATTTGTGACATCATTTAGGCAGTCGATAGAGAGAGAAATAAATAGAAGAAAAAGGAGAAGATATTTGCTAATCGTTTGGACTCCAAATCTTATTCTGACTTTCACTATTTTTGAGTATGTTGTTTTATTTGTTATTTTTGGACATTTTACTAGTGATTTTCTTCAATTTTTATCTTTTATTATATTTTTCTTAATTTACTAATGTTACGGCAAAATCAAAGGAGGTGTTCTAGATTTTATGTAACCATACTCATAATCATAGTGAATTTATTATACTAATCCCAAGGTCCCATGGTTTTATCTTGGGATATAAGGGGTTCCCACGAAAAATTTCATGTGTCTTGCAATATGGAGTTGATTGCGAAGTATGGTATCAGGCCCAACAAAAAAGGCACTGGATATGGAGCTCAAAGTGGTCTCCTTACGATATTTTTATAAGTCCAAAGTCAGTTCCGGGTGTCAAATAGATGATGGACCGTCAAAGATGTATTTATCACTTTAGATTATACATGTAACATTAGAGGAAGAGAGGGGGTGGATCAACAGTTCAGGGTGGTCATACTTTCAAGAGAGAGGCCCTATAGTATATAGCACATAGTTCTCAGGCAAAAAATGGGGAAAGATATCCTTTGTCAAGCATTCCTCTGTGTATTTGTGTTGGATGGGAAGACAACATTTAATATGAAGGTATATGTGCCCTGACCTGGTCTAGATGTTGTAGTTGAAGAACTTATCTTCTCAGTTTTGCAATCTCAATCGTTCCAAAGGCTCCAGGATAATGTTTCATCTTCTCCAATTTGATACCATTTTTATACCAGACGAGTGGAGAAAATACAAGAATTGAGAGGATCGGAACAATATTTGAATTAAAAAACAAAGAACAAGGACACAAATGAAGACAGTTATAGATTTAAAGACCACCAAAATTTGATTTTATGGGTCCCACAGGGAGCTGAAGATTACACAAATTCAAGTGTACCTAAACAAGCAAAATACTCCTACAAATAGAGTCATAAAGGTAGGTAACTGGGGACACGACTTGATAAAGACTTCCCCAATTTCCCACTCCATCTGGCCAGCTGTGGAGAGTGGCTCAAGAGAGGAGGATATCTGAGGGAGGCGTCGTAATAGCCTTTGCCCGCTGTATGTGAAACCTCAACTCCAAACTCCTCTATTAACTCTACAACGTTGCTTTCATCATTAATGCAATATAACACATCATCATTAATGTCTACCCATCCATTCCGACCTTGTCAAATAGGAACTCAAAAGGTATATTGGTGTATTCAATGTTTTTATTTTTAAATCATAAATGATATTGGGATGGGACATCCAATTGCTGGAATCAAAACCAAGCACAAAATGTTGCAGTAAAATAACCCCAAATCTCCTATCATACTTCAACCACCCTTTTCTTCCAATTCAGCACAAGGAATAACAATGCATAACTAAGTATATAAGATACACAACAGATTCAACTTGGAAAGTCATTCTCAACTAAGAGAAAGATCCCACAATAAATTTTAAAGAAATTCACTATAAAGTGTAAGGTTTCAAATAACTGTCTTTAATATAACCAATTGAATAAGTCGATGAATACACCTAACAACCTATAAGAAAAAAATATAACGAGAAAATAAACAACTAATCCATTATATATCCTATCACCAAGAAATAACATATCCAAATTTAGTAAAGAATAAAATTCAAATCAGATACTAACCGGATGTTAAAAATCTTTTCTTTCTCTCTTTTTTTCCTCCTCTCTTTATGCAGTGCCCTTATATTAAAAATTGTGAGATTTGAGTGCAAATTTAATGTATTAATATTTAAAGAATAATAATTTGAACAAATTATTAAGGAAAATGTTTTATTTAGAGGAGGCCTTAAATATTTGACCATTGTAGTAGCACCTTATATGCACATAAATCATGCTTATATGTCAATAGTAGAATAGTTTGCCTCGGAGGTATGTATGAAGTAAGTTAATGCATAGTGCTTGATATTTGCATGAAGGGTGCACCTGCACCACCCTACCCCTAATGGGCATATGATTGGGCATTGTGCACATGTCCATTATGTAAGTTCTTTCAACTATTTTTTAGTTCATCTTTCTGAGTTTCTAGATAGAAAAGGAAGAAACAGAAAAGAAGAAAAAAGAGAATGAGAAGGAGAAAGTGATTATGATAAAAAATCTTAAAAGATTGTTGGTAATTAAGGTAAGGTAAGTATAAATCTATTTTTTTTGCTTCTGCAATGAAATTTTAGAATTCTTCTTCAAATTTGTTCATAATATGAGCTTTTATGTGTCTAAGTTATATGCAATTATTGATTCATTTCTTTTTCTATATCTAGCTTGCATGCATGTCCTTATTTTTTAGATTTCTTAAATTGTGAAGTAAATTATCCATGTCCATAAAATTTGTTGAAAACTCTAAGATTAATGAAGAAACTCTCATGGATACTTGCAATTTTGAGAGAGTTTGGAAAAGTCCTCTTTGTATTTTCAAATTTTTGAATAATCATTATAAATCTCGATATTTTAGTTCATGAAAAGTCATTTGCTTCCATTTATTTCAAAAAGATACTATTTTGTAGAAATTTCTCTAAACTCTATGCAAAATAAATCATCCTCTTGAATTAATGAAGAGTTATATTTTATAATATGTTATAATCTATCAAGATATGATTGTATAATACTAACTCATATATGATGACAATGGGTGACTTATAGATAGATCGTTCATAGGTTTCAATAGTAAAATATGGTCTTAGTTTGCAACAATAGAGTATAAATAGACATTGATGGATTTTATTTTGTTAGGAATGATAGCTTGACTTTTCATACATTTATTTGTGCTATCTTGATCATATGTTCTTTGTATATTTATTGTATTATCATTCATTTACTTATTAAACTTTTAACTTACTTTATATTGTCACCCTTTTATATTAGTAGGTTTAGATAACTTAGCAGTTCTAGACCGTGGATGTTCTTTTCAAAAGATCTTTGTGAAGATATTATGATTTGTGTATCTTGAAATATTGCTAGAAAAATAATTTCTATGCTTTGAATATTTTGTACCAACTAGCCAAGGAGTTATATAATTTATCAATTTTGTTTATCGTTGGTTCAGGACAGAATTATGGTATGTTGTGGATCATATACATACATACACAAATGTTACATTGAGTAGGTACAATATTTTGTGGTTCTATTGCAGTGAATTTGAGCAATTTTCTATGATGATTTTAATTCTTGTATGTTAAAAATTCTCTAACAAGTTTTGTGCAATATTATGATCTCAAACTTTGGGTTAATTTTTATGAGTATTTTGATTTAAGATGTGATTGGTTGGTATCAGAGCAACTCGTTAAAAGATTTCATATGTAATTAAAAAGATGCTAAATTCTTGTAATTTATGGTGTGATAGTTACAAAATATCAGGAAGACATGACTATGAAGGGTCTAACAAGAAAAACAAATACTTTGTAGTGATGACAAGGATGGCTAAAATTATGGCCAACTGATCCATCTGTTGCCTTACTAACTGGAGTAGGTCAAAATGTACAGAATGGTAATCTTGGAGGGGACATGACGGCATATGAATGGTTCACAACTAAAAGAGTTCCTATTTTCTTTGGAGATTTAGTTCCCATTAAAGTGGAGATATAGGTCTAACGGATTGAAAGTCTTTTAGGTTATTGGATGTTTAGGTAATGTGAAGGTGAGGTTGACAATCTATAAACTTGATAGAGAGATCGATTATTTGTACACAATGACAAAGAAGAGTTTCAAGAAGAGAAATCAAAAAAATTTCATAGGAGATACTTTTGGAGACATTCAATGATAAAACATTTCAGAGAGTCTTAGAGAATTGAAAGATGATAAATTTTAAGTTTAAGATGAGAGAATTCTTCTAGAGCAAAGTATGATACAAAATTTATTAAGTTTACTTGACTCACACCATACATGTTAATTGATGAAATGAAGCAGACATTACAATTGCTTTAGAGGGAAGAATGACATTATATTGGAACGAATTGTGCCTTTTTAATTCTATACATATAGAGATGTGTTGGATAATCACCTATTTATAGAGTAAGAGATTAAGAGGGCAATGTTTCATAAGAAAAATGATACTGACAAAGGAGGCCAGAGTATGGGATAAAGTGAATCACATAAGAGATCTAAGTTCTATGACTGAGGGACTGGAAAATTTATTGAGATTCATGGGCCAACAAGAGAATAGCATGCCAAGATGCCATGCAAGTTCTATGGATGATTCCGTTGTGGGCAACCATACAAAAAGGAAACGAGAGCCTGCTTCCATTGTAGTCAATCTGATCACATAATCAAATAGTGTCCCCAGGTGCAATCACAAACCAATAGGAAGTTAAGCACTTTGGGAAAGCTTATGCTGCAACATCCACGAATGTGGATACATTTTGTTTCATAGTAAAAGGTAAACTCTCAATCTTAGAGACTACTACTCATGTATTTACGGATCCAGTGTCTACGCATTCGTTTGTACCTCATCAGTTTTTAAGTTATTTTCTTTACTACCTAAGATCATGGATTATTCTTTAGTAGTAATACCTATGGGTGAGTTATTAATAGTCAATATTGTATATCTTAGTTGTATAGTTTGGGGTAAATGGGTTTGAGTTGGCTATACACTTAATAACATTAGACATATATGAATTTGATATAATCCTAGATATAGATTGATAGACATACTATTATGCCAGTGCTGATTATTTTCACAAGAAAGTTTATTTTTTTTTATATTTTGAGTTGTTAAACATTTTATTTTTAAGAGAGTAAATAGAAAGAGTCAGCCTATATGATTTCTTCCCAAAATGCATGCTATTTAATGAAACGTAGGTGTCAAGTATACCATTGGGAGTGAATGTATGCCATCTAAGGATAATCCGTTGGTAAGAGAATTTGATAATGTGTTTTTGAAAGATTAATTTGGGTTGCCTCTAAGTAGCAAGATTGAGTTTGAGATTAAATTGGCGATGAGATCCACACCAATTTAGAAGGCTCCCTATGGAACAACTCATTTGGGGCTAATGGAATTAAAGAAGTAACTACAGGAACTATTAGAAAATGGCTTCATTTAACTAAGTGTTATCTTGGGCTACATTGGCTTTGGGAAGAAGAATGATGTGTCTATAAAGTTGTGCAAATACTATCAAGAGCTGAACAAAATAACTCTTAAGAGTAAGTATCTTTTAGCAAGGATTGATGATCATTTTAATCAATTAAAAGGAGCCTGTATTTTCTATAAAATATGTCATCGATTAGAGCATCACCATTTAAAAATTTAAAAGGAAGATGTACCAATGATGACCTTCCTAACAAGGTATAGCCATTATCAGTTTTAGCAATAGCTTTCAAATTAACTAATATCCCTATAGCATTTATAGACCTGATAAATTGAGTATTTTAACCCTATAGAGATCAATTTATGATAGTTTTTATTAATGACACATTAATATACTCGAGGAGATATGAAGATCATAAGATCCATTTGAGAATTGTATTGCAACACTTAGAGAAGTGCAATTATATGAAAAGATGAAGAAAAGCAAGTTTTGGTTAGAAGAAGTGGTTTTTCTTTGGCCATATAATATCTAAAGGAGGTGTTTCAATTATCCAAAGAAGATTGTAGTCATGAATTGGAACTGGCCAAACTACTATAATGGTGATACAAAGTTTTTTTAGTTTGGCTATGTATTATAGGAGGTTTGTAGAAACTTTTTCAAGGATTATAGTGGAGATGATCCTCCTAACACAAAAGAAGATAGTATTCAATTGGAATAAGGGTTATAAGAGAAGTTTTTAAGAGATGAAGGGTCATTTAATGATTGTCTTTATTTTAACTATTCCTTAAAAGATTAAGGGGTTACTAGTTTATTATGATAACTTAAAAAATTTTAATTTTATATTAATGCAATATGAAAAAGTGACTGCCTATGAGCTAAGGTATCTTAAGGCTCACAAACAGAATTATCCAACCTATTACTTGAAGTTAGCAATTGTTATTTTTGCCTTGAAAATTTAGAGGTATTATTTTTATAGAGAAAAATTTATGGCATACTCGAATCATAAGAGTTTAAAGTATTCATTCTTATAAAAAGAATTGACCATCAGATAAAGGTGATGGATAGACATATCAATAGACTATAATGGTGAGATCCAGTATCAATAAGAGAAGAACAATATGATTGCAAATGCATTAATTCATAAGTTGGCAAGTGTGACGGTCTATTTGATAATCAAGGAGATGAAGATATTAGATGGAATGATGGAGTGTAGCATTCAACTGCACTCATAAGGCATAGGCATGATGTAGCACCCTAGTATTTAATTTTGGGTCAATTGAACTTATGATCAATAAAGATAATTAATTAAAAAAATACATATTATATCTTTTGGAACTAAAACTTTCCAATGAGCTTGGACAAGTTGGATTCAAGAATCTAATCAGAAGACATTTTGATAATTTTTTCAGTAATTGTAGTCATAGAATTCAGGATTTTCTTTTATCAATTAGACTTATATAATAATATTAAATGAAATTTCATGTAATATTAAATAAAAAATTTATTAATACAACGTGCCAAAAAGCTACACTAGCAAAAACAAAAGAAAAAACCTAATTTTCCTAATTCTAATGATGCATCTCTTCTTTGTTTGCTTTCGCATGCATTCTCCTCTTCCTTAACAGGTAATTAGCTAAGTTAGGGAGTGTGTATTCGAATTAAGAGGAAAGACAGAAAGTGAACTAGGACTCCAAAGGAGCCTTGGATACCCTAAATTGCCCTCAAAAAACCTATTTGAGGTGTGCCCCCTTTGTTATTCAAATCAACCACCACTTCCCACTTTTTCAGCCTTATCCCCGTCTGATATAGATGGTAAGGATTAGTTAGAAGATGAAATTACTCCTTTTGGCCATAAAAGGAAGAAATCACTTAATTCTTTCTTCTTCTCATCATTTTAACCTAGCCTGTCCTCTAAAACGTAGAACCTACCATTTCTTTAGTCTTGGAAAGTAAAAAAGAAGAGGGAACTCAGCATCCACCTTAGCACACTTGGCCATTGAGAGAAAATTGAGAAGAGAGAAAAAGTCCAAGTGTTAATAACCTAAAAAGCCTCTTGTTCCATTTTCTCCTTGAGCCGAGCCACCATAGAAGAAGAAGAGAAAGAAGATCCATGCTTGCAAAGTGAAGTGGATGCCAAAGTTGGCGAGATCTTGGTGGTTGTTCATGCTTACACTTATCATTCAAGAAACCACAATTGAGGTAAGTGAAATTAGATATCATTCTTTGACAATCCTACTATTTCTTCTAATTGGATAATTTTTTACCATTTAAAGTTTGATCTAACATGTTAAATGGGATGTATCATATGCCTTTGAAAATATTTAATTTATATTTCATGATGAAATTCATCCAAACATATAAAAATAATATCTTTGTAACCATTTTCTCATATTATATTAAAGCCATGATTTTTATGGCTTCTAGTATGATAATTGATAATTTTTCTTCATCTTATGTTCCATGTCATGAAACAATTTTGTGGTTGATCAAATGATATTTAAGTTAACTATATGGATTTGTATGTTTAAGGTAGGAAAAGTGAGATCTCTAATGAATTATTACAAGCATGACTTACATCTTGAAATATCCTTCTTGGCTGTGAATTTAATGATGCTTGGTAAGATTAAATTTTTGATTTTTGCATGCTTATGTTATAAAAAGTTGTAGATATATATATCTCCTAATGTTTTGAATAACTTATATTTGTAGATTTAGAGAATTAGACATGTTACCCTTTTAGAAGAGAACATAGTGACTTGTAGAGGCAAAGTAGTAATTTAGCGATGTTATTGAATATGTATTTTGGACCCTTAGTGAGCTAGATGATTATATGCCTTTAGAATAAAAAGACAACACTGTTTGTATATTTTTATATTTTATATATTAAATTGGTTGGATTTATGATTTTTATTGGAGTAGTCGAGTGGTTAAGGACATCATTCATGATTGTATGATAGTGCTTGAAGATCTATCATCTACCAACTAATTGATAGACTAGGTGTAGAGAAATAACATCATTCTTGTAGTAGACTATTGGTGGGTTGGCCATAGGTCTTAAGGACCTTTAGTGGAGTGTTACTTGGTACATTGATATTATAAGATAATTGAGTTTGAGATTCTAAAAATTTTGATGATCTAAACATGTAATATAAGAGATTGTATGGGTAGATACTAAGTTCCTTGGTAGCTGTTGGTTAGGCCAAGTGTAGGGAGAGTTCCACATCTTATATAGTGTAATTTCACTTCAAAAGAACTTGAGGATGATTAGGGTTGATAACCTAAGGTTAATCTTGATAGAATAAAAATCAATTGTGTAGGGAGTTAAAGACGAACTCATGAACAAATAGCCTACGTTGGCCTTTTTGTTGATCCATTGGATTTTTGTGTCCCATGTCATTCTACTCTATTGATTATTCTATGATTAGGAAAAAAAGATCATATAAAAATACTATAATATAGTTTATTGTTGTCTTATATTAAATTTCATATCCTGGTGGTATAATGAATAAGAGTATATAAAAACTCTATGGTTTCAAGAAATATGAAAATTATGAAATATTAGTTTAGCCTATATTCATCTAATAAGTAAATTACCTTATGGTACTTATCTAATCGATAAGGCGGACATCGTGACTTTTGGTTCAAAGTGACAAAATAAGATTATAGAAAATTATTAAGCTATCTTGTATCATAGAGACCTCTACTAATATAGGTTATATGAAATCTATACTATTATTGAGATCCAAATTCTATAGAATCATTATATTTATGATGTTCAAGTTTGATAGAACATATATTATTATTAAGATCTACATTCTAGGGAATCCATATTGTGTTCTTGACTTTTGGTTAAGTAGAACCTATCGATTAATGATTATTGTATTTGTTATTAAGTCATGATTATAATAAGTTGTAGAATATCATGTAGAATTGATTGTCGTGCTTATGTTATTGTTGCCATCTTGTTCATGCTGTTGTTAATTTACTCGAGATGCTTATTATTTATGTTATATTTTTTTAGCATATTACGTGCTAAATATTTGGTTTACCCTTCTATTTCATTAGCTTTATATTAGAGCAGGATCATATCACTAGTTAGAGATCATATGCTTGTTGTGAAACTTTGAGGTAGAGATAATCCCAATGGCTAGATGCATTTATATTGAGTGATGGAGAGACATTTACTTTTCTTTCTTTTTTAGCATTGGTTGGATATTTTTATTTTAGGGATGTGTCCCCTGGTTTTTAAATGTATTTGGACATTTTTACTATTAATGTTTTAATTTTGATGTTTATTTTGTGATATTATCGAGATAATTTAAAAGTCAACGTAATAGTTTGGAACATGGTCATTAACTAAGTTTAGGTTGTGACACGTAATGTTGTCATATTTTTAGGTGTATTTGAGAATCTTTGAAAGGATTAAGAAAATATAAAAGGATGATCCATTTTTAGTAGATATAACTGATAATTTAAACTAAAAATCAAGGGATGACTTTAATATTCATGATGATAAAACTTTAAGATTTTGGGATCATATTTGCATAACTAACATTGAATAGGTAAAAGAACATATCTTTTATGAATCCATCAATCTAAGTACACAATCTACACAAAAATAAATAAAATATATCAAAACTTACGAAAGATCCTTTGGTGGTAGAAAATACAAAGAGAATACTAAGGTATTTATAGGAAGATGTATAATTTATTAATAATTGAAGGCCAAACATAAGTAGTTGGATCTTTTGCAACCAATGTTGTTTCTAACCAGAAGTGAAAATACATAATAATAGATTTTGTGATGGGTTTACTATGGATATCTAGTAAACACTATATTGTGTGGTGATTGTAGATTGGTTAATAAAATTTGCTCATTTTATTATTCTTAAAATAACTTTTTTATAGGACTATTTGTAAGTTTATTATTAATGCAATGGTTAAACTTCATGGTTATCCAATTTTGATTGTGTAAGACAAAGTTTCCAGGTTTTTTTCTAAGTTTTAGGAAAGTTTGCACAATAGTTGGGTATCAATTGAAAATTTAATATAGCATATCATTCACAAATGGATAGATAGTTAGAGAGGATGATTTAAATTTTAAAAGATGTGCTATAGGTGTCAATTATTAAATGAATAAAAATTGGAATGACTATTTATCACTAACAGATTATGCATGTAATAAGAATTGTGAGTCAAGCATCTACATGGCACCTTTTGAAGTACTAAATGAAAAAAATTCATTCCCCAATTAATTGGAAAACAAATTTGAAGATCGAAGGCTATTGAGACCAAAAGCAATTCATAAAATGTCAAAAACGATTCAATTGATCCAAGATCTTTTCTAAATTGCTCAAATTTGATAAAAGAGTTGCATAGATTATAACAGATTTGAGTTGAGTATTGAGCTTGATGATATGTATTGTTAATAAATCTCCTTCTAAATGAGCCTTAAGGTTTGAGTTAAATGGTAGGTTAAAGTCAATATTCATTAGACCGTTCTAAATTTTGAAAAGAATAGGATAAGTGGCTTTCAAACTAGCCACCCATCCACATTCAACAAATTTCTATGACATTTTTATGTATCCATATTTCATAAGTACATCCATAACCCTTCACATATCATCATGCATAAGCCTTTGAGGATCAATTAGAACTTAACTCATGATAAAGAACCAATTCAAATTCTTGGATGGCAAAATCTAGTGCTCCACACAAGAGTAATTCATTTGATTAAAGTATTATAGAGAAATCATTCTTATGAAAAGATCAAGTGGAAGTATAAAAATGATATCTAAGAGAAGTACCTTCCATTTGTTTTTTTTTTTTTTTAATTGAGAATTTTGGGGATAAGATTTTTATGAGGAAAAAATGTGAGATTCGAGTACCAATTTGATTTATTAATATTTAAATAAAAATAAATTGAGCAAATTAAGAAAGAAAATTTTAAATTTCCTTGGAATCCTAAGTGTTGCACAATTGTCATGGCGCTTGATAGGTGCAGGAGTCATACTTATGTGCTAATAGGAGAATAGCGTGTTCTTGAGGTTCGCATGTGCACATGCCACCCCCACATGTGATGGGTGCTAAATGGTACGCCACACCAATCTATAATATAAGTGGTTCTAGACATTTTTCAAGTTACTTTTATGAGCTTTTAAAGAGAAAAAAGAAAAAGAAAAGAAGAAAAGAGAGAAGATGATAAGAAAAAAAGTAATTTTGAAGAAAAATTTTAAAGGATTGTTAGTAACTAAGTTAGAGAAGTGAATTCTAAACCTATTTCTTCACTTCTAAATTTGTTCATAATCTATAATTTTATATTCCTATATTACATGCTAGTATTCATTTATATCTCTTTTGATGTTTAGTTTACATGCAAGTTCTTTGTTCTTTGGATTTTTAAACTCTAAAATATTGTTCATATTCACGAAAAATTATTGAAAATTTTAAGATTATTGAAGAAACTCTTTTGCATGCTTGTATTTTTGCAAGAATTTGGAAGGCTTCTATTTGCATGTCCAAATTTCTAAAGGAACACCACAAATTTCTTCGTTTTAATTTATGAAAAGTCATTTTGTTTCCATTTTAGGGAAAGATTTTATTTTGTAGAGATTTTGCCAAAATTTATGAGAAAAATACTATCATATGGAATTGACAAAAAAAATATATATTATAATATTATAATATATTAAGATAAGATCGTATAAGATTCACACATAGGTAATAATAGTGGGCAAATCCTAGTTTATAAGAAAATTTATAGACACCCCATCCATACGTGTAAATAGTAGAGTTTGAGCCTGATTTACAAGGATGAAATGTAAACCAACCATGATGGATTTACTTCATTAGGAAGATTATTTTTGTCTTTGGTTCATTTATTCACTATTTTTTTAACATATATATTTATTATATTATTCTTTATTTACTTGTTGAGCTTTTTATTCACCTTACATTGTCACTCTATTTAGATTACTATGATTAAATTACTTAGCATTTTTGCATTGTATATGGTTTTTCTGGATGATATTTTGTGAAGATGTTTTGATTTATGTATCTTAAAAATATTATTAGAAAATAATTTGTGTACTTTGAATATTTTGACATATTTAAGTCTTGTATTGAATGGTTGTCAAGCCCTATAATTTATAAGTTTTGTGTATTATTGGTTGTAGTGTTAGATTGTGGCATGTTATGGATCATATATAAAAGTACATATATTTATATATATTATGTTTTGTTAAGCAAGTAAACATTTAGTAGCCAAGTCAAGTTGAAGTGAATTTAATGGATTTCATACGATGATTTAAATTATTAAAAATTTTCTAACTAGTCTTGTGTAGAATAACAATCCCAAACTTATGGGTCAAATTTTATATTTATTTTTATTAGGCGTATATTGCCATATTTCGTAACCATTGTTGGTTATTAGTGGGTGTATCTGCATTACTCCATGTTTGAAGGCTATCTGTTGGCACTTCCATGCTCGAAGATCGGTATCTCTCGATATCCATGCCTTGTTTCCTACGCTTGAGCCTTGCTTTCATAGAAGTTAGAGTTTCGGGGTATGCTTGATCCGTACTCGAGCCCTAATTTCAGAGAAGTTTGAGCTCCAGGCAAGCTCAACCCGAGCTCGAATGCCAATTTTAAAAAAAAAATCAGACTCCAAGCATGCTTAACTCGAGCTTGAGCGTAGATTCTAGAAAAGCTTGAACTCGAGACATGCTCAAGGTGCACTCGAGCACTAAATCCAAAGAGCCCAGCACTAGGGGATCACTCGAGTGCAGTTTGAGCGCTAAATCCAAAAAACCCCGAACACCCCAAAACTCGCTCGAGTTACGATCAAGTACTAAATTCAAAGAATCTAATGCCCGAAGATCACTCGAGCTAAGCTTGAACAATGCGGCACGCAGTCTCCAATGGCTATATCTTTTAACCAAGTTTTCAGGCTCCTCTATATATAGCCACCTTTCTTTTTCTCTCCAAGAACTTTTTTTCTATTTTTCTGATGGCTACTCTTGACTCTTTCTCACATTTTTAAGTCTTAAAATTGTGCCCACTAAAGAAAACTTTGTTTATTCTATGTGCTGAACTTTTGAGTTTTTTCTTTCTCTTCAATTGATTAACCACTCTATTTTTTATTTTATAAACCCTGGTGAGTGACACGGGTGATGTGGAAACTGAGCTCCAGCGGTATACGGTATTTTAACAGTACAAGAAGGAAAATTGACAAGAATATCAAAAAATAATCAGTTTCGTTGCTGTGGGCAAATCTAAGGAATTCCTTGATATGGGTCACAAGATGGAAAGAAATTAATTAGAATAGCGCGTTTATACCACCCGATCTACAAGTTAATTTTTTTAGTGCATATCTTTTCTAGTCATGAAACCCGAAGAGTTTTACTCAATAATATAATAATCAAAATTTTACTTCATCAATAAAAATCACATTTTTTTACTCCTCTTATATTTTAATTGTATGTTACATCCTAATTGATTCCTTTGCACACAATTATACTTTACATATATCATATATTTATATCTCTTCACTTCCGCAATTATTGAAAAGATGTCAAAACTTTCATGGTTTGGAACGTGTAGTTCTTTTTAATTTTGATCGAAGACATGATAGAAATGCTCTAGATTTCTGACCTAAAATTTGCATAAGGATTTTTAAACCGCCCACTAGTGCTTGAATACCTACTTTGGCATTCCAACCCAACTAGAAAAAACTGCTTCTACGCCCATGAATAGCTCAAATGTGCCTTAGGTGCTACTGTTGCTAATGTGCTGATCTCTTGTACCATAATAATCCTTCCCTTGAGTTCCTTGCACCAAAATCAAGGAAACTATCAAATGATAATATTTGTCGGATGTGATACTTATGAGAGAATAGCCCAAAAGTCAACAAACTTTTTCTCATGACATTTTAGTAGACCCTTCACCTTCTTGACGAAAGTCATCATGTCTTGCCATGTGACAACTTATTCTCTATAGTGATCTTAACATCGGCCTTCACAAGTTTGCACATCACACCCTTTCACTCTACCAAAACTTATGGAGTATTACCTCTCCTCATTAGCACCTTTATATCAATAAAGTCTCTCTTTGTTGCACATGACCTCGGCCTCCTCCCACACCTTGATCAAGCCTCCCATTAGTTATATTGACATTGTGCTTAGCAACCGAACATTCCATCAAGTATCAATTTTAATGTTTGATTTTCCTTATCATAATTAAACAGCCTTTTAGTAAACTTTTATTTGCCTTTATAAAATATTATAAAAAATCTCTTCTCATCAAACTTACTAGGTAAAATTGAATTTAACCTTAGATTGGGAGTATGTCCTAGTGCTTGTTGGTAAGCAAACATCCATGATGTCAACTACTCTCAATGAACTATTGCTTTTTATCTTCAATATCTCATATTTTCCTAGATATATAGGAGGTAAAAAAAGATTTCCTTGATATTACATATAGTGAGTATCTATTATCCATCAACCAACTCGTCCCATAAAGCTCTATGTTCTCCTAACATTACAATTTGAAGGTTTCCATAAATAGCGATAGAAACTCAATCATTATTATTGTGATCCCTCTTCTCTTGCAGCTTGTCCCCTTCCTCTTTTTTCTTTTACATGAAGTAATCTCACTTTATTATGTCTCTTTTTGCCACAATAAAAACACCCGATATCCTAGAGTTTGAACTTGCTATTGCTCCTCTTTGACTTATCACATTTCCTTATAAATCTCCCATACGTACGAGTGTTAGTATCAGTACTTGACTCTCCCAAAATCTTTTCATTTCCCCCTGGCCTACACTAATTCATATGCAAGGTGTAATGTTCTCTTTAAGGTTGATCGTGTTCTTCATAAATAATAACATCGTCATAATACAATCATATGAGATTAGAAACAAAGCCAACACTACCAACACCTTTATCCTCCTCTCTGATTTTCTTATCAAATGTAGATATTTGCATCACAATATGAGATCATCCAAGTGCTTTTTAAGATTTCCCATTTTGATAACCAAAGGTTATAAAATTGAACTTACACCGGCCTCTGGTAAATCTAGCAAATCAATAAACTCCTAAAAAGTATTATCAGTAAGAAATAACTTGATAATCAACTAAGCCTCTCACATTTTGCTATTCTCCATCCCTTTTCCTTCCGTTTTTTATTGGTTTCTCCTCCTTTTGCCTTAGTACTTTTACCATATCATTCCAAGTTAAGATGCTCCATACTTTTTCTTTCCAATATTTAAAGTTATTTTACTCATTAAATTTTTCAACGGAAAATGGCAGGCTCTTTGACATCAATGCCATTAAATTTAGTTTTTACATACCAAAAAAACCTATTCTTTAATACTATTTGTTAGGATCAAAAGCATGCACAACATGATATAGTGGAATAACCCTAATTCCCCTATCAAATGTTAACCACCATTCTCTTCCTATTGAGCACAAAGAATAACAATACGTAATCAAATATTCAAATTGTATAATGGATTTAACATTAAAATCATTCTCAATTTAAAAACATGTATTAAATAAACTCAAAATAAATTTATTATAAAGTATTAGGTTAGAAACAACGACCTTTAAAAGCCTTTCATAATAAACCATGTGAAATAGTCAGTTAAATATTGACCCCCATGACATCTAGCAACCATAAGAGAATAATACAATGGAAAAATAAGAAACCAATCAGTAATATGTACTATGACAAATGCTAGAAAGACATATCCGAAGGATAAAACTTAAATCAAATCTTAACTACCACCGAAAATATTTTTCTTTTATTTTTTTCTCTATTCTTTCTCTTTATTCGGTGTTTTTTGTATTAAAAATGCCCAGATTTTTTACCTAAAGTTCACATTTGGATTTTTATACCTCACTAGCATTCAAACATCACAAGGAAAAACTACTTCTACATACATACACGCCTCAGGCATTGCTACCACTACTATTGATGCACGTGCTCCCCTACTGGCATACTAACCACTGCTACCTGTGTGCATGCGCCTCCTCAAGAACCCATCACCCACTTGTATATAGCCACTGCAATCCTTTGATCAAACAATTTGTAGCTCCGAAATCAAGTTAACTATCAAACAACATTGTATGATTAAAATTTTTTTTTTTTAAACAACTTTTTTTTTTGGTCAGCATTCACAATTTTTTTTTAAAATTTTGAAAATCAGGAGGTAATATTGCTTTGGGTTTTATGAAATTAGTTTAGACAATTATTTACTGGATTTTTGAATAAACAACTGTGGTAGACAATTTTATAAAGAAATGAAAAATATATGATTAAGAAAACGGTTTGGGTACAGTAGGATTTAAAATAGGCAGGAGGTGACTATTTCTATTTAGACTATGCTAGAAAATTATTTAATTTGAGACAAATATGTACTAAAAAATTATTATTATTATTATTACTAGTATTATAATAATAATGGTACTGCTAATAAACACCGAAAAGTTTACAAATAGAAATTATGTACATCATTTTCAAAGTTTTGTCTATAGTTAGGTGTGGTGATTAACATATTTAAATAGTTTTCTATATTAGCTAATTGTGGCATTAGTCGAGTTTTGTTTGAATATTTATTTTATTTGTTATACTTAAATGAGGTTTAGGACAAGCTCTTTTAAAATGAAACAAACCTAATGCTTGATGGGTGCTAGAAGCATTTGAATTTGCAATTGGGACAATAGCTCATACCTAATGAGGTGCATAACCGGTGTACGTGTAGACTTAAGGCAAAAATGATCACACCTAATAGGCATGATATGCACATTTTGAATAAAAATTCATACAAGATACTTGAATGGTAGATGCTTATATATTGTTGGCATTCACACGTCATTACATTGATTTGGCTCCTTCTCGATTTAAACCTTAGTTTTTTATCCTCCACTATAAATTCTCCGTGTAAAAATTTTTCCTTTAGGAGACAAACACAAAATGTGAGATAGGGAAGGGACCTAACTAAAATCTCCACCCAATTATTTTTTTAAGATCTAGAGTTTTCACTTTAAAAAAGAGTTAATTGGTCCAAACATCATCCATTTTGTTGTGGAAACCAGATATTCATCAAAGCCTTCCTTGATTTTTATCTTAGAACCACCTAAAACTTTTAAACAAAAAACTAAGTATTCTAGGAAGCCTTCAATGATTTGTTGATAACCTAGGCACTAGAATTCTATTAGAGTTGAGCCCAGATTCATAAGTCATATCCCGGAAAGCAAAATCTACAAAAAGAAGAAAACTAGATAGTATTTAATTTTGCTACTAGGAACCCGAATGGATGGTGAGGAAGAAAAAATGATTTTTTCAACTCCTTCACCCAACATCACTAATAAGTTCCTAAGATAAGTTGAAAACCCGGGAGGGAGGTGATTGGGAAGTTAATATGGCAGCCATGGCCACGACACCGAGGATCGCAAGAAGCTCCGGCGAAACTTGATCTAAATTATAAATCACCACTTTCTTTAGCCAGAAGCAGATGGCCACGCCCTCGAGGGGCAAAGCCATCTTAAAAAAAAGGGACAAAATGGTTTAAAAGTTTAGACGTGCATTTTTCTTTAAAACTATTTGATTATTAATCTTTTTCTTCATCTTCAATAATTGTATTACTTTATTTTATGCATTGATTTGATGGCATATATTACTTCATAGCAATGGGCCGGTCAGGTGTATGTGAGATAGCTGGCTCCTGCAGGCCGGCCCTTGAGGTTTATAAGCGGTCCCATTTAGAATCAAAACTATGCTTTATATGTAATAGCGGTCCCAGAGGCTGTGCCCTGAGGTCGAACTCGGGAAACTCGTCCGCGACTAAACGGTCCTAGAAACCGGGCGACAGGAATACACCCAGAAGGCTAAGAGCTAGAAGTCCCTGAAAAGGCCGAACGCCCAAGCCCAAAAGGGTAAAAGGTCGCCCGTCTTGGAACAAAAAGTTAGGCGCTGGGCAACGCGCCGCAAAAAAAAAAAAAAACATACGTACAAACAAGGCACAAAAGGAACGTCCGAAGCTTTAAAGCGAAAGGGACTAAGTCTTATTCCCAAAAAGAGATTTTCTGTACAAGTATGACAAAAACAAAAAGCAAAGTAAAGAACAAGGGAGCAGCATGTCAAGCGGGTGCCGCTCGGCCTCTTCCTCTCTGAGCCTCTTGAGCTCCCGAAGATCCCGTCTACTCCACCGGAACTACCTCCTCAGGCGTAAGAGGTTCACTATTAGGCCCTGCCTGAGGAGGGCCAGGGAAAGGCCTACCCTCGACGCCGTACAAGTCTTCCATGCTCAAGGCACCAGCATTCGTGGGATCAAGGACGGCCACAGGGAATCGCGGACGGATCAATCGCGCCACTCGGCGGCACATGCGAACACCGTCCCGGAACTTGCCGTCCAGTACAGGAGCCATCTCGCAACTCCGCACGGACGCCCCTCAACTCTCCTCCCCGGGAAAGGATCCGTTCTCGAAGGAGGCTCGCCTAAGCCGCAGATCCTTGCGGGCATCCTCAAGAGAGGCAATCTTCTCCTTTGCTCCAGCTAGCTCCGCCTCTGCCCGCTGTGCAGCTTCACGAGCGGCATTCGAAGACCTCACGTCCAGGCGGGACTGAGCGATCACTCCTACTAGCCCGTTGAGGCCGGCTATCAAGTTCTGGAGCTCCCATAGGAAAATTCATCAAGGCATGAACAACGAAAGGTAAGGAAAGGAAGGAAGCAATGGGCTACCTTAGAGACAAGAGGGTCATCCCCTGGGCCATACTCCACTTGGGACTCAGATTCCAGCAGGCCGCTCCTAAGCCCCGCGGGCGCCGCCTCAGACACAGACTCATCGGCTAACAAAGCCACCAGAAGGCCCGCCTCGAAGTCAGCGCCCCTAAAAGCCTCCAGGGCAACCGCCGACCTCCGCAAAGAACAGGCGCTCGAAAAGGACCCCAGGCGCGAGCTCGTCAACACTCAAATCCACGACCTCCACCATCTCCCGGATCATTTCAACCGACATCCCCCTCTCAGAATCACTCGCGGCATTCCCGCCTCCTATGTCCTCGGGAGGATAATCAATCCCGCCCGAGACGTCACCCCAGTAAAGTAACGGAGAGCTGGGAATAAAGTCATCACCGGGGAAATTTGAATGTCCGAGGGCGCGCACTCGAGGAAGAACCTCCGTGGTGTGCAGAGGGAAGATCGGTGGAAGTGAAGACAGATTGCTGATCCCGAGGGCCCAGAAGAGAGGCCCCGGCCTCATCCTCTTAATCGCAGGAAACGTCATCATCATCATCATCACAAGAGGTGCGGGACTGAAGCTCCCCTGTTCCGCGCAACAGCTCTTGAGGGCTCGCCGAGGTATTAGCAATAGAAGTGAAGGCGAGACCCCGTGTCTCGAGGACTCAAAAGAGACAGCCCCCGACCTCGTGGGCAAAGGAGCAGCCATGCCATCGTCGCTCATGTCCTCGATATCAAAATCCTCATCATCACTTGAGGAGCGCTCGGCAGTGGGTCCCCCAGTCCTCGGAGGAACCGGGTGGGGAGCCTCGTCCCGCGGTTCCCACTTGGCTTCCCTAAACTTGTCGGCGGCCAACCAGATGTTGCACTTGTTCAAATGGAAGGTCCACAGATTGGCCCGCACCAAGTCCGTGTACGCCTTCACTTCCTTCCGCTCCTCCCTGGAGGGGTCAGAACAGTACTGGCTAGCCACATTCCCCACGTAGTGGGAATGGCCTGATGCTCGTAGAACGCCAAGGAAGAAGAACTTGTCCTTCCACCCCTCATGGAATCCGGTTGCCACCACATAGAAAAAAAAATCTCGGATGGGGAGTCATCACGATCCGAGTCAAGGTTATGCGTAAAGCGGGCAGCACCTTGATCAGAAAGAGGGGTCAAGAGCCTCTCATGACATCGAAAGAAGACACACAGGGACACCGGATACCTCATCGCATTCAATGAAGCCGTGAGAGGCACGCCAAGCGCCCTCATGATATCGTAGAGGTCCATCGGAATGGAAAACCGCAGCCCGCCTTTAAGGTGGGCCTCATAAACGGTGATAAAGCCATCCGGAGGATACAGCGCTCTGTCATGCGGCTCCGGAATCATCATAGCCATAGACTCAGGAATCTGATACCGAGCCCGGATCTCCGTGAGCTTATCAAGCGTTATTGTGGAAGCAATGTCTCTAACTCCAGGCGCCATGAAAACCAAAGAAAGAAAGAGTAAATGAAGCTCGAACGAAGAAGGAAACGGAAAACAGGCGCGAAGATGAAAAGACCAAAGGCAACGGAGGGTTTAAATAAACCCTAGAGTACGGAAAAATGTACTCATTGCCCTTGCCATGCGTCAACAAACCATTCGCCTCAGAAGTCTGGCAATCTTTCCTTCCCAAGGCACTTGATCGCACGTCACATCAGCAGAATACGGCATTTAATGCTCCAGCAGGAAAGTGAAACGGCGGCCCAGAAGAGGTCCGAGGACAACCACCTGTCAAAGTCAACGCTGAGCTCGCCACCAGAACACACGCTCTCGGACGACTGGCATCTCCAGCAGATCGACGGCTTCATGCCAAACGACCGAGAATCTCGGATCCTTTGGTATGGGGGGCTATGTTGGGCTCCAGTACAACGACCCATAAAAGCACAGCCCAATTGAAGAAGCCCAGAAACGCTCCCACAAGCAGAAGAGACCAGATGGCCCAAGTGAGGAGCCCAGGGGCCGAGAGCCCGAGAGGTTTCACACTGCCCGAGCGGCCAAGAAGAATCTCTCGGACTTTTCCCCATGGGATCCCACAAGAGTTGTTCTCTCCTCCCAAGCCCGCGAGCTCACAAGGAGACTTCTAACCAGACGAGGACCGCCTGTTCATGGCCGGGAATGCCAGCTGGCCTATATCGTCGGTTTCCAAGAAAGCCTGCGACTACTGCCAGTCGCCGTATCAATAGAGCACGCCTAGTCAAATCAGGGCAGATATCCGGTTCCTGTACACCTGACACACTCAAAGGCTGCAGCGGCGCCGTCCGCATGCCACTCTCCACACGTCAGCTGCATTAATGGAGGCAAGTGGACCAGCTCCTCAACCGCCGGATGGACACCATGTGTCCACTCCTCAACGGCCCGACTTCCACTATAAATACACAGCAAGACCTCCTTTCCAAGGAGAGTTTTTCCAGACTCACAACTTTGAGCCCTAAAGCTCCAATCAGGCACTCTCCCTCTCCACGCTAAACTCCTCAAAGACGTGTAAAAGGCTCCCAATGAGCATAGCTTCCTTAGGAGACAAACACAAAACGTGAGATAGGGAAGGGATTAATCCTCACAACTGTACTCTGTAAAATCTCCAACCCATATAGTGAAGCTCTTTATAGGCCATGAGCCTAGTGGTTTTTCCTCCCCATTCAAGAGGAGGTTTTCCACTTAAAATATCCGATCTCAATCCTCATCTCGTGTCCAACACATCATCCACTTGTGTTGCCTGAAAACCACACATCTGATTGGATGCAGAGGGTCCAACACCCCTCATCAACGAGCCTTCCCAAGAGATCCGGCTGGGTGGCCCCCACCCTTTGCATCTCTCCGCCATAGCAAGTCCCGTGGAACCAGAACGCAACAGGGACAATAACTCATACCTAACGAGGTGCATAACCGGTGTATGTGTAGACTTAAGGCAAAAAATGATCACACCTAATAGGCATGATATGCACATTTTGAATAAAAATTCATACAAAATACTTGAATGGTAGATGCTTATACATAGTTGGCATTCACACGTCATTACATCGATTTGGCTCCTTCACAATTTAAACCTTATTTTTTGTCCTCCACTATAAATTCTCCATTTTTCCTTGACCTAACTACCACACCAATTATTTTTTAAGCTCTAGAGTTCAAGAAAAGAGTTAATTGGAAGAAAAATGATCTATTTTGTGTTAAGATATTAAAAAGCTTGATTTTTATCTTAGAACCACCTAAAACTTTCAAACACTTATTCTAGGAAGCCTTCAATGATTTGTTGATAACCTAGGCACTAGAATTCTAATAGTGTTGGAGATTCATAAGTCATATAAGCAGAGTCTACAAGAAGACTAGATAGTATTTAATTTTGCTACTAGGAATATATGTAATGAGTTTTTTCAATAGGATCACTAGTAAGAAATATGTCGATTAAGAGTTAATATGTCTGTACCATCAAAGTTATAAATCAACTTTCTTTAGTAGATTTATTTTAAATGGTTTAAAAAGTTTAGAGGATTTTTCTTTAAAACTATTTGATTATTAATCTTTTTTTTCATCTTCAATAATTGTATTACTTTATTTTATGCATTGATTTTATGGCATATATTACTTCATAGCAATAATGTGTATGTGAGATAGCTGGCTCATATTTATAACATTTAGAATCAACTATTCTTTATATATAATAAATATTTATGTATTTGTCCTTCCTCATTATCAAATGGTCTAAGCAATAAAATCCCGATTTCGAAATATGATAAAGGTGAAGTAATTAAATTGATAACAATTATAATTAGGTTTAAGAATAATGGATAAATGGGTACTGAAGCAACCGGAGAGCCGCAATTTTACGAATAGGCTCGCCCGAGGCGTGCTCGAGGCCGAGTGGGAGCGTGGAAGCTACGAGATGTGGCACTCGAAGACCGCTCGAACGTTGTCCAGGGCATAAAAATATGAATGTGACCGCTTGAGTGCTGCCCGAGGCGCACTCAACTGCCCCAGCTGATTATAAAACGTCGTGTACGTTTTTCTTTCGGTCGTTCCAACGAAGAGCAGTGGGAGAGAAGAGGGAAAAGAGAATGAGAGGGAGAAATCTGCCCATTCCGCTCCAATCTGGATAAAAATAAAATAGATCGAGCTCAAGCCAGTGTATTTCGGATATTATTTACCGTTTTTACATTGTTTTAATATTTCTAAATTTATGATTATGCGTTAAATCCATGTTTCTTCATATTTATTATAAATAGAGTATATTTCTCCTGATTAATCCGACAAATTTGATATTTATTTGCATGTATGATAATATATGGCATCGATTTCATGAAAAATCAAGTATTTGGAATCGATTTATGTTCATAAGTTTCATATGACACCTTAGAACGAAAATGAGAAATTTTGGTATTTAAATTCCATAATTTGTGATACGTAAAGGCTTATTTGTAAAAAGGTAATGTTCACGTTATGATTTATAATTGAAAAATTTATATGGAACTGCATTGTTGAGTTTATGAATTTTTAAAGTAGCTTGAAAGTTTACTTCCCTAATTTTGACCGATTTACTGATATATAATTAGCTATAAGTTAGAAAATAAGAAGAAAAATATTTCTGATTATGTCAATTAGGACCCAGGACTGATATACGGTCAGGTGAGGTTCTCCGATATGCCCTAGGATATTACAGTGGTAATCGGGGGCATCTCCGTCTATTGAATTATACGTGGTCTGTGCTTCCTCGAGGCGTTATTTGAAACTGATCCAGGAGGTTATAAATCCTCTGTCTGCTTTGAATTGTGTGCCCAAAGATACAATCAGTCCCTATTATCATCACTGTTCCTGACCTTTGATTATGTGGCAAAAATACAATTTATCCCCGATTACTCACCCCCTTGGCTAGTAGGGTACACTAGTTAGGTCCCTAAGATGTCGAACTAGAATTTCTGAAGAAACAAGTGAGATTTGGAACTGTTTTATGGACTCTGGCGCATGTTTAAATAGCATTATGCTTTATCTTTATTCCATAAATGCTTCCATTTTTCTAATATTATCGTAGTTTTCTACTCTAATAAATATATATTTTGCATGAAAGTATATGTAATGATTATCGATACTTGTTATATTGAATTATACTTTTCTTATACTTTTTGTATATGTTTCTATTCTTTGACCGTTTCTAAGACCTTCTACATTTATGTTTTACATGAAAGTATTATATTCTACATGTTTTGGTATATTGTTGGGTTTTGACTTAGTGTTTTATTTTATTTTTCCAAATAAGGATATAGCGATAATACCGGTCGATTAGGCATAGTTAGAGCTTAACAATGAACTAAATGGACTCTCAGAGCTTTTGAAGACTTAAAATTTTGGATATTGTTAATGTAAAAGTCTAAATTATGGATGAAACTATGTATTGATAATTATTACATGTTCTGAAATCTATTGGATTAGTAATTATGCTTCCGCAGGTTTATATTATGGATTTAGTTACTTCCGCTATTTAGTTTATTGAATATATATAGGTCTTAGACGGTATCTCTTATATGAATTCTGGTATAGAAGTTAGGATTATTGATATAAAGCCATGGATGGCATTTGTGATCCTATGTACGTGTGTTGTAGGGCTAATTATGATGTTTGATTAGTTACGTACTTATACTGGTCCTATGTTTGTGTTGTGGTCATAAGTTGGAGGTTTGGATATCGAGTATGCTCTATACAGGTTATAGTATGCAGGTTGTATTTTTAATTTTTATCTAGTTACAGAGAAAACTTTGTCAAAATTTTTGTAGAAATTAAATGATTTTAATTTACGAATTTTGTTCTATATGTGTCAAATGGTGGGTCCTATGAGGATTAGGATTCGTTCAATCACAATTGGTATCAGAGAAAATGAGATATCATGAAATGATTTGAATCGTATGTGGAAGCTTAGAAAATGATTATGAATGACCGAATAAGTACGTATAGACATGGGATGATCATGTCCTCAGTATTTCAGCTAGCGTAAGTTAGGCTAGAAATAGATTGAGCCTTAGTGATTAAATAGAATAATACTGATTTTAAGCCTAAGCTAACTGATTTGGGTTCTAGGTTTCGATTATAATCTACTCTAGGATTAAGGAAGGATAAATGTTAGATAAGATCAAATGAAATGTTTAAGAGCTGGACTTAAAATTTATGTTGAAGTGTCTTAGTCAATGTTAGCAAGTTTATTGACATTGCCGTGTTTTTGGTTATAGGTTATCAAATGATAAGTAAAATGGGTGAAAGTGATGATAATGGAAGTACTAGTACTCCCCATGATCGAGAAGTTGAGTTTATTAATTTGTTGAAAAGGATAACGAATATTGTAGAAAAGATAGAGCAACGTCATATGGCTCCGGTTCTTGCACCAAAGCCAATTCCAACGATGTACGAGAGGTTTAAGGCAAAGAAAGTGTCTGAATTTTGGGGAAACAAATCAATGAAGGCGAAAAATTAGATTAAGAGATTAAAGAAAGTATTTACGGTTATTCAATATTCTAAAAATAAAAAAGTTACTTTTACAACTTATAAATTAAAAGAAGAAGCCGACAATTGGTTGGCGACAAAGACAAGAGCAATGGGCTTGTTTGACGAGGAAATTTCTTTGGAAGCATTTAAGGAAGCGTTTTGGAAGAAATATATTCCCTCTATTCTTCAAGATTGGAGAGAAAGAGCTTTTATGAATGATAGTATAAATTTCATATCATAGATAAAGTACACATTTTTGATATAATTGGTTTCTCACCAAAAAAAAAAGTTACTTGTCAGTCTCATTGGCCGAAAACGGCATCAATTCCAATATGGGAAGTGGTGCACACGACTATAAGGACTTTGGTGAAGTTAGGAAGGATGAGAATAAGAGTCTTGGTAGCAATAGATTTATTTTGTTGGAGCTGAAGATGGCAAAATTGGTCCAAACATAGTCTTTGTTCTTCATACAATTGGTAATGAGATTGATAATGGTGCTAAAATCCTTAATAAAGGATCGGCATAATGTGGCAAAGCCACAAAAGCTATGTGCCTCCATAATGGTCCATGGGATAGGCCAGTCCACCACTATTTGAAACTTTTCATTGCTGAGCTTGTTGCCTTTCATTGGATGACATGTAGCTGAGGAAGACCGAATTTTCTTTCCTGAAGAGCACTCATTGAGATTGATGAATAATTTTTCTTTCAAGTGAATGTTAAATTCTTCCCGTAGTTCCAACAAATGGTCGGTCAATTTTTAACAAAAAATAAAAATATCGTAAAAATAAACAATAATAAATTTACTAATAAAGGGTTAAGTACTTGATTCATGAGTTATATAAATGTGTTTGGGGCATTAGATAAGTCGAATGGCACAAGCCACTTGTAGAGTCTATCCGTAGTCTTGAATGTTGTTTTCTATTTGTCCCTAGGGTGGTATGAATTTATTGATATCCACTCCATAGGACTATTTTTGAGAAGAAGGCCTCACTGTGTAACATATCCAACATGCCATCAAACAAGGTGATTAGAAATCAGCATATATTCGTGATTTTGTTGATAGCCCAGTTGAAGGGAGGGTGTGGCACATAGACTAAGACTTTTTGGGATGAGCCCCTTCTGAAGGGCTCCCTATTATTTGTTGGTGTAGTGCATATGGTTGGAGGGACTCATTCGATAGTGGCAAAGTTTTGCAAAAGTGCCACTGGGAATTAGAGCAATGTGGTGTTCAATATTCTTAATCAAAGGGAGCTAATCTAATAGTTCTTCTGGGGCCAAATCCATGTATTCACGTAGCAATTGATCGATGACCACTAGCCAGTTCTTCAATCAAGATGGAAGGTTGCACTACCAAAGCATAAGAGATGAGGCTTTCCTTACATAGACATTGGAATTCTTTATTAATGAGCAGGCTATTTGTTGCACACATTTTGTTTTGTGTAGGGGCTTGAGGAAGACTTTTACTCCTTGGTGGAGGAAGGAGTAAATGTCATGGTATCCATCATGGGAAGCTTTTCAATTAAATTGTCATAGCTATCTAAGAAGTATAAAATAAATATCCATACGAAGAATATTAAAGAGGATTTCATCTTTACATCATCCAATAGAAAACCTTACTCTATATTGTTCACTAACCGTTATCTCGTTGCCCTTCTTGGAGTAAAACATCTTATAGGGTCATCGATACTTGTCACATTATAGTTAGAGCTTGTTCATCATTTCTTTTGACATAAGGTTGGTACAGCTTCCAAACTAAATAATAAATATGTACCTTTTGCCTTGGATAGTACTATAGGTGTTGAAGATATTATGGCAGAGCCAATGACCATTCTCATTCTCTTGAGAAAGTTATGAGAAAATTTCGAAATACTAGCAACTTTGATCCGATGTCAAATTTGCGTACTTCTTCAGCCTCTTCATCAGAAGTGAGTGGGTATAGGATTCTTCACTTGTTTCCTATTTCACTAGATTGACCCAAACTTGGTTGCACTTTTGAGCGTAATCATATGACTATGTCCTTTTCCACATGGAAACATTCTTCATGGGTTCCTTAGCAAGTACTATTTCTTGCAGAATTTTTGGTGATTCATTGTCCTAGGTTGGCCTCTTGAAGGCTCGGTTCTTCTCCGTCCCACGCTTGGCCCATCTTACCAGCTGTTTAAGTTTGGTTTTGGCATCAATCACTATTTGGTATGCTTCCTAGAGAGTGGCTAGCCGGTGCATTAGGAGCTCATCATGGATAGATTGGTTGATTCCACTCAAATATCAGGCCACTAGTTGATAATTTTTATTGAGCAAATTGACATGGGTAAGGTATTTCTAGAATCCGTCAATATATCTAGTTATATCTAATTAGGTCTTTCTTTTAGCAGGCAAAGGTTTCAGTATAACATTTGAGAATAATCGAAGGGAGGAACTTCTCATCTAATTTTATCTTCATTTTAGCCCAGGTGCTTATCTGGGGTGAATTGACGATCTCAATTTAGCTAGTAATGTTGCCACGAGGATAGAGCTGGTCCACAAAGCTTCGTGGCAACAAACTGAAGCTTCCATTTATCGATCAATTCCTTCAAGTTGAAGAATGCTTTAAGGGTGGCAATTTAGCAACAATATACTTCTAGATTCATCTTTAACTTCAAATTTAGGGATGTCAACGCAAATGCTTTTATCAACATTCATCAAAACTCGGGTGAGAGCTTCCATTGAGAAAGGAGTATGATCAAACGGGGATGGCTGTGTTTGGATTGTGGTGGCTCATAATGGTGGTGGTTTAAAAGAACTCGAGCTAAAATACACTGCCTCAAATCCATTAGATGGTTCTTCTAGGATATTGAAAGGGGTAGTGGGTTGATGGTTGGGTCGCGTGGGAGGCTACCTTGTGATACTTCTCAACACTATTGAAGTTAATTATTCTCTCATCGCAGATCTTTACCTTTGTCCTGGTAGTATATATCTAGGATTGAGGTTATGAATCCATCTTAATGACAAAATCTCCTAACTATAAAGAACTTGTCTTATCTGATATCAAATGGTGTGGATGCAGTTTAAAAATAAACAAAGACTTGTATTGAAATTGATAATTGCTAAGTGTAATAATAAAAGTTAGAAAATCATTCATCCGACAAAGGAAATCATTTACATACGATTATGATTTAAAGAATCACTCACCTAAGAGTTGAAATTTACTCACCACAAGAGGACTAACTACTCTATAATTAAAGAGATGTCATACTTAATAGATTAAATCTGATTACAAGCTATCTAAAACTAGGTCAATATAGTCCTTAAATAAGCAAGTACATTATTAGTTGTCCTAACATAATCATCTTAGATCTTAATCTCTTTATGTGGCTCAAGCCCCTAACGTGCCTCGGAGGTCTTAAATTCTTCTTGTGGCAAAGCATGGTCGTCATGGGGAAAAGGTGGAAGCATGCATTGTGGCTCTTTGTGTAGCTCAACATCATCAATGTAGTCCATAAATGAGGGCTGGCCTGGTATGGGGAATGAGGAAGTAAGCATGCAAAATCCTAGGATCCATCACTTCGTTAATGAAGGTGGCCAATCTCACTTCACTTCTGCTCTTCCAATAGTAGACAACCCTTCCCCTTTAAATTTTAGTTTGTTACTATTTTTAGGGATAGATGAAGATATGTATATTTTTTAAGTTTAGGAAGAAGAATTTATCTCTTTAAAAGTCCCTGATTTTCAATTGGTGAGTCTCAATCTACTAGGTTAAATGAATTCTTATGTAGATTATAGGAAGATTGAGTGAGTATTCTCATTTTGTAATCTCCCATTAAGATGATTATCATATCCTTCCGCATATTAGATATCTCTCTTATCCTTCTATTTTTTTGTCCACCTATTATCAATATCCCCTTCCCCATCATATTCCCTCCAATTTTCTATTCAGCGAGTTCACAATCTATTATCGGCTTCATTGCTGTTGAGGTTACTAAACCACCGAGTCAGCCAAGGTCTCGGAAAAGCGCTAGAGCAAGTACAACCATCCGAAAATATCGAGACTATATATAATATTAATTTACACATACACCCTTCCCTTATTATTAGTTAGTTAGCTCCCAAATATACCTAGTAGTTACCGGTTATTATTATTAGATGCTATTGTTATCGATTATTTCCCTATTTCCTTATTAGTTATCTTTCAGTTTTATTATTCTGTTATATGTGCGTTGAGCATGGGCCATTGGCTAGTATATAGCCTTGTACAGGGACTTTATTAACCAGAGAATTACTTTCCCACATCTGTTCTCTTCTCTCTTTTTCTCTGTCTCCCTATTTGTCGATCCTTCTCTTCTACTCTCTCAGATCTTTCTCTTCTCTCGTCCTTTTCCCTCAGCCTAAACTCCTTCCCCTTCCCCATTTACTTCTGACTTTGTCTGCGGCTTGTGATTTTCTACGTAGCCGGTACTGTTTGTTGACGAACTGTTCGAGAGTCTGCAACATTTTGGTACTTTCATTGAAACGCATGGCTAAAGGCATGCTGACGAGGTACAAAATGCACAAATAGTCCATTTTCGGCATCGTGTAAGAGTTGAATGAACATGCAAACCACATCTCCACCATTTCATTTACCACCGAACAAATCCAACAATCTTTTAATGAGTTACAGCAAACTATTACTGAGATGCGTCGATCCCTCAATCGACTCGAATGGCAGTCACTGCCATCCTTGAATCCCCCATTATTACCCACTCCTCCTTCCTTTACCCTTTTCACAGTAGCGGTTCTGCACCCTACAACTCAAACCCTAACCACCCTACTTCCCATATCACAACCCAATCCACAAATCTCCTCACAAATCCAATTAACCAAACTCAAAATCCCATTCTTTACTGGAGACAATGTTATCAGCTGGTTATTCCGAATTGAGCGATTTTTTCTGTACCATGATACTCTGCCGAACTAGAAATTGATGGTGGCTGCGTTCTATATATCGGGTACTGCGTTCCAATGGTACCAATGGATGCATGCAACCCACCAGCTAACTACTTGGGAAGCTTTCACAAATGACCTCGAACTTCATTTCGGAACGTCCTCATACTTGAATCCAGAGACTACTTTGTACAAGCTTCGCTAGGGTACTATGGTGGCAGCATATATGGTTGACTTTGAGTCCCTCTCTACATGAATACGAATTTTATCTACTACTAATTTGTTAAACTGTTTCATTTCGGGACTCAAGGATGATATCCGTCGAGAGATACTATTGCTAAAACCCTTGACTTTGTTGGATGCCATTGGCATGGCCAAATTGGTGGAGGAAAAACTAGAAGCTTGCGAACGAGTTTTGCAGTGCCCACCCCTATCTAAGCTCAACGGAAATTTTGTTCCAATGTCGGTAAAACCCCCTCCACCCAAATTGCCTGTAAAGAAACTGACACCAACTAAAATGGCCACTCGTCGAACACGAGGTCTGTGTTTCAATTGTGATGAAAAATTTACACTAGGCCACCACTACAATCCTCCAAAATTTGTGTATGTTGGCTGAGGAGGAGGGTAGCACCTTGCCTAGACTCCAAAATTTGGAGGTGGGTCCAACGAATCCCGAATATATGGATGAATACCTCCAGGAGCCCAACCTATCACATCCACCAACCGAATTCACCCAAACCATCTCTCTCCATTCTTTAGAAGGAAATTTTGTTCCTTCCACCTTACCATTGTAAGTTGTAATCTTAGGCCAATCGGTTATTATATTAGCTAACCGTAGTTCCACTCACAACTTCTTACAAACATGCATGGCTAAGTATTTTGGGCTTTCGATTGAGCCCTCTCACCACCTCAACGTCATCGTAGGAAATGGGGCTTCACTGAAATGTGAAGAATTGTGTACCAAAGTTTCGGTTACCTTAGGGTAAGCCTACTTTGATGTTGATATCTACCTACTGCCAGTCTATGGGGCTGATCTTGTCTTCGACATACAGTAGCTAGCAACAATTAGATCCATACTGTCTGATTACTGGTCATCATAAATGAGTTTCAACCATGCCGGTACTAGGCTCACATTACTTAGCTTACCACTGGCTTCTGTCTCCACCATGACATTAGGATAGTTAAAGCGAGATGACTTTACCCAATCTATAACTTCCTACTTCTAGCTAACCATTCTGCCTTCACAAGAAGCCTCACAGACCACCGACTCAGCTATGTCATTTGACCCCATCCAATTTTCCTCAAATGTTGACTCTCAGATTATTCATACCCTCTGCCAACACCTCTCTTCCTTTGCCGACATATTTGAGATTCAACACAGATTGCCTCCACATCATTTGATCGACCACCGCATTACTCTAAAACCCAACACTAAGCTGGTGAACGTCAAACTATATTGGCATCTACACTTTCAAAAGGCAAAAATGGAAAGACTAATTCATAAGATGCTTGCGGAAGGCATCATTTAGCCTAGTACCAGTCTATTTTTTTTCCCAATTTTGTTGGTCAAAAAGAAGGATGGCAGTTGGTACTTCTGTATAAACTACCGGGCACTAAATGCTATTACCACTAAAGATCTATTTCCTATACCTACCATGGATGAGCTGCTAGATGAGCTCCATGGGGCCTATATGTTTTCCAAGCTGGACTTGCGGTCCGAATATCATCAACTACGGGTGCAGGCTGCAGATGTACATAAGATAGCTTTCAGAACCCACGAAGGACACTACAAGTTCTTAGTAATGCCCTTTCGTCTCTCAAATGCTCCTTCTACCTTCTAATCTGAAATGAATACTATTTTTGTCCTATTCTCTGAAAGTTTGTACTAGTATTCTTCGATGATATTCTAATTTATAGCCCACTTGGGAGCAACACTGTCAACATCTTGCTCGGGTGCTCCAGATTCGACAAGACCAGGTTTTTAATACCAAACACAATAAATGTGAGTTCGAGTGTACTTTGATAGCTTACCTAGGACACATTGTCTCAGAACGGGGTGTCACAGTGCATCCTGCTAAAATTGATGCTGTGCAATGGTGGCCTGAAACCACCAATATTAAGCAACTGCGAGGCTTCTTGGGGTTAGTCTGGTATTATCGACAGTTCGTCGCCCACTATGCCCAAATCACTATGTCCCTCACCCAATTATTACGGAAGGACGCATTTGTCTGGTCTGTAGGGGCAACAATAGCTTTTAATTCTGTTAAAACTGCCATCAAGACAACTATGGTCCTGTTTTTATCCGATTTTTCTAAAACATTTATCATTCAAACCGATGGATCCAAAAATAGCATAGGAGCTGTGCTGATGTAAGCGAGACACTCGATTGCATTCTTCAGTAAATAGTTAAGTCCCAAGCTGCAAACCACCTCCACATACATCCGGGAGCTTTGTGCCATTGCAGAGACAGTGAAGAGATGGCGACAATACCTATTGGGAATAAAATTCACTATCCAAACCGATCACCAGCCCCTCAAGGTGTTATTAAGTCAGACCATTCACAATCCAGAGCAACAATGATGGACTATCAAGTTGTTAGGGTATGATTTCGAGATTACTTACAAACCAGGAAGGGAAAATAAACCGGCTAATGCTCTGTCTAGTCTACCAACAAGACACTGTCAAGCTTTGTGTGCATCTTCAAGACCAGTGGTGGACCTCCTCGTTGCCCTCCACAGTTTTTACACCAAGAATCCAGCTTCAATTGAGCTGTTGGCTGCCATCCAGGATCGACCAGGTGACTTTGAGCACTACACAGCACAGGATGGTCTAGTTTTCTTCAAGGGCAGAATTTTAGTCCCCACTAATTTCGCCTTGTAGGACCTCATTTTACATGAGTATTATGATTCACTACTCGGTGGACATGCTGGATTTCAATGGACATTCGCTCGAATATCTACTAATTTTTATTAGCCCCACATAATGGCATCCGTGAGTATATTTCGCGATCCACTACCTACCAACAAGTCAAGCCCCTTAATGTGGCTCATCAAGGGAAACTACAGCCTTTTCCAATCCCCGGCAAAATCTGGGATTCAATTTCCATAGGCTTTATCACTCATCTACTGACTTTGGGAGGAAAAACCATAATATTTGTGGTGGTAGACTATCTATCTAAATATGCCCACTTCTCGGCCCTTCCCACCCACTTTTCGACGGTGGACTTGGCTGCCGTCTTTGCTCAAGAAGTCTGCCGGTTGCATGGCATGCCCACAAAAATTGTCTCTGACCATGATCCTGTTTTTATGAGCAAGTTCTAGAAGTAATTTTTTAAGTTGTAGGGTACCGCCTTATCCAATACCAGCTCCTATCATTCTCAAACTAATGGATAAACGAAGATAGTTTGTCATTGTTTAGAGGATTATCTGCACTGTTTTATGGCCGAGAACCCTTCCACTTGGACTTGATTTTTACCGTTGGCGGAGTGGTGTTACAATACTGTGTGGCACTCATCTATCAAAATGAATCCATTTGAGGCGGTGTATGCATATCTCCTCCTTTAATGGATTACATACAAGGCAACTCATCAATTGCAGCTGTTGATGATTTGCTCACTGCCCGCACTACCCTACTTGCCAGGCTCAAGACTAACCTTCAATGAGCACAGCTTGTGCATGAAAAACAAGCTGATGCTCATTGCTCTAACAAGAAATTTCAAGTAGAAGACTGGGTATATGTCAAGCTCCAACCATACTGGCAATCCATGGTCGTTCATCGGCAATCCAATAAGTTGGCTAAATGATATTGCGGACTCTTCTGCATTTTGGAATGTATTGGACCAGTGGCATACCGCTTGAACCTTCCCGACTATTCTTGTATTCATAATGTCTTCCATATATCTTTGCTGAAATACGGTCCCGTTGAAGCACCCAGTCAATCGGTATCCTTACTGTAGGAGGCTCTGGGAACTCAGCCGTTTTTGTTCCCATTCTAGATCATCAACTTCCACATGGTGCTTTCGTTCCACAGTTTCTCATCCATTGGCAGTCTTAATCCACTGAAGAAGCTACATGGGAATCAGCCACTGAATTTATTAAGGATTTTCCTACTTTCAACCTTGAGGGTAAGATTCTATTTGATAGAGAGTGTAATGTTACTGCCCTCATCGCTGCTGAGGTTACTGCACCACCGAGTTAGCCAAGGTCTCAAAAAAGAACCAAGACAGTACAACCATCCCAAAAAAACTGAGACTACATATAATATTAATTTACAAATACATCATTCCCTTATTATTAGTTAGTTAGCTCCCAAATATACTTAGTAGTTACCGGATATTATTATTAGATGCTGCTGTTACCGGTTATTCCCCTATTCCCTTATTAGTTGTCTTTCAGTTTTATTATTCTGTTACACGTGCGTTGAGCATGGGCCGCTGGCTACTGTTACCGGTTATTCCCCTATTCCCTTATTAGTTATCTTTCAGTTTTATTATTCTGTTACACGTGCGTTGAGCGTGGGCCGCTGGCCAGCATATAGCTTTATACAGGAACTCCATTAACCAGAGAATTACTTTCTCATATTTGTTCTCTTCTCTCTTTCTCTCTCTCTTTGTTTCTTGATTCTTCTCTTCTGCTCTCTTATATCTCTCTCTTCTGTCGTCCTTTTCCCTCGGCCTAAACTCCTTCCCCTTCCCCATTTACTTTTAATTTTGTCTGTGGCTTGTGATTTTATATGCAACCAATGCTAATTGGTGACAAACGGTTTGAGAGTCTTCAACACAACCCTATTATAGTAGTGTTGTTTTCTTTTATTTTGTAATTTCCTCTACCATATTTCATTTTCAAGTTTGGTTCGCATCACATTCTTATAACCTAGTCTCAGAACTTAGTCAGATATCATGGGTGTGTTATTGCAACCAAAATGGCTAGATATATGCATGGCTTAACGTTTCCAGTGTTTGAATACTGTTCAAACAGTTTTTAAATGTCAACTTCATTTCCATCTTCTTGCCACCATCTTGCGATTTCGGTATTTTATTTTTGTTGTACAATCTTTGTAAAGTGCTTTTCTTAATGTTTTGTTACATATTTTGCACAAACCTCCTAGCAAGAAAGATGGTCCTTATAAATGTTCTTGAGGTAAGCTAAATTATATCGTCGCTAAATTATATAGTAGTGAGACTCATCAGTGCTTTAAGTGTAGCTTTAGGTCTAAACTACTATTAGAGTGTGAGATATTGTTTAAGTCTCTCCATGTCCATATCTCCTGACATTTTACAACTAGACGGTGGGTATTGTTAATCGTTATACTAACACCACCCTCGGCCATATATTGTCAAAAATTTCCTCTCCAGTAGTCACCAAAATTGTTCATGAAGTTCTAGTTTATTGTTTTCATCCTTAGTCATCCCTATATAGGTCACCCCTAATAATTGGGATACTTCCGATCATCCCCAATTCCATTGCCGGAATATCATTATTCTGAAGAGTTTATGTGTTGGGGTTAGTCACTCCCTTATGGGTGACTCAACAAACAAGTCTTATCATCGGAGATTTTGTAAAGAGAAAATGACGGAGTTCATTTGGCAGAGAGCAAAACCAAAAAGCAGGTTGACCGGTGGAGAACTAAAGATGGCCAATGCAAAGGTTGACTAGCGGAGAGCATTTTTGGAGTGAAATTATTGGAGCACCATTTTGGAGAGCAAAAACTGGTCAACGGAGTTGACCGGCTGATGGAGGCTAGCGGCAAAGGATGCCCATTGGAAGGCACATATTTGTCTTGAGGTAAAATGGCCGGTCAGCTTGTTAATATGCCAAGAAGGCAAATGACAAGTGCAGATTTTGCCCAGTTGAAATTCCAGTCAAAGGGTTGACCGGCTGTGAAGGCAAAATAACTAGTATGCGTAGGATGTACCGGTTGGCCAAAATGAAAAATTTAACCATTTTGGAAGAAAGCAAAATGCCAAGTTTGCCAGGTTGGCAGGATTTGGCAGGAATACCGGTTTGGTATGAATAGATTTCTTATTTGGAATCCAGTTGGGTCAATGGGTGCCAACTCAGAAGATCTTCTGAGTATACATAGTCTCAAAAAGATATACAGCACGATCTCCGGGCACCGTTTATGTAGAGCATCTTTATATTGTTGGCAGGGACAAATTTTGTCTAGAATGAAATATTCGGCGGAACAATAATATATATATGTAAATTGTAAACCCTGAAAATCATCCAGGTGTGAGAGATTCAATGGTGAAAAAAAAAAAGAGATGAGTGCACCACCAATGAGGAAGAAGAGAAAAAAACAGAGAGTAAAAACGAAGGAGTATTTTTTTATGTAACTCTGGAGAGTTTTTTTTTTGTTATTCTTGGGTGTGTTGCGGATAATTCATCTCGGGGGTTTGTAACCAATTTTTCATATAGTGGACTTGTAGTAGACTTTGTATCCCGTGGTTTTTTCCTTCGATTTGTGAAGGATTTTCCACGTAAAATTTTTGTGTGCTTTTTCTTCCTCTTTTCCTTTCACTGTGTGTGACTTTAGGTCATATTGTCAAACTGACCTTTTGCTCCAACATTATGCCCTCTCCTAATAATGCTTTTTCTTATTTTTTGCATAATTTCATATAGGACAGTCATAGGATCAGAAGGAGTACATCGTCCATAGATTATTCCATCTTTTAGAGCATTTTAATTGCAAAGTTTTTTCTGCATCTCATCCCCCAACTCTTCCTTTATCTAGAACAGTATTTTTATTTGTTGTCATGAGTGCTGAATCTATTAATAATTTTCCTATCATCTGTTGTTAGAGTATTAACTTTTTAAGGAGTTTTTCCACGAGACTTTATGCTTTTATGGTTGCTTGATTTAGCAAATCCTCTCCCCGCACTCGATTTCCTTGCTAGCTACACATCCTAATCCTCGTGTTTTCCTTATTAGTGGGGTCACACTGACACAGCCATTCTCACACCTCTGATTTCATCTCACGTTTTCATGATTCTCGGGCTCATCCATCTGTTGGTTTTAAACTCCTATCAACGAGTAATTTGAAGGTCGCTCAAGCCCTTAACACAGCCACTTCAATTGCGCTCATGTAACTATTGCATAGCATGCATATTAAAATAGAACAGCTGGTCACCTCCCAATTTGCTACAGTCTTGCATGACATGCAAGAGTGGCAGTTTCTCAATTTGATCTTCAGTCTAGAGTGGTCCATCTTAATCACGATGTTGATCAGTAAGACAAATATATTCGTCAAAGTGCTGCCCTATAATTTATTGCAGATTTCTAATGATTCCAGTTCATAGATAGTTGCTGGTTGTCTTTTGACAATGTGTCAAAAAGATGGAGTATTGTGATGTTTGTTGATGCTGGCTTTTATCGGTAGGAGTATAGTATTTTATGTTGATACTAGTGAGAGGTTGTAGTGCATGTTACTAGATATTATTTTTATTTATCTTCTAGTTATAATTACTATTGTTATTATTTATAATGTATTGTGGTCACTTGACTTTATCTCAAAATTAGATAAATATATCGTATGATATTTTTCCAGTCGTGTTTGTCTTCCGAAAAATTTGGATGAGAATGCTACATGCCACCAGTGTTGTTGTTTAGGCCACATAAGGCCTATTTGTCTGTAATATTCATAAGTTCTAATCCACCGGTAGTTAGAACTTATTTTTATTTGAGTATTGTATAAGTGATTTTGTCATGAATTCACAAAGGAAAGATTGTCAAGTTTGTTTTATTGACTAATTTTTATGACAAAACTATAGTGTTTAGTTGAGTTACATTTAAATCTTTTTCATAATTGGTTGTATTCAAATGGAATTTAAGATATGTTCTCTTAATATGGAATATAACTTTTTTATGATTAGCGCATAAAAAATACTCATGCACAATAAGAGAGAAAAATGTATACTTGAATGGTACGTAATAAATATACATGCATATCTAGAATAAAATATTCATACTTAATGAGTATATAAAAGAAATATTTACAGTTTTTATATAAGAACTCATGTTTAATGCCTGCATGATGGGCATTCATGTAGTTAGTGTTTGTATACCAGCATATAAATTTGACTTTTTTTGTATTTTAAATCCTAATTTTCAACCCCAACAATGGTTACTCTTCTTTTCACCATGTAGGGCAATTGCTTCCATTGTTATTGAAGTTCAAGAGTGTGAAAGAATAGTAGATTAATAGAGAAAACCTCATTTGTAATAAGATATAAAAAGCATTTCTCCTCATCTAAAATCCGCCTAACGATTTTAAATATTTATTTTAACCTACAAGTATTTAGAATTCTATAGATTAAATAGATATTAGAATTCAAGTAGTATTAGATACTTATCATAAAATCTAGAGTGTAGTAGGTTAAGCGATACTTATTTCTTTTATAGTTAACCAGTTATGCTAGCTCGGTACAATTCAATTGGCCACTTTTTGTTGAAAAAGAAAAACCAAAATTATTATATGATTTGAGCCCATGTTTTTCAAAACATTCGATTGGTTTGAGTTAGCAGGTTACCCTTCTTTTTGACACCAAGATTAAATATATGTTTTTTCCTGTTTAGAAAAAAATATTAAAAATATATATCTAAATATGGTAACTATGAGATTAAAAACTGCTCAACCGAAACCAAGAAATTACGATATTCTCACTGCAACGCAGACCGTTTTTGATTTGATTACCCTAAATTTGATTACCCTAAATTTTCATTTCAAAATGGCAGGTTTTTTTTTTTTTTTTGTTTTTGCTGGACACAATTATCAGTTCATCTATTCCTTTGCATATAAATAATGAAATTATATATCTTCAACGCAAAAGGCGTGTCAATGGTGCAGAACCATCTCCACTAACTTCTGGAGCTGGGGTTTCAGCAGGGTTTTCCATTAGAAATTTACTATCGAAATAAACTACTGCTAACCTGGTACTTGAGGTGATGACGATGCGGAAATTGCAACAGCTGAATTAAGCTCAAACATCAACAGCAAAAGGTTATACCAGACCAAGCTCTGCAAGAGGACTATCTGAGCCAACAATGCAGCAGCCTCAGCTCCATACAATGCTTTCAGAAGCGGAATTCCGACAATCAAAGTGTTGGGCAACGTCGAAAGGGACACTCCTGTTATCACCAAATCAAATCTCGATCTGGGGCTCATAATCTTGGCCACCAAAAGCAAGGCCATGAAGGCCAAAATTTTCTGAAGTAAATCGGACATGGCGAGCTTCATGTTTATTTTGTAGGGGTTGGTGGTGGAGATAACTCGGAAAGAAAGCAGCGGGACGGAGAACTTTGACACGAACTTGTTGATGCCGGCGCACTGATCCGGAGTGAACATCCTCAAGTATTTAACGGATACGTAGGCCATGATCATGGCTACGTAGAGCGGAACGATGGCCGACAGAACATTACTACAGACGCCGGCGGCAGCTGATAACATGGCTGCCAACGAATGGGATGCCTGAATTTCTTATACCTTGGCAATGGATTGAAGTGATCTGTCACGTTCATTTGTATATATGCTGCAGCTGTTAATGGTGTTCTGATCACACTTTGGCAGGTTGCTGCTTTGTACAACTCCGTAAGGTTCCCTGTTGATCATGATTAGCTGTTAATTTTACAGGGGAAATTATTACTTTGCATAAGGTTAGATTTAATCAAAGTCATGTAAGTTAAAGGATAACTATTTACTTTATATCTTCTGACATACATACTCAAAGTAGAGTTTGCTACGTGACAATTTATCTATTATAAAATTGAAATAAAATAAAAGATTAATATGATTTTTCTTTTTTTTTACAAAATAAAATATGAATTAACAAAACTACGAATGTATTAAAGTTTTTTTGTATTTTTTGGGGGTATTATGTTAAGTGGTAAGATAAAAAGGGCTTGATTCTAGTTTTCTCCATGCGGCTTTTTTCTTTCTTTCTGGCAGGGGATAGGGGACTAGCTAGGCAGGTCTTTGCTGAGGTTTAATTATTTATATCATTCACTTTGAACATAAAGTAAATATTACTTATAAATAAGGGTTACTATAAATAAAGTAAAAATAAATACTACACTGTTCAATTTAAGAGAAAAAAAATTATTATAGCAAATAAAAATAAAATTATGATTTCATTCAATCAAACAGCTCATTATAGAGTTAACAGGTGAGGAATAACGAATTGAATTGCGCCCGAAGTAACCTAACGTAGTGCTCTATACTGTGTTCATATCTCTGATGAAGGAAGAAATTTTTCTGAATAAGGTCAAAAGTGTGAAACGTGCTTTGGAAATATTTGCCATAAAAGACAAGAAAATGAACATCTCTTACTTGAAGACACCTTCCGTTGGAGAATATATTTTGAACCAAGACAAACAAAGTCTGACATCCATGTCTGTTTTCCTTTTACTTTATTTTTGTTCTTTTGGGTAAGCTTGTCTAGCGTTGATATGACACTATATGTTAAGGGAATTAATAGAAGAAAAATTGGTATTATGCATTGGAATTGGAACACCAAACATGGGCACAAACTAATCTCAAGATGGATCGCTCCTTTATAAATGTTATATCTATTATATATACTCATTCTTTGATTTATTGATGACCATATAGAGCTCCACGAGTTTCACTCGACGGATAGTCGAGTAAAGAAGATTCTTCAGCAAAAGGACTACTTGATCCACGTATGAGGGAAAACATATGCGTCTGCGTCAATAGCTTTGGCATGTGATATGCACTTTAAGGGCACTCACGCACCACTTTCAATGGTTTTTATTAATTTTCAAGTCTAAAGTACACCTAAGTTATGTATGTACGTAGAAATATTTCGCCTGTAGTACTTAAATGCTAATGCTAGCATTCAAACATCGTGACTAGCATTCTAATGCTAATAAAGATTATAAATATCTGTCTGATTTTCAAAGTATTTATTATATGACATTTTAAAATTACTGGCCGTAACCAAAGAAAGAGAACGAAGAAAAATGAGAAGATGTTTGCCTACCATTTGAATTCCAAATCTTATTTTGGTTTTCACCGCCTTTAGGTATATTGTTTCATTAGTCTTTTTTTTTCTAACTAGTAGCTCTTCTAAGTACTCAATTAGGTAAAAATTTTAAATTAGATCGTATTACTTTGAAATTAGATAATTTTTTTTCAATCTATTGTATTATTTGTCTTAGTTTACCAAAATTATAGTAAAATGAATGGAAGTATTGAGATTTGTATAACCATTTTTACTGTCATAGTAGATTTTATAGGAGGTTTTGTGATTTTTTCTATTTGATACATAAGGAATTTCTATATAAAATTTATTTTTTAATTGATTACATGCTTTACTTGTATATTGCTATTAATATTTTTGTTTTATTATGATTTCAAGCAATAGACGGGGTAATTTTTATCCATTTGTAGATTTTATTATCGATTCTACAGGATTAAAATTTTGGCGTACTACCAAATAATTGGAATCAGAGAGATTAAATTATCATAATTGTTTTGTTTTTGAATGATGGATACTAACACGAGAATGTTGAATCTCACCTGTTTAGATTATCATGCGTAGAAGGGGAAGATGGAGGACCTTCTATATGTAAAGGATTATTATTTCCCAGTGATAGTGGAAGGTAAACCATATTAGTGATGAAGCTAATATAGATAGAGGTGGTAAATGAACCGTGCTGCCTGTGGCACAACTTAATATTGCAGACCTTGCTAGGTCAGGGAACAACCATCTTGCGTGCCATACCTAGCACGTGCACATATATATATATATTGTTTATTCAAATGGTATCCTTTCACCACATATTCATATTCATACATCTCTCTATTCTGTCTCTCTGTCTACTCTCTCACTATTATTGTACAACATGTGATATTAAATTACTGATATAATTTTTTATTATTAATTTTTATTTATAATTTATATATCAATATTATTATTTTATAATTATTGATTGTGACACATAATTCTTTTTTCCATTTTGATAGCATAGTGATTTGAAAAAAATAATTATTATGAAACTCTCATGCTAACTACACCATGTACTAATAATCATTGAGAAATATCAAAATTAAAATCTATCTCAAGTGCCAGACTAGTACTTTAAAAATCATTCTAATAGTGTATGATAATTTTTAAAAATTAAATTAATTAATAATTAGGAAAAAATTATTTATAAAAAAATATTTTAAAAAAATTATACTTAGTAAATATATTGAAAGTATCAAACACCTGACTAATAGCTTTTCAACATAATCGAAAATTGAATTGAAAAAGATTTGCCAATATATTGTTCACTATAAGAGCATTTTTATACGAATGAAGACTACAAGTTTAAAATGTAGGTATAGAAGTATTTGTAACCCAAGTGTATAAAAATATTCTGATATACTTTCTGTTAGTCATATTTTGTGTTGACATATTCCGTGACAATATCGAATTGTTCGTTGTCTCCGATATCATATTGCCTGGGAGATCTTTGTCAATCTCACATCTGTTGGTCGTCACCGCTACATACTCAACTTTCACGCCTTCCTGTGGCCCGATCTATGCTTGTGGCGTGTTTTTCAGAAAGTGGGCACTCAAGGCACCCCTGAGGTGCGTTTTACAAAACATAGGTGCTCGATAAGCGCCTAAGGTGCCCCCAAGGCGCGTTTTTCAGAAGGTGGGCCCTTGATGAGCACCCAAAGTGCCATTGAAGTGCATTTTCAAGAATATGGACGCTCATTGGTGCTCAAGTGCTGGGACAAAAATCCTTAAACCCTAACGTATGCTTGCAGCACGCTAGATCGGCGTTCGGCTGGCACGGCCCTAATGTCTCTAACGATTCTTTTGTTTCTCCCAATGCTTGAAGAAAAAAAAAAAGAGATTACTCACTAATGGCGATCATTGTTATTCTCTATTATTTCGAGCTAAGAATTCGTACCCACGTGAGAGAGCTTCATCTCTTCTATGTGCTTATCTTTCAAAACTTTCTCATTTTCTCATATTGATTGACCATACTTTCTTTCCTGCTTATAAAACCGCGTGAGTGATGTGGGAGGTGTGGAAACTATGCTCCAACTGTGTATAGTACTCCGACGGTATATAAATGAAGAATTGATTAGAAGACCGGAAGGTGTCCGGTTTCATTGATTATGGTAAATCCAAGAAATTTCTTGGTAGGAATCATAAGACAGAAGTAAGTTGATTAAGATAGCGCATTTGTGCCACTCGATTTATAAGTTGTTTTTCTTAGTACATATTTTTCCTGACCGTAGAGCTCGAAGGGCTTTTTCTCGATATCCATAGTTGTCGAGTTTTTTCCTTCGTCACTAAAAATCGAATCTTTGTTACTACTCTTAACATTTGGTATATTTTAATTGCATGTTGTTTGCTCATTAAGTCATCTGGACATAATTATACTTTATGTGTATCGTATACTTGTGGAACTACGTTTTTGAAATCATTAAAAAGGGGACAAAACTATCGTGTCAAGGAATGCCTAGTTCTTCTCAATTGGTATTAGAGACTTACCCCAATCCATGACCCCGATCTAAATACATACCAATCAATCATTTTTAGTTTCTCCCTATTTTGATGTGAGCAATTACACATATTGAAAAGTGTTTATGAGAGCGTTTCTCAAATTGATGAATGAGCGAGTGTGGACTAACACCCAAATTGGGTGAACTCCACCTAGAAGCACCACGGGTGATGAATCGAAGGCTCTATCCTTTTGGACTTAAGAAGAACTCAATGCCTACAATTAGAATAGTAAGGGGTTCCATACTATTTTTATGACTATATCACTAAAGAATTTAAGCATATTTCTATGTGTGAGACCTCGAAATAGGCATGTGACATCCTTGAGATTACCCACGAAGGAACTAAATTGGTTAAAAATTTTAAATTACAAATACTCACTGCTAGGTTTGAGAAAATTAGAGTGAAAGATGACGAAACATTTGATGAATTCTATACTAAATTAAATAATATTGTCAATTTTACGTTTAATTTAAAAGGACGTATTCTCAAGAATAGAATTATCCGAAAAGTCCTATAATCTCTGCCTAAATATTTTAAACTAAAGGTCACTGCAATTAAAAAGAGTAAAAATTTTGATAAATTAAAAATAGAAGAACTTATTGGTTCTCTACAAATATATGAGTGCACTCTTCTTCAATCAAAAAGGAACAAATCAATTGCCCTGAAAACTATAAAGAAAGAGAGTGATCGTCACTCAAATGGAGAGTCATGCAGTGATGGGGACTTTGCCATATTTATTAAAAATTTTTAAAAATTTTTAAAAAATAAAAATAACAAACGAACCTTCAAAGAAAATAACTTGGCTCATAACTCAATTAAGAAAGAGAAAAAGAAAATTAAAGACTCCAAAAGTAAAAAAAAAAAAAATCCCCAGAAATCCAATACCATGAATGCTATGGTTTCGATCTTATCCGAACCAAGTGTCCTAATTTTAAGTGTCAGAAGGGAAAAGCCTTAAATATTTTTCTAATTGATGATAAAGAGGATAAAAATCATGATAAAAAATTCTCAAAAAATGATGAGGTAAATTATATTGCCTTCTAGATATCTATTATTAGTGGTCATAAAGTCACTAGTGTGTAGCTTGAACAATCAGATTTTTTTCTGTGAGAAATCTGATAACGAATTTAATGGGCTATAAGAAGTTTATGACAAACTATTTATGGATTGTTTAAAATATAAGAAAATAAACAAAACCTTAAACGGTAAACTAATCGAATATAAAAAAAAAGAACAAGCAGAAGTTATGACTAGATTGAATCGTGCCACTATTAAACATCATGAACTAGAAATGATTATCATCTCTTTAATTGTTAAAATTAAATTCTTAAAATTAGAGTTTGAAAATACTAAGAACGATATTAAAAAATTCTCAAGTAGTACCCAAAAACTTGACCACATGTTGGGTTTGAAAAAAGTTGTTGAAAACCCAAAGGGTTTGGGTTGTATTAAGAATATTTCCCAACACAGTCGACATTCTAAAACAATCTTTATTCCCACCAAAAAAATATACACAAAGATGTTAACACATCTAAAAATCACTAAATTTGTGCCTAAATGTGTAGAGAAAAGACTTGGCTCAAATTCCTTACCTAATCCAAATAGACAAAAGGTCATGAACAAACTTGTTAAAATCTACCAATCATCTAAAATAAATGTTTATTTCAACCAAAGAGCTAAGAATTCTATTTCTATTCCTAAGTTTGTGCCTACCTGCTATGCGTATAGGCAAATCGATCACAATAGTCTCCATTGTCATACCATGAATCTAACGTACAACTAAATATGAGAGATAAAAATGAACAAACTTATTAATCACATTCAATAACTGAATGAATAAGTAAAAATATTGAATCAGAAGGTAAATCCAGAAAGAAAAATATATATTAAGAAAAGTGAACTAAAAATGTTAGCTAAAACTTATTTGTGTAATGTTACTCACATTGTTCTAAAAGCCTAGAACCATTCATTGTGGTACTCAGATATTGGATGCTCTAGACACGTGTGGTAATAAAGCCATATGCTCCTCCTTGTTGGACCATCCTGATGGGACGGTTGTCTTTGGCGATAACGTTATAGCTCCCATTCTTAACAGAGGTTTGATTTGTATTTCTGGATTCTCAAAGCCTTATGATGTTTTGTATGTCTTCAACTTAAAATCCAACATCTTAAGTATCGGTCAATTCTATGCTAAAAACTTTGAAGTCAGATTTTTTCAGGATAAGTGCTGCATATACGACACAAGTGGCTTGACTGTTTTAAAGGGTAACAGAACTTCTGATAATCTCTATGGCATCAAGCCTAATCACATCCTAAGATGTAATCTTGCTAAAATTGATTCTACAGGATTGTGACATTAACGTTTGGGCCATTTGAATTTTAAAATTCTGTCTAAAATTTTGAAGAAATATTGTATTGAAGGGCTTTCTAAATTGTCTAATATCAAACATCATGTGTGTGGTCCTTGTCAATTAGAAAAATAAATTAGGATGAGCCACCCATCTCTTAGTGACATCCAAACCTCATGTCGCCTCAAACTAATCCATATGGATCTTATGGAACCATCTATGACTGAGAGTCTAAAGGCAAAAAGTATATATTAGTGGTTGTAGACGATTTCTTTAGATATTCTTGGATAGATCTTATCCGAGAAAAGTCTGATACTTTTGATCACGTAAAAATTTTATGTAGAAAACTCATAAATAAAAAAGGAACTTTTATCGTGAGAATTCATAGTGATCACGGAAAAACATTTAAAAAATCAAGTTTTGAAAATTTTTATAATGAAAAAGAAATTCAACATGAATTCTCATCCCCTATCACCCCTCAACAAAATGGAATTATAGAATATAAAAATTAGGTTATTTAAAAAATGGCTAGAATTATGATGCAAAGGAAAAATATTGTCTTGTACCTTTGGGGCAAAACAGTGAGCATGACTTGCCATATCATTAACCAGGTCTACTTAAGACTCATGATAGAAAAAACTCTATTTGAACTTTAGAGAGGCAGGAAACCCAACCTTAAGTATTTCCATATTTTCGGTATTTAATGCTTTATTTTACGTGATAGGAAACATTTAGACAAGTTTGACTCTAAAAGTAATGAAGGGATGTTCTTGAGATATTTCCTAACGAGTAGAGTCTATTGGGTTTACAATTTTCGCACTCAAACTGTTATGTAGTCTGTCAATATAGTTGTGAATGATGTTTCTAATAAGTATCCTGAAACCTATGATTGCCTTGATAAAGAGGGTGATCAAGTTGATTCTCCACTTGTTTCAGCCACTACTGATATTTCAAAAGAGACTCCAAATGGTATTTCTATTCAGAAACCTTCTACTAGAGTTAAATTAAATTAACTAAAAGACCTCATGTTAGGTGATCAGAGTCAAGGTATGAGGCTACACCACCATTTTCTAAATCTATTCGCCTATACTTATTATGTACCTCACATAGAACCCAATAAGGTAGAAGAGGCATTGACCAATGAGTGTTGGATCAATACCATGCAAAAGGAATTAAATCAATTCGTTAGAAAAGATGTGTGGTCCTTGGTTCCCCAACCCAAACATACTAATGTCATTGGGACCAAATGAATCTTTAAAAATAAAACAGATGAAAATAAAAACATTACCCACAATAAATCCCATCTTGTCGCACAAGGATACACAAAACCAGATGGCATCAATTACGATAAGACCTTTACTCTTATGGCTCGTCTTGAATCTATACAAATTTTATTATCAATTGCCTGCACTACGGGATTCAAACTTTATCTAATGGATGTTCAAAGTGCCTTTCTAAATGGTTTCATCCAAAAAGAAGTTTATGTTGAACAACTGAAAGGGTTTGTTGACCCTATGTTTCCAAATCACGTGTACAAACTGAATAAATCTCTGTATGGCTTAAAACAAGCTCCATGAGCTTGGTACGAGCATCTCATCTCATATGTTTGTGGTCTTGGGTTTGTTTGGGGTAGCAATAACAAAACATTGCTTGTAAAAATAACCAAAAAAGGTATGCTGATTGTCTAAGTTTATGTTGATGACATTATTTTAGGTGCTACTAAAGACTCCCATGCATTCACCAACTGCATGTCCTTTGAATTCGAAATGAGTATGGTAGAAGAACTCACATATTTCCTTACCCTACACATTAAATAACTCTCTTACGGGATTTTCATTTCTCAAGCCAAGTATGCCAAGGATCTTGTCAAACGGTTTGGCCTTAATAATAACAAACATACTTGGACATCTATGAGCACTTTCGCTAAATTAGATTGCGATCTAGCAAGACAAAGTGTCGATCAGACTCTCTATAGAAGTATAATTGGCAATCTCTTGTATTTAATGGTTAGCAGACCCGACATTGCATTTAGTATCGGTGTCTGTACCCGATATCAATCTGATTCAAAAAAATATCATTTAAGTACCATTAAACATATCATTCGCTATGTCAATGGCACATTCTACTATGGAATCTTTTACTCTACTAACTCAAATTTTGATTTGGCTAGTTATTCTGATGCCGACTAGACCAAAAATGGCAATGATCATAAAAGCACATCTAGGAGATGTTCCTATGTTGGCTCAAATTTAGTTGCCTGGATGAACAGAAAGTAGAATTCCATCTCCCTATCTATCACTGAAGCAGAACATATTGCTGCTGCAGCTGCTACACATAACTTCTCTGGATGAAACAAATGTTTCTTGATTATGGCATCGCCCAGGACTCTATGACAATTTATTGTGATAACACAAGCGCAATAAATATATTTAAAAATCCTGTTTAATACTCTCAAATTAAACACATCGATATTCGATACCATTTTATTGGAGAACTCATTGAGTCCAAAGTCGTAGGTCTTGAATACACTCTGACTGAAAAATCAATTGGCCAACATTCTTACCAAATCATTGGATACTATTCAATCCGAATTCCTTAGAAGGGCCATTAGTATCAGCTCTCCTCCATGTGAATATTCGGTGTTCATTGTTTAATATAACGTAAATCATCTTCTTGTAAAAAATCAAAAAACAAAACAAAATAAATAACTAATAAATAAATACACAACAACGTAAAAGTAACCTCGCGGACACATTACACTCTTTCTTGTGGATCCGGGGGGCGTCCTTCTTCCTTGTGTAGAAGGACCGTCCTTCTCCTCATCTTAACCGTCAGATATAAAATCCGACGGGGAGAAGGACGCCCCCTCAATCCCTTTCTTGTCGTGTCCTTCCTTGTGTGCCCTAACCCTGGCGCCTGTTTCTCTCTCTTCGCTTCACCGTCTCTCTCTCTTCTTTCCTCTACTCATTAACTTATTGATCTGCTTCCTCTCTTGCATATCTTGGCCGCACTCACGGTAATTTCTCTTCCCTCCATATTTTTGCGCTTCTTGTTGCCGTTCATGGCAGGTGCCGGTGACCACCATGACTAGCGGTTGGCAATGACATTGTCATCTCAGAAATTTTTCCCACTTGTAGGTGGGTGTCCAATGCCCCTGTTGGGGTGCTTTGGGTGACCACGCCGCCATTGGTGTGGCTTCTTGGATTCGAGCCCAGGTCTTCACTGTCACTGTTCATTGTTCACCATTGGTGGCAGCAACGACCCTCTCCTTCTCGTTAGTCACTGTTCAAGATGCTGCCCTGCGACTATGCCACGACTACACCAGTCACTATCACCATGCCGGTTCTGTCGTGTGGTGGTTCACTGCCCTGTGCCACAATGTTGACGGCACAGTGCTGACGGCAACGGCTCTGTCCCCTGTTCCCGTGCCAGTTTGTGTTTTTTACTCTGCTTGTTTCTTTTCAGATGTCGGTTCCTCGGGCATCCTATTTAAAAAAATCATCCAGTAAGTGCTCTCATCAAAACGGGCAATTTGAGTCTGAATGCTTCATTAGTGTTGCCATTGTAGAGTTATTTACCTCCCCCATGTCTCATAGGCAACTATCTCTCAAATGAGAAGTTGACTTTATTTACCTTGATTTTGCCATCATCTTGCTATTCATAGACCAGCACTGGGAGCCTGTCTTGACTAACTTGATTGCTCCTTTTCTCTTATTAATCCAAGAATTTTATTCGACTATCTATAATTATTCCTTCTCTTCCTTTTTTACCTTTGTGAGAGTGAGTCACCTCCGGATTAACCCGGACGTGATCTCCACTACTATTGGCATCCCTTGTGTTACCAATCCTGACTATCCCTTCAAAGAATGTTCCTTACCTCACCATAATGAAGTCGCCTCATTTCTTCACGACTCCCCCATGTCGTGGATTGGGTGATCTTTCAAAGCCAAATTCCTCAACCCTCAGTGACTAGTTGTGAGCCGAATCATGCTGACAAATCTGTTTTCGATCTTCCACTTTTTATCCATTCCTCTTGACAAAATTCACTTCTTTTTTGCTCTCTTAAGTGGGCGGTCGATTGATCTTCCGTCCCACTTGTGCATACATATGTTAGCTCATTTCTATTCTATGAAGGATGACAGCCTTTTTCATGATTGTCTCATTCAACGCATCCTTCTTACTTTAGGTGTTCAGTGTCCAGACCTCCCTCATGCGTCCCTTGACCAGCCTATTACCCGCCCCACCTTTGAGCAAAGTTGCTCTCACACTTGTCATCCTTCCCCTGCCTCTAATGATCCTCTTCCGATGGCTCCTTCCTTTCTGAACGAGGTTGGACCGTCCGCTCTGAGCCTCTCGCATCTCTCCCACTCATCTACCTCAACCTCCTCCTACACTTTGAGCCTTCTATCCCACATTTCTTAGCAGTTGGCCCGCTTGTCCACGTCCTAGGAGCAGATGCACGTGTCCCATGAGTAGTTGGCATCCCGCCTTCAATACGTTGTTGATTCTCAAGCGCAGTTTTGGCCTGAGGTGTTTGCGCGTCTTGACTCTCGGCTTCCTACTCAAGAGGAGTAGTTCCTTCATTAGGCGGCAGAGGCTTCTCGTCAATCTTCTTCTCGATGGTCTCTCTAGCGGTCTCTCTAAATTTCCTCTGAGTCTTCATTTAGCCTCTTGGTCATTCGTGGCAAAAAAGGCGAGTAGTTTGCTTCGCCGGAGGAGCTTTTTGTTAGGGGGAGTGTGTTATGTTTCATTCTTTTATTCTAAATTTACTCCTTGTTACATTTGAGCTATTATGGTTCGTCTTGGTTTTATGATTACTGCTATTTATTTGGTTGCTGCTGGTCCTATTTATCTATTTACTGTTGTCACTATTATCTATTTTTGCACTAATCATGGTTGTTAAGGAATCATCGTTTTCTCTTGACCCACAATAGCTCGACAGTGTCCTTATATATTTTTATTTTGTTATGTATTATGTCAATTATAATTTGAAGTCAATTTTTATGTACACGAGTTCTATTTCGATTGTGTCTAAATCCGTAATTATCTTGTATTTTATTCTCTTATTTTGCATGAGATTTTATCATGGAATTGTCAAAGAAAGAGATTATTAGTCGTATTTTGTATTGGCATATTTCATGACCGTGTCGGATCATTCATTGTCTTCGATATTCTATTGCATGAGAGATCTTCATTAGTCTCATGTCCGATAGTCATCATCGCTACATACTCAGCCTCCATGCCTTCCGTTGCCCGATCTGCGCCTGATGCACATTTTTCAGAAAGTGGGCACTTGATGAGCACCCGAGGCATCCTTGGGGTGCATTTTACAGAACATGGATGCTCGATGAGCACCCGAGGCATGCTTTCTAGAAGGTGGGCACTCGATGAGTTCTTGAGGCGCCACCGAGGCATGTTTTCAAAAAGGTGGGTGTTTGATGAGTGCCTGAGGTGCCCCCAATGTGCGTTTTTTTAAAAGGTGAGCGCTCGATGAGCCCCTGAGAAGCCATCAAGACACGTTTTTAGAAGCTGGGCATTGAGCGCTTAAGGCACCATTAAAGTGCATTTTTCAGAACATGAGCACTCAATGAGCGTCCGATAGGCACTCGAGCGTCGGGACACAAATCCTTAAACCCTAATGTGCGCCTGTTACACGCTCAATAGACGTTCGAGTAGCACAACCCTAATGTCTCTAATGGCTATTTTGTTTAAACCTAATTTTTGGACTCTTTTATATATATGAGTCATTCTTCTTCTCCCTATTCTTGAAGGAAAAAAAAAAAAATAGAGATTACTCACTAATGGCGATCATTGTTATTCTCTATTGTTTTAAGCCAAGAATTTGTACCCATCGGAGAAAGCTTCATCCATTCTATGTGCTTATCTTTCAAAGCTTTCTTATCTTATCATATTAATTGGCCATACTCTCTTCGTCTCCTGTAAACCCCCATGAGAGATGTGGGAGGCGTGGAAATTGTGTTTCAGCAATGTATAGTACTCCGACAGTACAAGAAGGAAGAATCAACTAGAAGACAGGAAAGGCGTCCAATTCTATTGCCTGGGGTAAATCAAAGGAGTTTCTTGATAGAAATTACAAGACGGAAGTAAATCGACTAGAATAGTGTATTTATACTATTCGATCTGTAAGTTAATTTTTTTAGTACATATTTTTCTTGACTATGAAGCCCAAAAGGTTTTTTATAGTCGTGGTTCTTGAATTTTTTTCTTTGTCCCCAAAAATCAAATCTTTATTACTGTTCTTATTATTTGGTATATTTTGCTTATATGTTGTTTGCTCGTTAAGTCATATAGACACAATTATACTTTACGTGTATTATATACTTGTAAAACTGTGTTTTCAAAATTATTTAAAAAGGGGTCGAAACTATTGTGTTAAGGAACGCCTAGTTCTTCTCACTTTCAAAGGTGATGCTATTTAATTTCTTACAATTTAAATAAAAATTAACTATAGAATTAATATAAATAAAATATAATAGATATTCAACTAGTGATGTATAATCATTACATAAAAAATTATATTATATCTATACTACTGCATATTGTATTTCTAAAAATTAAAAACTAAAAAAAAATTGTTAACTTTTAAAAGTTTTAGTACCTACATCGTGCTTCTATAAATTTAAAGCAATTAATATTACGATAAATGAATATAAAATATCCAATAAATTTTTTTCTATTATTTTGGGCAATATTTTAGATAATAATATTGATATATTTTATTTAAATAGTAATTTTTAAATTTTAAATTATGAATTATTTTATATAAATTATACATGTCATATTATTAACTTTTGTCTAAGGATATTTTGTTGTTTATATCTCCTCATATAGTGAACTTAATGAATATTATTTTATTTAATAATTTTTTTTGAAAGGAACAATTTAGGAATTTATGCAATTTAGCTATCTTTCATTCAATTTTAACCATCTTCCATTATAAAAATATTTCATTTGTTGAGATGATTACATCTGCCGATCAAAAGATGATTAAATTGATTAAATATTTATTAAGAATATTTTATTATACTACTAATAAATTTATAGATACCTATTATATAATATAAAATTTACTATTAAGTCAATTATTATTATTTGCTAATAATTTTGTACTTTATCAGGATAATTATGATTTTTACTATATTATACAATGATGGAGAAAAATATAAGATTTAAAAAAATAAATTAAGTAATATTTAAATATATTAAAAATAATATATTTATTTATATTATATTTGAATATATTTTTAAAAAATTTAAAATATGAAAAAAAAAATCCTTTTATACTAGCTTGTCTCATTATAATTTTGAACATTTACATAAATTTATGTAGGGTGTATATTTATCCTAAAGAGTTCTACTTAAATATTGGGATAACTTACTGTACTAAAGAAATGAAGATATGAATTTATCACAACTTATATACATTACAATTAATATTAAAATTATCTAATCTAATAATAGAAGCAACAATAGTAGAGGTGATTAAGAACCTCTTGGTATATGAGATTTACATTTTTTTATACAAATTCACATGGATTTTTAGCTACGTTCAAATCTTTTGATTATCTCTTTAATATTTACATTCTTGTGTCCTTTGATATTTATTCCTGCTTATTTTTGGTATGCATGTAAAATGTTTGCTCTTGTTTATGGGATTTAAATGCCTATACTATATTTCATGAAATTTGTTATAACATCATAAAATCTTTGGACATTTGATATTGATTGTCATTTTATGAACTTATTGGACAAGTACTCAATTTGAATTTGTGAAGATCATTTATTTTTTAAATTTTAATGAAATTTATATATTTATTGTTGGGTCCCAATATGAAGGCCTATAAAAGCGCGGCCTAAATAAAAGAGGCCCAGAGACATCTACATGAGCAGATCGAATGGCCCAGGCGAGAAGCCCAAGGGCCGAGAGCCCAGAGGTTTCTTACCACCCGAGCGGCCAAGAAGCCAGGAAGAATCTCTCAGACTTTCCAGAGGACCTCGCGGGGACTGTTCTCTCCTCCCAAGACCGCGAGATTGCAAGAGGACTCACAGCCGTCCGAGAACCGCCCGTCCATGGCCGGGAATGCCAACTGGCCTATTTCGACGGTTTCCAAGAAAGCCTGCAACTACTGTCAGTCGCCGCATCAACAGAGCACGCCTAGTCAAATCGGGGCAGATATCCGATTCCTGTACACCTGACACACTGAAAGGCTGCAGCGGCGCCGTACGCATGTCCCTTTCCACATCTCAGCTGCATTAAAGAAGGCTAGTGGACCAACTCCTCAACCGCCGGATGGACGACACGTGTCCACTCCCCAACGGTCCGACTCCCACTATAAATATACAGCAAGACCTCCTTTCCAAAGGAGAGGTCCAAAAAAGGAGACACGCAAGAGAGAGCCTCTCAGACACACAAAGCTTCCAGCAAGCATCCTCCTTCTCCACGCCCAACTCCTCAAAGACGTGGAAAAAGGCTCCCAGAGAGCATAGTCTTCTTAGGAGATAAACACAAAACGAGAGATACGGAAGGGAATAACCCTCACAACTGTACTCTGTAAAATCTCCAACCCATATAGTGAAGCTCTTTACAGGCCCCGAGCCTAGTGGTTTTTTCCTCCCCATTCAAGAGGAGGTTTTCCACTCAAACATCCGGTCTCAGTTCTCATCTCGTATCCAGCACCTCACTCACTTGTGTTACCTGGGAACCACGCATCTGACTGAACGCCGAGGGTCCAACGCCCCTCATCAACGAGCCTCCCCGAGAGATCCGGCTGGGTCGGCAGCATCCTACATCTGTCGGCCATAGCAGGTCATCCGGCTGGGTGATCCTCCCCTCCTACATCTCTCTTCCATAGCAGGCTCCGTGGAACCAGAACGCAACATTTATTATTTGTTATAGAATTTTATTTTAACCAAATAAGAACTCTTGTAAAGATTTGATAGAATATATTTGAGTATGTCTTACTATATTATTGAAAGATTAAAGATTAAATATAATATCTACGAGTTATAAAAGTAGTACTTGATTTAATCTATATGGAATAATATATAATCAACTCATCTATGAGTTTTGAATAGTGATGTATAGCCTAGGGCTGTAGAAAATTTTGTAGCCTGATCTTTGATATTCCATATTTATTGGTAAGGTTTTTACTGATTATTATTTTTTATATTTTTTAAACATTTTTATCGATAAATAAATACTTTTGACATTTTTATATCAGATTATTATCAACATTTTGCATATTTTATTCATTTATATTTATATAAATATATATTATATATATTTTATTGAGTGTTAGACTCACTCTTATCGCATTTTGTAACTTTTTATATTAGTGGATAAATCTTACAACGTTTGGACAAAGGGATGTTTCAAGAATTTTATTTTTGTCATTTTAGTTATTTAATTGTCAAGTTCAAGTTTAAATTATATTATAATCATAATTAATTAAATTAAATTAATTAAAATTAAGGTCAAAAAAGAAAGAAATTTTAATAAAAAGTTAAAATTAGATCAGGTCACATTGAGTTATTAGATGCTTGACTAGAGTCTGACGCGTACCTATGTGTAAGATGAACAGAGTGGTCACACTTGACGGATATCTAATCTAATCGGAGCCTGAGCACGCTTTTCCGATGTCCTCCTACTTGATGCACATCCAAAAGGATGCTCGAGTGTAATTTCCCATGCGATTAGCGCTCAATGCGTGTTCTAGCAACACTCGTACACCCCTCAATTTGAGTGTAGCACTTTACGTAAGCTCAAACGTGTAACATTCCGAAATCCCGAAATATTTTTATTGGATTAAATTAAAATTGTTTATTATTTTTGGTGATTTTGGGTAATTCGGATGTGAAAAAAAATTAATTTAATATTATAAAATTTTGGGAGAATATTCGAAATTATTGGGTCGGTGTCGGAGTGTGCCAATTCTATCGTTCGAGTGTCGAATTAAAGTTTGTGATTAAAAGAAACGTAATATATATATATATATATATAATAATAATAATAATAATAATAATAATAATAATAATAATAATAATGATAACAAAAAGAGGAGAAGGGAGGCAGAATCGGGAGAAGGGGTTTCGTGAAGAGAGAGAAAAGGGGGGTGGGTTAGGGTTTGTCTGCGAGAAAGAGAGGCGGATGACGTCGGCACCGGCGGTGCACGGGTCGGCGGCCGCCAGCAACGGTCGTGCAAGGCGGTGGCCGGCTGGGCATCGCGGTAGAGCAACGGCGGCACCCGTGGGAGCCCAGTGAGAGGAGGACCTCGCGAAGGAAAAGAGGGGAAAATGGAGGCCTTCGGGTCCGATTCCGAGCTCGAGCTAGTTGGGAAAGTTGTAGAGCACGTCGAGGCAAGAAACCTCATACCCTCGTTTTTCATTCTCGTGCACTTTTACTTTATTTTCTTCGGGTATCATTGTTCCGATACCCGATTAAATTTGTGTTTATTGCTTCCTATAATCTAAGCATGAATATATGTTAATTTGGAGACCTAATTTATAGTCTAAGTTCGGTTTCGGAAGACGCAAACCCTCACCCACGCACGTGTACTGTTCACGTACAATCGGGTGTATTCCAGCCCTCGATATTTGGGGCTTTTGTATAAATTGAGACTAGAATACCAATACCCACACCCTAGGTAAATTATTTTGTCGATTGGATACCCGATTTGGTAAAATTATGTGAATTCCCGTTCGCGAAGCCTAACCCTGCGCCCGGGTGGTTTCGGGCTCTGATTCTTGGGGCTTTTGATTTAATTAAGACTAGATTATGATTATGTATGACTTGGATAAGTTAATTTGTTGGTTGGGTATTCGAAAGTGTGGTTATTTAGGGATTTTCGTTCACGAAGCCCGTGACCCGGGCACGGATACCGTTTGATCTTCGATTTGGGGTTTAATGTGTAAATTGACTTGGGATTATAGTTACCCATACATTGGGTTTGATAAATTACTTGTTAGATGTCCGAAATTTCGAGAATCAACCGATTCGTGCATATGTGCATTGTTCATGTGCACTGTTCCTGTGCACTGTACACGGGCATTTGCTCGTCCGAAAACTTCGGATGATATTTTGTGTAATACTTCCTTGTTTAAATGCCGATTAAGTGATATGTGTTTATAGAGAGAGGAAGTTGAGGCACAACAGCAAGCACGACGAGAAAGAAAGGGGGGAGACCACAGTTGTGATTCAATCTGGGTAAAATAATGGTAGAACTAGCTTAGGCAAGTGTACCTCGGACGTCGTTTTTTTTTTACCATTTCTTTTGCTTTAAATTTTATGAAATGTTACGAAAATGATATTGATGCATGTTTCCTTTAATTAATCGGTTGGATTTTATGTTTATCCATGTTTATTGCAAGATTTAGCTTCGATTTCGTGAATAAGTATGAAAATAGTGTTCGATTTGTCTCGGAAAGCATGTGATGGAACCTTAGCTTGAAAATGTTGTGAAGATTGAGTAAATTGTATGATTTAATGTATATGCATGGCATCTATGACATTAATTTCATGAAAAATGTACATGTAAGAGACCGATTTGAGCTCGACGGTTTTGACGAAGCCCTTTGTACGAAAATGAAGAGGTTTTGATGAGTTTTAACCGTAGCTTCTGTTACATGAAAGTTAATTGACATCGATGTGCAACTTCCAGTATAATTTATTTTCAAAAATATGAACGAACGTATACCGACGAAATTTCCATGTGGATTTAAAGAAGTGCTGAAAATGTATTGTGAAAGTCTGATTTTGAAAAAGGGGTTTTCTATAAAGAGATGGTTTCCGTTACCGTTATTATAGGACCCGGGACTGACTACAGTCCGGATAGGTTCTCTGGCATGCCTTAGGACTTTTCGGTGGTAATCGATGATAACTCTATCCATAGAGTTATTTGTGGTCCGCCCTGCCTCTGGGCCTTACGGTCAGGAGGAATTACCGTTACCGGCCTACCTTCGGGTGGCATACAGTACCGATCCCGTGAGATGGGATACCCATACGATAGCTACCGGCCTTAGATTGTATGGAGTGAATACAATCTATCCTCGATTATTTGTCCCATTAGCTAGTAGGGTATACTGGCAGGGTCTGTATCGATATGATATGAAGTACCGTTTACTGTTTTACTGATATGTTATGTTTCTGTACCGATCACCGAATATGAAGATATGTAATACTGATTACCGAATATGAAATATCGATTACCGAATATGAAATACCGATTACCGAATATGAAATACTGTTTACCGATATGATATGTACCGTTTACTGTTTACCATATCGATTACCGATTTTAAAGTATCGTTTACCGTTTGCCGAGTATCAATTTCTGTTTGCTGTTTACTGAACACTGTACACCGACTGTCGATTTCTGATTCTGAGGTATAGTACTGTCAAGGTATGTTTTTCTCTATTTTCTTGGACTGCATTCTGGTTTACCGTTCTGTTTATACATAGTTACATGACCGTTCTGCATCATAGTTTTACCACTCATATGCATGTACCTTGTTGGGCTCCGACTCACTGCTTTATTATTTTTTTCCCTCTAGATGAGACGGTAGAGCTAGTACCGGACGAAAAAGAGTGACCAAAGGGCATTTCTGAAGATTTTTGAGGACCTTTAGTGTTCTGAAGCTATTTTGGGAGAGCAGTTGATGTAAAGACTTGCTGGACAAGTGATTTTGTATACCGATCTAGTATTTATGGATTATTCATGCACATGTGGATTTTGTATAGAATGCTTGTGATGTACTTGATAGTAAAAAGGAAAAACTATGCTTATGCAGGTTAATAGCTACTTCCGCTCTAAACTCTTTGATGTACTGTACAGGTCCTAGATGGCATCTCGTTACCGAACAGTTATTGTGATCAATGGTTTTATAGATTTATACCTCGGATGGCACATGTGATCCTGTGTATGCTTGTTGTAGGAAGAATGATTGATAGTTGATAGTTGTGTGTTTGTTATGGTTGATCATACAAGTTGTATTTTCGGGATTTCTTCCAATTACAAAGGAGACTCTGCCAAAATTTCTGCAGAGGTCTTGCCTTGTAAATTCAGCCTGTTAATCGTGTTCCTGTCTTGACGGAAGCTTTTGAGGAAAAAAAAAAAAATCCGTTCCGTCACAAAACGCCAATCACTTATAAATATAAAGTATGGGTGAATTTTAGTTCTTTTTTACAAAGTTTTGAAAATGGAGAGAGAAGTAAATAGGAGAAGATAGAGAATGAGAGAGAGGAAGCTAGAGAAGCTCAATTCAAGGTATCAAGCAAGATTTTTGCTAATTTGGAGTTAAGGCAAGGGTATTTTATGCCTTTTTTTCTTTATTATTATTATTCTTTCTTTAATTTTATGAATATTTTTTATTTCAAATATTCATGGATGACATAATTTTATAGTAAAAATGTTTATATTTAACATGCATGTAAAGTTTTTCCTATTTTGTTTGTAATTATGCATGAAATTTAAGTTTAAATACATGTATACTATATATTTCAGCTAATTTTTACAATGATCATTCATGCATGTACTAGAATTATAATTAAATGATTCTTATATGTTTTAAATTCATACATGATACAATGTATATTTAAAAGTGTCCCTGCATGTTTGAAACTATCTTGCATGCCTCAAGAATTTCTCAGAATTTTCTGTGCAAGTTTATACTAAAAGAGAAGTTGCTGAATTTCTACAAAATTTTATACTAATATATTATTATATTATAAATTTTAGAAAGTAACTTTTTACATTCTTTAAAAATTTATATGTGTAAGTTTTTGTATAGTTTTTATACAATGTATGTTAAGAATTGCTGAAATTTTAAGGAAAAACTCTACAATCTATGGGGACTATGAATATTTTCTCTAAATTAAAAAAATAAATGAATTATAATAAATTGTGCAGAATTTTCATAAGTTTAAGTATCAGACTATTATAATAAGTTTAGCGGATAGTGTATTATGATATGTCATAATATATTATAATAATAATCAAGGTTAAAACCTATCATCAAATGATAAAAGTATCGTTCGGCCCTATCTATAGGGTTAGATGTATGATAGTTTACTTACGGGTCTTGAATTGTAGTGTACAGCCTTTAATTGTGTGAAAATAAATATAACCTGAGTTTTGATTATCCGCTCCTTTAGTTAATTAGACTCTAGTGACCCTTGACCCCTAAAAAATTTATATTTGAGTATAAATTTATATGACACATTTTGACTGAGCACTGAAAGCATAAATTTGAAATCTATGTATAATTATTATGAAAATTCATGTCATTAAATCTAAGTTTGCTTTATTGTCTTTCCAATATATTTTAATGCAAATTATATATGTTTAAATATGAAATTATATGCCTTGTCGAGTTTTTAACTCACTCTATTTATATTTTTTCACTAACTCCTTTAGATAAAAGGTTCGAGCATTTAAAGAATTGTAAAGATTGAATGAGAGCTGATCAAAGAAACTAGAAATTAGATTCATGATATGTTTGGTGTTGTATCATAGTTTTAGATAGTAGTTTAATATATGTATGTTATATGAATAATGGTTTGTAAGTTATGAGATAAATATTAGTTTATTCAGTATTATATGGATGTAGTTTACTTTAATTTTTATTTTGGTTTAAACATAACTATTTACGTAAGGTCCGACATTATGGTTTGGTCAATGTTAGAGCCGCATAATGAAGTGACATTTTGAATTTTGTATGTAGGTTATATTGTCTTTATTTGTTCAGTCGATATGTCAACGTAAAATTCATATTCATAGTTATTTGGGTTACTAATTCGATAATTATTATTGTCGATAGTTATTAATTATAGGAATGGGTATTGGGACTTGACAAGCTAAAGTGATATCAGAGAAGTCATAAAGAGAATGTCTTATTTGATTTGAGAATTTAATATGATTAAATATTTTATATTAAAATTAAAAGATGTTATCAGGATAAAGAGAAAAGATTGGATCCAACTCCTGCCCTAACCAGGAAGAAGAGTACTTGGAAATAATGGCCAAAATGGTGGATGTGATAGAATTTATGGCTCGAGGATCCCATAACCCAAAGTCGGTGATGGCTAATCCAGCGACAATTGTATATGATCGCTTCACTAATGAGAGGGTACCAGAATTCATGGGTAATCTAGACCATACATAGGCGAAGATTTGGATTCGTTGGATCCAGAAAATTTTTTCCGTCATACGATGTCTGAAGGAGGATAAGGTTATGTTCACTTCCTGCAAGTTGGAAGAAGAGACAGATCATTGGTGGTCGTTGAAGAAGTGACTAATGAAATTGGAGAATGAGGGAATTTCTTAGGAGATGTTCGTAGAAGTTTTTATAGACAAATATTTTCCGATGAGCTTGAGGGAATAAAAGGATGATGAATTTTCCTATTTATGGCAAGGAAATCGGACTGTGTAGAGTATGATGCCAAGTTCATCGAGTTATCCCACTATACCCCTCACATGGTCCATAATGAGGTTAGGAAGGGAAGGAAATTTCTGCAATGGTTAAATAATACAATTCGAAAATAACTTGTGATGTTAAAATTGAGGACTGATGGAGATGTGTTGGATTAGGCTCTCTATTTGAATGAGAGTTGGAAAAGGAGAAATTCTCTGGAAAGAAGTTAGTAAGCTGCAAAGGCTAGAGTTTGAGATCAAAAGGATCCCATAAAATATCAGAACCGATGTACAAAAGGGAGCAAGGAGCTAAAATCCAGGGTGTATCGAGCCCTCAACAATCAATACCTATGTGCCCTCATTGCAAAAAATCTCATGGAGTAAGGTCATGCTATAAGGTATTGGGAGTGTGCTTCAATTGCGGCCAACCTAACCATATGATCAAAGACTACCCTCATACTCGAGGCAAATGACAAGGAAGCCAAGTATTTCAGGAAGAGTGTTCACAGTGACAGCCCAAGATGTGGATGCTTCGCTTATAGTGGTGGAAGGTAAACTTATAAGTTTTAAAATCTCAGTTCATGTGCTTTTAAATTTGGGGTCAACTCATTTGTATCTCATAAATTTGTTCATTATTTGATGTCACCCTCAAGGATTATAGATTTTTCATTAATAGTATTAACACCCATGGGATCATCTTTAGTTATAGAGATTGTGTACCCTAGATGTGTTATTTGGATTGATGGTTTAGAATTGGTAGTAGATGTAATTTTATCGGGACATGCATGATTTTAATATAATCCTAGATATGGATTGGTTAGCTACTTATCATATTAATATAAATTATTTTTATAAGATGGTGCATTTTATGATCATGAGATATAACTCTTTTATTTTCAAAGAGTAATACAAAAAAAAAATCACTGTACATGATTTCGACATTGCATGCCTGCCATTTAATGAAGAGTGGATGTCAAACCTATTTTAGCTTATACGAGCACAATTGGAAGCCACAATGTTTCAACAAGAGACATACCAATGGTATGTAAGTTTGAGAATATTTTTTTTAGAAGATCTTTCGAGTTTGTCATCAAATTGAGAGATTGAGTTTGAAATTGAGATAATACTTGGAGCAACGCCAATATCAAAGACCCCCTATAGAATGACACCATCAGATCTCAAGAAATTGAAGCAACAATTACAAGAGCTGCTGGAGAAGAGTTTCATCCGACCAAGTGTGTCTCCATGGGGTGCTCCGATACTATTTGTGAAGAAGAAGAAAGTGTCTATGTAACTGCATATAGACTATCGAGAGTTGAACATTATTACTATAAAAAATAAGTACACGTTGCCAAAAATTAATGATTAGTTTGACCAATTATAAAGAGCTCAAGTATTTTCAAATATTGATCTTCATTTAGGATATCATCAATTGAGAATTAAAAAAAAAAAAGATATGGCAAAGATGGCTTTCTGAATAAGGTATGGGCATTATCAGTTTTTGGTTACATCTTTTGGGTTAACTAACAACCCTATAACTTTTATGAACTTAATAAATTGGGTGTTTCAACCTTATCTTGACAAGTTCATAGTGGTATTTATTGATAATATATTAATATACTCGAGGAGTTATGAAAAACACGAAATACATTTGAGGATTGTACTCCAAACGCTTCGAGAAAGGAGTTTGTACAAAAATTGAAGAAGTGTTAGTTTTGACTCAAGGAAGTCATACTTTTGGGTCGTGTCATTTCAAATGGAGGTATTTTGATTGATCTCAAGAAGGTTGAAGCAATAATTAATTAGAATCAACCGACAATGGTGACTAAAGTTAGGAGCTTTTTGGGAATGACAAGTTATTATCGAAGATTCGTGAAGAATTTTTCTAAAATTGCTATGCCGATAACCCAATTGACAAGGAAGGAAGTCAGATTCAATTAGACGGATGATTGTGCAAAGAGTTTTTAGGAGTTGAAAGATCATCTAATGACAGTCCTAATTTTGATAATTTTTGAAGAATTTGAAGGATTATAGTCAATTGTGATATGTCTAAGACCAAACTAGAATGTGTTTTAATGCAGTATGGGAAAGTAATTGCATATGAATCAAGGTAATTAAAGATGTATGAAAGAAATTATCCAATCTATGATCTGGAATTAGAAGCATTGATTTTTGTGCTAAAGATTTGGAGACATTATCTTTATGGAGAGAAATGTTAGGTATATTGGGATCACAAGAGTCTCGAATATTTATTCTTACAAAAGAAACTGAATATGAGACAAATGAGATAGAAATATTTTCTGAAAGATTATAATTATAAAATTTAGTATCAATTGGAAAATGCCAATGTTGTGACAAATACTCAAAGTCATCAAACGATGAGTTTTGTGGCTCATTTGAATATTAAGAAGATGGAGATATTGGAATATATAAAACAATGCGATATTAAAACGCCTCTCAAGGTACTTAGATGATATTCTCTTATTTCCAAGTGCAATCGAAAATTTTTAAAAGAATTAAGTAAGTTCAAATGAATGATCCATTCTTGATGAATGTTACTAAAGGTTTGAATAGGGATTCTAGAGTGGATTTCAGTATAAGTGCTGATGGACTTTTGAGATTTTGGAAATGAATATTTGTGCCAGATATTAGAAAATTGAAGGAAAAAATCCTACATATCCACTCGAGAATTAACACAATGTATTAAAATGAAAGAAAATATTTTGATGGCGGAATATAAAAAGGAAAATAGTAGCATATATGAGAAGGTGATTGATATGTCAACAATTGAGGGCCGGATATAAGAAACAACCTAGCCTACTACAACTTATGCTAACTCCCAACTGAAAATGGGATGATATAATGATGAATTTTATGATGGGATTATCAAGAACACCGAGGAATCATAACGTTGTTTGGGTGATTTTAGATCGGTTAACTAAGTTGGCTTATTTCATATCTATTCAAGATCATATTTTTAAGGATCGATTGGCAAGATTATACGCTAATTAGGTGGTCAGATTATACGGAGTACCAACTTCCAATGTATCAGATCAAGACTCGAGATTTATCTCAAAATTTTGAAAAAGCTTGCATCAAGAGTTGGGAACTAATTTAAAGTTTAATACAACTCATCATTTCTAAACGGATGGACAATTAAAGTAAACAATTTAGATTCTAGGATATATTAAGAACTTTGATTCTAAAAATGAAGATAAATTGGGACGACTATTTGTTATTAACTGAATTTGCATATATTAATAGTTATCAAGTAAGTGTTAGTATGACCCCATTTGAGGCTTTATGTGGAAGGAAATGTTATTACTGATTCATTAGAAAGAGAACGGCGATCGGAGACTTTTAGAACTGAAAGTCATTCAAGAGGCATCTGACAAGATTCGATTGATTCATGATCCATTGACGATTGCTCAAAGTTGGCAGAAAAGTTACGCTGATTAGAAGAGATCGGAGTTGACTTTTGATATAGAGGACCACACATTTTTAAAGATATCTCCGTCAAAGGGAATTTTAAGGTTTTGGAATTAAAAAAAAAATTAAAACTGAAGTTTATAGAATCATTTGAGATTTTAGAGAAAATTAGTAAAGTAGCCTGCGGCTTGACTCTACCCTTAAATTTGGGAGATGTTCATAATGTGTTGCACATGTCAATGCTTTGGAAGTATATTCACGATCTAATGCACATCATTGAATATGAACCGTTAATAATGAACAAAGAGCTGACATATAATGAGAAACCGATTTAAATTTTGGGTAAAAGAGATTAAGTATTTCGGACAAAGATAATTCTATTGGTTAAGGTCTTATGGATGAACCATTTATATGAAGAAGTCACATGGAAAAAAGAGGATGAGATCCGAAAGAAGATTCACACTTATTTCTTTGATGAGGTATATAGAATTTTGAGGATGAAATTTTTATAAGGAGCGGGAGAAATATCATGTTCGAGTTTAAATTTTATTGTAATCATAATTAATTAAATTAATATAATTAGAATTGAAATCAAATGAGGAAGAAATTTGGGTTAAAAGTCAAAACTAGATTAAGTCACATTGAGTTATTGGATGTCTAACTGGCGCCTAATGCTCGCCCATATATGGGATGGGTAGATTGGTCCCACCAAAAAGACGCCTAATTAGAGCCTAAGCACACTTTTTTGTGTACTTGCAGTTGATGCACGTCTGACGGGTACGCAAGCACGATTTTTCGTGGGATCAGTGCTCGACGTGCATCCGAGCAGTGCTCATGTGCTACTCTATTTTGTCGTGGTGCCTAACGCATGCTCAATCACCAATTGCTTATAAATATTAAGTCTGGCTGAAATTCAATCAATTTCTATTGAGTTTTAAGAGAGAAGAGATAAGAAGAAGAGAGAGAAAGAAGTTAGAGGTGCTCAATTAAAGTGAATCAAGCAAGTGGTTTTGATAATTTGGAATTAAGGTAAATATATTCCAAACTTTTTTTCTTTTATTGCTGTTATTTTCTCAATTTTTTGAGTATTTTTTATTTTAAATACTTGTATATAACATGATTTTGTAGTTATGATGTTCATATTTAAATGCATGGAAAAATTTTCCTATTCTTCTACAATTATGCATGAAATTTAAGTCTAAATATATGTACACTATATATTTCATTTAGTTTCTACAATAATCCTTCATGTATGTATTGAAATTACGATTAAATAACTCTTACAAGTTTCAAATTTGTTCATGATGCTCTACATGTTTAAAAGTATCCTTGCATGTTTGAAATTATCTTACAAGTCTCAAGAATTTCTCAAATTTTCCTGTGCATGCTTATACTAAAAGAGAAGTTGTTGAATTTCTACGTATTTTTGTACTAATAGATTATTATGTTGTAAATTTTAGAAAGTAATTTCTACATGCTTCAAAAATTTACATGCTTAACTTCCTACATAGTTTTTATACAATACATGTTAAGAATTGATGAACTTTTAAAGAAAAAACTCTACAATTTATTAAGAGCTATGAATATTTTTTTCGAATTGACAAAATATAATAATTATGATGCATTGTATAGAGTTTTCATAAATCTAAATATTGGACCATTATAATAAATTTAGCGAATGGTATATTATGATATGTCTTAATATATTGTAGTGGTAATCGAGGTTCGAATATATCATCCACTGGTAAAAGTAGGTTCGACTCTATCTACAGGGTTATATATATGACGGCCGACCGACGGGTTTTAAATAGTATTGTATGATCTTTCATTGTTTGGAAATAAATATAATCCGTATTTCGATAATCTGCTCATTTAGTCGGTAAGACCCTATTAGCCCTTAATCCCTAAAAAATTCACATTTGAGTATAAATTTATATGACATATTTTGACTAAATATTGAAAAGATAAATATGAAATCCATATATAATTGTTATAGAAATCTATGTTATTGCATCTGAGTTTTAATTACAGTCTTTCAGATATATTTTTAGTGCAAATTATATATGTTCATATATAAAATTATATACCTTGTCGAGCTTTCGGCTCACTCTGTTTTTATTTTTCCACTAACCTCTTCAGATGAAAATTTCAGATACTTACAAGATGGCCAATATTGAAGAAGAGCTGATCGAAGAAACTAGAAATTATATTTATGATATGTTTAGTATTGTATCTTAGTTTAATTTCTTAAAGATAACAATTCTCTTCATAGTTTAATATATGTACATTATTCGAACAATAGTTTGTAAATTATGAGATGAATGGTTGTTTATTTAGCATTATATAGATGTAGTTTACTCTGATTTTTTTTTTTTTTTTGCAATTTAGACATAATTCTTACGTAAAGTCTGACATCATGGTTTGTTTGGTATTGGATTCACATAATGACATGATATTTTTGAGTCTTGTGTTTAGGTTATAATATCTTTAATTGGTCAATCGATATATCGACATGAAATTTACATCAACGGTTTATTGGGTTACTAAATGGATAATTATTAATGGAGATGGTTATTAATTACGAGAATGGGTACTAGGACATGACATTAATTGTTGAATGTATTGTGTTAGTATTAGATATATTTGGACTTGAAGATTTTGGGACTACGTATTTGTCTTTTCGACCGATTAGCCTGCTGTGGAGGGCAACTTCCTTGATCCACTTTCCAACGTTTTCCTTCAATTGCACAGCCTCCTCTCTGGAGGCTCACACCTCAGTATGGGCTCTTGTGGCTCCCCTATAGTTCCTACAATTTTGATTTGTACATAGCAAGCTTAGAGGCTACCTCGCCTCAAGCAAGCTTGGCCACGTTTGAAATAGTAATGACGTAGTCAAAAATCAAAGATTGAGAAAGAGAAGCACTAAAAGGCAAAGGACTTAACCAAATCCTCATTCATCAACCTAGTGAGAAACGTCCTGGGCTCATGTTGGACCTCTACGGGATCAAAAAGATCGACCACCTCCACCTTTAGAGGACTAAAGCAACAAGGAACAACCTCCTTGAAAGGGAGAGGGATAGCATTGGCTAGGTTAGAAATACCCTCCCACGGGCAATGACTGCCCTTTCCAGCCATAACCCCCTCAATAAGATCACGTTCCATGGCTTCTATCCTAGCAGAATCAAGTGGGCCAAACGTTGGAAATGGCATGATCCTCTTTTTCCACAGGAGAGGCTCGCCAGGCTCTTCTGCTTTAGTCACCACCTCCTCCATGACAATATCGATCGACTCTTTGACAAAAGGAGCTGTTAGAGACATTTGTCTTATTGGCATATTCCGTGACCATATGTATTATTTTATTGATGTCGGGTTGTGGGTTGTCGGTTTAAAATTCATTAAAATTCATTCGGTCCGCCCTCCACACGCTCGAGCCCGTCCAAAGGCCGCCCGCTCGCCTGGTGCCCGCTAGCGGCTCGAGCACATAAACCAGAATGGGGGCCGCTCGCTTCATGCTCGCTGTCCGCTCGAGCACATAAACCAGAATGCCGCCCGCTTGCTGCTCGCCCTCCACCCGCTCGAGCGGCGGCCCAACGGGCAGATTTTTGAAAGCGTTTTTTGGCTCGTCTATAAATATTGACTTATGATTTTGAAACCCTAAGGACGCCATAAGCTCTTTAGACAGATTATTTTGAGCCCCCATTTGAGAAGAAAGCCTTTGATGCTCCATTAATCTTGCTTCTCTTGAGAAAACTCTATACTACAAGATTGATCTACATGCTATAGAGGATTTCTCACCAACTTTCTTTCACCTTTTAAACATTGCCTTCTACCATCGTTGGAGACGCTGGTTCGTGAAGAAGGAGACTCGTTCGTGATTGGCAATTCAAGTGGCACGAGAGGGAAGAGTGGCTTGAAGACCGGAAGGTGTCCGGTTCCGTTGCCGCGGGCAAATCCAAGGAGTTCCTTGGTAGGGATCACATGTCGGGAGTAAGTCGGCTAGGTTAGCGCGTCGTTACCACCCGGGCTGTAAGTTGATTTTCATAGTGCATTGCTTAGAGACATTTGTCTTATTGGCATATTCCGTGACCATATGTATTATTTTATTGATATCGGGTTGTGGGTTGCCGGTTTAAAATTCATTTAAATTTATTCGGTCCGCCCTCCACACGCTCGAGCCCGTCCAAAGGCCGCCCGCTCGCCTGGTGCCCGCTAGCGGCTCGAGCACATAAACCAGAATGGGGGCCGCTCGCTTCATGCTCGCTGTCCGCTCGAGCACATAAACCAGAATGCCGCCCCGCTGCTGCTCGCCCTCCACCCGCTCGAGCGCCCGCTGGTTTCTGCCCGCGCCGCTCGCCAGCCTGCTCGGCGGCCCCAACGGGCAGATTTTGAACGCGTTTTTGGCTCGTATATAAATATTGACTTATGATTTTGAAACCCTAAGGACGCCATAAGCTCTTTGGACAGATTATTTTGAGCCCCCATTTGAGAAGAAAGCCTTTGATGCTCCATTAATCTTGCTTCTCTTGAGAAAACTCTATACTACAAGATTGATCTACATGCTATAGAGGATTTCTCACCAACTTTCTTTCACCTTTTAAACATTGCCTTCTACCATCGTTGGAGACGCTGGTTCGTGAAGAAGGAGACTCGTTCGTGATTGGCAATTCAAGTGGCACGAGAGGGAAGAGTGGCTTGAAGACCGGAAGGTGTCCGGTTCCGTTGCCGCGGGCAAATCCAAGGAGTTCCTTGGTAGGGATCACATGTCGGGAGTAAGTCGGCTAGGTTAGCGCGTCGTTACCACCCGGGCTGTACGTTGATTTTCATAGTGCATTGCTTAGAGACATTTGTCTTATTGGCATATTCCGTGACCATATGTATTATTTTATTGATATCGGGTTGTGGGTTGCCGGTTTAAAATTCATTTAAATTTATTCGGTCCGCCCTCCACACGCTCGAGCCCGTCCAAAGGCCGCCCGCTCGCCTGGTGCCCGCTAGCGGCTCGAGCACATAAACCAGAATGGGGGCCGCTCGCTTCATGCTCGCTGTCCGCTCGAGCACATAAACCAGAATGCCGCCCGCTTGCTGCTCGCCCTCCACCCGCTCGAGCGCCCGCTGGGTTTCTGCCGAGACCCTACTGCCGCTCGCCGCGCGCTCGAGCCCTGCTCGAGCGGCGGCCCAACGGGCAGATTTTTGAACGCGTTTTTTGGCTCGTATATAAATATTGACTTATGATTTTGAAACCCTAAGGACGCCATAAGCTCTCTGGACAGATTATTTTGAGCCCCCATTTGAGAAGAAAGCCTTTGATGCTCCATTAATCTTGCTTCTCTTGAGAAAACTCTATACTACAAGATTGATCTACATGCTATAGAGGATTTCTCACCAACTTTCTTTCACCTTTTAAACATTGCCTTCTACCATCGTTGGAGACGCTGGTTCGTGAAGAAGGAGACTCGTTCGTGATTGGCAATTCAAGTGGCACGAGAGGGAAGAGTGGCTTGAAGACCGAAAGGTGTCCGGTTCCGTTGCCGCGGGCAAATCCAAGGAGTTCCTTGGTAGGGATCACATGTCGGGAGTAAGTCGGCTAGGTTAGCGCGTCGTTACCACCCGGGCTGTACGTTGATTTTCATAGTGCATTGCTTAGAGACATTTGTCTTATTGGCATATTCCGTGACCATATGTATTATTTTATTGATATCGGGTTGTGGGTTGCCGGTTTAAAATTCATTAAAATTTATTCGATCCGCCCTCCACACGCTCGAGCCCGTCCAAAGGCCGCCCGCTCGCCTGGTGCCCGCTAGCGGCTCGAGCACATAAACCAGAATGGGGGCCGCTCGCTTCATGCTCGCTGTCCGCTCGAGCACATAAACCAGAATGCCGCCCGCTTGCTGCTCGCCCTCCACCCGCTCGAGCGCCCGCTGGGTTTCTGCCGAAACCCTACTGCCGCTCGCCGCGCGCTCGAGCCCTGCTCGAGCGGCGGCCCAACGGGCAGATTTTTGAACGCATTTTTTGGCTCGTATATAAATATTGACTTATGATTTTGAAACCCTAAGGACGCCATAAGCTCTCTGGACAGATTATTTTGAGCCCCAATTTGAGAAGAAAGCCTTTGATGCTCCATTAATCTTGCTTCTCTTGAGAAAACTCTATACTACAAGATTGATCTACATGCTATAGAGGATTTCTCACCAACTTTCTTTCACCTTTTAAACATTGCCTTCTACCATCGTTGGAGACGCTGGTTCGTGAAGAAGGAGACGTCGTTCGTGATTGGCAATTCAAGTGGCACGAGAGGAAGAGTGGCTTGAAAACCGAAAGGTGTCGGTTTCATTGCCGTGGGCAAATCCAAGGAGTTCCTTGGTAGGGATCACATGTCGGGAGTAAGTCGGCTAGGTTAGCGCCGTCGTTACCACCCGGCTGTACGTTGATTTTCATAGTGCATTGGTTCCCTGGCCGTTGAAGCCCGGAGTGTTTTTCTCGATACCGTGGGTATCGAGTTTTCACTTCGTCACCAAAAATTGTGTCTTTATTATTATTGCTCATTGTTGTTAATGTTGTGCATGTTTATTAGTTCCGTTTACATCTAGAGTTAAATATCCCTTACGTGTATCGGATATTTAATTTATTTTTTGCTTCCGCTATACTTGTAACGGGGTCGAAACACGTAAGCACCAAGAAGTGCTTTTTCAATTGGTATTAGAGACTCACCCCGATCCGCGACCCCCGATCTAGATGTATACGAATGGATCACTCTCCGTTCCTCCCTTCTTTGATGGGAGTAACTATGCCTATTGGAAGGTCCGAATGAGAGCCTTCCTAAAATCGCTAGATGAGCGTGTTTGGGCAAGTACCCAAGTTGGGTGGACTCCACCCACTAGTTCCTCGGGCAACGAACCAAAAGCCCTATCTTCGTGGACCAAAGAGGAACTTGGTGCATGTAATTGGAATAGTAAGGGGTTGCATGCTATCTTTATGGCTGTGTCTCCCGATGAGTTTAAACGGATTTCAATGTGTGAGACTTCTAAAGATGCATGGGACATTATTGAGATTACTCACGAAGGCACGAAACTAGTGAAAAATTCTAAATTGCAAATGCTCACCACTAGATTCGAAGAAATAAAAATGAAAGATGATGAGACCTTTGATGAGTTCTATGCTCAATTAAATGATATTGTGAACTCCACATTTAATTTAGGAGAACGAATCCCGGAAAACAGAATTGTTAGAAAAGTTCTTCGATCTTTGCCTGAACGCTTTAGACCCAAAGTTACTGCCATTGAAGAAAGCAAAGATTTAGATAAATTGAAAATAGAAGAACTTGTAGGATCCCTACAAACGTATGAGCTCACATTGCCTCAATCAAAGAAACAAAAATCAATTGCCTTAAAATCAAGTAGGGAAGAGCGAAATCGGGACTCCGATGAAGAATCGTGTAGTGATGACGATTTTTCATTATTTGTTAAGAATTTTAAAAAATTCTTAAAGAAAAAGAACTCTTCGTCGGAAAAACTAGATGTGGACTTAAAACGATCACATAAATTTGAGAAGAAAGACCGACATGAGAATAAGGACTCCAAATCGAAAATTTCCCAAGGAGTCCAATGTCATGAGTGTAAAGGCTTTGGCCACTATCGGGCTGAATGCCCAAACCTTAAACGCCAACAAGGTCAAGCCTTTAGAGCTAATGTGACCTTAAGTGATGACGAAGAGGAAGAGGGTGAAAATTGTGCGAAAATGGCCTGTCAAATACACGGCTTTTTATGACCTCAATGTGTGACACGTCAGAGAATATTAATCAATCTGATGACTCTGAGGCCGAATCAGAAGCTGAATTTGATGGCCTGCAAGAGTCATATGATAAGCTGTTTAGGGAATGTTTGAAAGTAAAGAAATTAAATAGAACCCTAAACGGTAGGATCATAGACTTGGAAAAAGGAAACGTATCCCTACAATCCGAGTTAGATTCTAAATCTCAAGAAATTGAGAATCTGAAAATCTCATTTACTAAGCAAATAACAACTCTAGAATCTGAACTTGAGGCCTCTCGAAAAGATTTGAAACAATTCTCAAATGGGTCTACAAAATTAGATCATATGCTCGGGTTGGGAAAAATTGGTGGAAATAAACAGGGTTTGGGGTATGTTGCGAACTTTGTACAAACTGATGTGGAACCTAAAACTGTGTTTATTCCCGTCACGAAAATTTCACATAATCATGCCCACACACCCAAAGTCATCAAGGCCGTGCCTCAACGTGTGAATAAAAGATTTGGCTCATTCGCCCAAGGTGCTACACCATGAATCCTTTGCACAACCAAAAACTAGGGCTTAACGTGAATAAACTTGTTGATCACCTTCAACATTTGGATGCACAAGTTAAAAGCTTGAATACAATAGTGCATTCAGTGAGACAAGTTTGGATTAAGAAAAGTGAGCTACATTACCCCTTGGCCATTCGTGATAAAAAGGGGGAGATAAATTTTTGATGCACTTTGATAGGGGGAGCTTAGGGGAGACGCCTGCTTATTTTGAGGGTATTTTTGTTATTTTCATGTCATTTCAGTCTATTATTACTGTTAGGGGGAGTATTGATTATGTTCGTTAGGGGGAGGATTGGTGTTTGGTATATTGTTGCATGCTGCCTGTGTCTCCTGCTTATGTACCATGTATGCTGTTATATTTTTTTTGCCTTGTTGGTACTAACCTTGCTTGCCCAGGGCACTCAAGTATACAGGTGTTCCCACAAGCTTTCATCACATCGCCTCAGCAGCTCTCGTTTAGCTATTTAATTTTTTTAAGTATCTCTTTTGTATCACTAGGCGTAGGTTTTCATGTACACGGGTTTTATGTTGGTGGTGTCTGAACCCGTGATTCTCTTGTATTTCTTTATTTTATGAGTTTTATCACGGAATTGCCAAAGGGGGAGATTGTTAGAGACATTTGTCTTATTGGCATATTCCGTGACCATATGTATTATTTTATTGATGTCGGGTTGTGGGTTGTCGGTTTAAAATTCATTAAAATTTATTCGGTCCGCCCTCCACACGCTCGAGCCCGTCCAAAGGCCGCCCGCTCGCCTGGTGCCCGCTAGCGGCTCGAGCACATAAACCAGAATGGGGGCCGCTCGCTTCATGCTCGCTGTCCGCTCGAGCACATAAAACCAATGCCGCCCGCTTGCTGCTCGCCCTCCACCCGCTGAAGCGCCTGGGCTGGGTTTCTCGCGAAACCCTATCAAGGCTCGCCCGCATGGCGAGCCCTGTTCGAGCGGCGGCCCAACGGGCAGATTTTTGAACGCGTTTTTTGGCTCGTATATAAATATTGACTTATGATTTTGAAACCCTAAGGACGCCATAAGCTCTCTGGACAGATTATTTTGAGCCTCCATTTGAGAAGAAAGCCTTTGATGCTCCATTAATCTTGCTTCTCTTGAGAAAACTCTATACTACAAGATTGATCTACATGCTATAGAGGATTTCTCACCAACTTTCTTTCACCTTTTAAACATTGCCTTCTACCATCGTTGGAGACGCTGGTTCGTGAAGAAGGAGACTCGTTCGTGATTGTCAATTCAAGTGGCACGAGAGGGAAGAGTGGCTTGAAGACCGGAAGGTGTCCGGTTCCGTTGCCGCGGGCAAATCCAAGGAGTTCCTTGGTAGGGATCACATGTCGGGAGTAAGTCGGCTAGGTTAGCGCGTCGTTACCACCCGGGCTGTAAGTTGATTTTCATAGTGCATTGCTTCCCTGGCCGTTGAAGCCTGGAGTGTTTTTTTCGATACCGTGGGTATCGAGTTTTCATTTCGTCACCAAAAATTGTGTCTTTATTATTATTGCTCATTGTTGTTAATGTTGTGCATGTTTATTAGTTCCGTTTACATCTAGAGTTAAATATCCCTTACGTGTATCGGATATTTAATTTATTTTTTGCTTCCGCTACACTTGTAACGGGGTCGAAACACGTAAGCACCAAGAAGTGCTTTTTAAGGAGCCATGACCATGGTAGGAGTTGTAGAAGCCCTCCTCTTCCTAGAAGAGTCCCTAGATATTATAATGGCCGCCTTCATTGGCAAACAGCTCATTTGGCCTTGAATAGAAGAACATCCTTAAACAATAATGAATCATCAACCAGTGATCCTTAGGGTTCTCATGAATCAAGTCCAGCTCATGCTGAAGACCCACTAAGGTTGCCACATCAAGCTCAATACAAAACTTCGGGTTCAGCAAAAGAACATTGAAGGGTAGCCTCCAACTAGTAAGGCCCTTCAAAAAGTACTTGTATTTCTAACTCTTGATAAAAATCACGTTGCAACCACTAAGCCCAATAACATGAATCCGATAGAGGTAAAACCGCCACACTTTAGTAGATGCAAAACATTCCCCCTCCCCAGGAAGTGGCTGGGGCAAGATTCACCTCCTTCAGGAGAAAGAAGGCACAAAGTGAAACCAAATGCCTCCCAACAATTGGCTCAAGAAGAGCAAGTGAGATGTTCATCGCATTTAAAATGTTAGCAACTTCAGGGCAATGAGAAAAGCCTGATTCCATTCTTTAAAGCCACCTAGTAAAATGTGATGTAGCCCTCTATTAGAGAGCATGGCCCCAACATTCCAACCATGGAACCATGAATCCATGCTCCTGTGAGATATCATATCTCTCTTGACAATGAGCCATGATCTGAAGTGCTCTGGTAGACTTTATCTCATGAATGGAGGCTGTCCTTAGAGGAAGTGGTCCATGAGGAGCGCTGATAGATTTCATCTCATGAATGGAGGCTGTCCTTAGAGGAAGCGGCCCACGATGAGTGCTCTTAGGAGGACTAACAATAATGTTTGAGAAAGGTGTAGCAGCCATGGAAAAAAGTTCTAAAGAGTAAGAGGAGTTCGGGAGAAAAGAAGAAAGCATATAGATGAAACTGACATATGGCACTAAATTACAGATCCTTAGGAACTAGAAGGGCACAGAATAATGAAAGGACAACCATAATCACATTTGTAGGAGCACTGCCAACACGTTTTAACAAAATCTAGGTGACTCGCTACAAGACAACTCCTCAGACTTGGGCTCAGTCCTAGAATTTGTAGGCTAATATAGGAACTGTGTGCACCTTAGATCCTAATACAGAAAGGATACTCGATCAAAGAGCTTTTCAGGAAGCATATACTCAGAAGGTAGTAGAATTGGTTAACCCAACCTCAGACTAGTGGCCCCAAACAAAGATATGACCACAATAGAATGGTACAGAAACCAAGTCAAAATATAAAAGATACGCCAGTATCTCAAGTAAGTATAAACCATTGCCTCCTTTAAAGTAAACAGAAGAAATTTGATTCAGCACGTCTAACATGCCAAAAAAGCACTGACATGCCTGAAAAAGATTAACGAAATAGATATTTATTAGATACTATAACTATACCCATCAAAGATCTGAGAAAAGATAAAGATATCTTCCAATTCATGATATGTAGCTAAAAAATATCTAATTTTCTTTTAATAACTATTTTTGGCGTCTAGTCTAAAAACACTCCATTAAGAGGGATCCAAAAAAATGCTAATGAAGAAAGTATCAGACTTAAAGCTCACTCACGTCACCAAATTAAGAAAAAGAGCATTTACTCGCTTAATCATGATTCAAATCACCAAGAGCAAGGCGTGAAGAAACCTATGGGAGCTAAAATCATGCTAGCAGCAAACTATATAGCCCATCTCTAAGTAAGACTAAGCATCTTGTTGTCGCAAAAACAGAAGGCATGGTGACCGAGCGGACAAAATACTCGGACAGCTACAAAGCAGAGCTCTCGGACGAACGGCCAAAGTAGAGATAGAAGAACGAGAGAAATACACACGAGTTTTTTAACGTGGAAAGACCCTTCTTCAACCAAGGAAAAAACTACTAAAAAATACACTATAAAGAATGATTGTTTATAAGAATGTTAACTACACAAAGCTCAAATAAAAGAAAACAATCACTAAGTGTGTATATCACACAATCTCTCTCTAAAAGTGTTTCTTACTCTATCTTTACAACAAGGCTTACCCACAACTCTCTCAAAGCTCACTCAAGACTACTCTTAAAGACATAGTACAAGCACTCCAAGACTCACACAAGACAAGTAAGGGCACAAGCCTTTATATATATATATAAGGGGCCTAGTACCCGGCCAGCCACCCTACTCCCAGTAGGGTGACAGGACCACGCCCCCTAGGCCTGCCATGGCAGGCGTACGCCCGACGTGCAAGAACGGCAGGCCTGACAATTTAGGAAGCTGTAGCCGCCTCAACCTCCAATCAGAGTGGGCCAACTGCCCACCTGCAAAACTCAACTACAGCAGGCCTACGGAAGAGAGAGAGTCAACGCCTAGATTATCAGAATCCTCGTCCATGCCCTCGGCAACCTCTCCGACATGACGCCTTTGATGAGTCATCGTCCAATGATGACAGGCTTCTCCGACCACTCAAGAAAGTCCGCGACCTTTTCTACCTTGTGAGTCCGTGGATATAAGTGCCACGAGGGAGTGACCCTAACAAACTTCCCCTCACGACCGAGTGGGAGTGAAGTCAGTTAGATCGGTAATGTCGCAACAAGCTTCCAGCTTTCCCCTTGGCAAAACTTTGGTTAACATGTCCGAGCCATTGTCATCCGAGCAGACCTTTCCAATTGATAGCTGCCCATCATCAAAAACATCTCTCACCAAATGATATCGCACGTCATTGTGCTTTGACCTGGAATGGAATGAGGAGTTCTTACACAAGTGAATGGCACTTTGGCTATCACAGAGGACCTCGTACGTCTCTTGCCTTAGACCCAACTCTTGGATGAACCTCTTCATCCAAAGCATTTCCTTGCAGGCCTCGGTTACGTCAATGAATTCTGCTTCCGTAGTTGAGAGAGCGACACACTTCTGTAACTTGGACTGCTAGGAGACCGCTCCTTCCGCAAATTTTACCAAGTATCCGGACGTTGATTTTCGAGAATCAATGTCCCCGGCCATGTCTGCGTTCGTGTACCCAATCGCCTAAGACTTCTCTCCTCCAAACTGCAAACCTGTCTTGGAGGTCCCACGGAGATATTTGAAAATTCACTTTACCGCGGACCAATACTCCATCCCTGGGTTTGAGGAAATTGGCTCACCAGACCAACCGCATGAGCAATGTCCGGCCGCGTACACACGGCCACGTACATCAAGCTACCAACGGCCGAGGAGTAAGGAATCTTACTCATACGCGTCTTCTCAGTGTCCGAGGACGGACACTGCTACTTGCTCAGCCTAAAATTGTTGGCCAAAGGGGTACTGACAGGCTTGGAGCTTTTCATGTTGAATAGCTGAAGCACATTTTCAACATAGCCTTCCTAGGACAGCCAGAGCTTCTTGTCCCCTCGGTCATGAAATATTCTGATCTCCAGAATTTACTTCACTGGTCCGAGTTCTTTCATGGCGAAAGACTGCCCCAGTTGCTCTTTCAGCTCCTTGATCCGAGTGCTGTTCTGTCCGACAATCAGCATGTTGTCCACATAAAAGGAGGAGGATGACAAAGTCATTTTTCGAGAATCTCTGGACAAAGATACAGTGGTCGAAAGTAGTCTTTTGGTATCCTCATCCGACCATGACAGACTCAAACTTTCGGTACCACTGTCTCGTAGTTTACTTCAACCCGTACAAGCTCTTCTTCAAACGACAGACCAGTCCTTCCTTCCCTTGACTTCAAAACCATCTGGTTGTTCCATGTAGATCTCTTCTTCAAGATCTCCATGGAGAAATACTGTCCGGATATCCAGTTGCTCAATCTCCAGATCCAAAGCCGCTGCCAGTCCGAGCACCACACGGACCGAGGACATCTTCACAACGGGTGCGAAAATTTCATCAAAGTCAACACCTTTACGTTGACCAAAGCCCTTCACCACAAGCCGTGCCTTGTGTCTTGGCTTACACGCATCCTCGATCGTCTTCAGTTGGAAGACCCTCTTGTTTTTCAGGGCCTTCTTCCCCTTGGGGCAATTTAGCAAGCTCAAATGTATGGTTCTCATGAAGAGAGGCTATTTCTTCCTTCATGGCCTCCAACCGTTTATTCTTCTGAACGCTACACATGGCCTCGCCAAAATCTTCTGGTTCTCCAACATCAGTGAGGAGGACGTACTCACCTGCTGGAAGGCGGACGGACGGACGTCTCTCCCTGGACGACTGTCTTACATGGGCCACCTTAGCCTGTTGAGGGGCCAGATCTTCAGCTTGATCTTCCTGAGGCGCTGGAACCGCCTCATCATGGTTGCCAGCCACTCTTGATCCGTCGATATCGGACTCAAGAGCCACTGGACGGACAGCATCAACATCAACTCTGTCCGTCCAGGAAGTATTGGGTTGAGACTTCTTCTCCTTCCCAATGTCCTCGATGGTCTCTTCTTCAACGAAGACCACATCTCGGGACCGGACCAGCTTCCTTTCCTTTGGGTCATAGAACCTATACCCAAGTTCGTCCTCGCCATAGCCCAGAAATACACATTGCTTTGTCTTTAGCTCTAGCTTGCTCCTCTCATCTCTCGGAACATGAACAAAAGCCTTGCAGCCAAATGTCCGAAAATGGTTATAAGCTGGTTCCTTCCCGGTCTAGATCTTCTCTGGGACTTTCCCGTCCAAAGGCTTACTGGGCGACCGGTTGATCACGTGGGCGGCCACTTTCAAGGCCTCGGCTGTGCGGTTCCAACTCTAAAATATAATTAACATGAGGCAATCAACGTAACAATAAATAATACTAGACTTATTAGACGGTTAAATATGAGCACTGGAGGAAACTTAGTGAAAAATCTTTGGAATTGTGGTTGAAGCGCTGCCACCAGGGTGCGCCTTCTGCACTCTCGAGCTCCGCTCTAGCATAAAAACCAGTAGCTCCCCCGCTTGCTGCGTGCTCGAGCCCCGCTCGAGCGTAAAAACCAGTAGCTTCCCCGCTTGCTGCGCGCTCGAGCCCCGCTCGAGCGTAAAAATTAGTAGGTCCCCCGCCTGCTGAGCGCGTCTGTGCGCTCGAGCGCGGGCCGGCAGCAAGGCCACGCTCGCCGCTCGCTCGCCAGGTGCTCGAGCGACCCGACGAGTATAAATACGGCATCTGCTTCACGTTTCTTCATTTTTTCGACTTTTTCTAGAATGCTCTGGAGAGAAAGAGAGAGAGAGAACGCCGATCTTAGAGAGAGAAAGAAGGAGATCAAGGAGTAGAGTCCGAATCCGTCCGAAAGTCAGTTATAAAAGTGATAGCACACGTCGAGGCAAGTGTTCTCATACTCACTATTTGCTCTCTTTTAATTTTTATTCGTTTTCCATCTGGTATTATCGTTTCGATACCCACCCAAAATGTATAAAATGTACAACCCATGATTTATGTTCCATGAATATGCAATTATTTGTTCAATTCGTTGTCTGAACCGTTCGATTTGGTACCACCAAACCCTAATCCCGTAGCTTATTTCGGTCCCTCTGTTTCCTCTTCGAATAAACGCCAAAATGAGTCCAAAATATGAATTATCAAGTCCTAAGTATGCATATGCATCGACCGGACGTTCGATCAGACAAGAATCGACCCGTTCGTGGTGTCCGAACTCTCTAAAATGCCACCGTTACTGTTCACCCGAGGTATAATGGAAAATTTGCATGTTTCTATCTTATTTAATTGTTATAAGAAGTATATCTAACTTATTACATTTGAATGTAAGGTTGAAATTATGAATTTGTGCATCGATTGCAATGCAACGGGCTCCGGAGAACCCCGATGTGATATTGGCTCATCGATGGTAAGAAATTCCAATCTCTCGTGAACTTTGGTAATCATGTGTATAAGAGAATCGTTAAAAATGCTTAAGTTTCAAATTGAGATGGGAACCGAATGAGTTAACGGAGGGAAGTCCACAACGTGATATGTGAATGATGGAACCTCCCAAATGGCAGGAGATATGGCAAATTGGATATGGTGGACTTTCTCCCAAATGGAAATAGAAATGGAATCATGAAACTAGGACCATGGACTTATGTTCATTCCGTAGTATTCTCTGGCTTGACACGTCCATCTCGGTAGAAACCCGAAGAATACTTTGGCCACGTATTCTGGTCGCTTGAGTGAGCGAGTGATGTCCGTGTCACGCCTTAAGATACTATTGTGGAAGAACGAGGAACTGCCCTGGTACCCCGGGAAAATGGGGCGTTTATCGAGCCCATCTACAGGCATAATATGTAGATGACCCCCAGCTGGGTCTAAGAATAAGCCCTCACGGCCTTAGATCATGTGGAGTATCATGATCCTTTCCTCGTTCTTTCGCATCGTTACTAGTACGACCTACTGGCCCTGATCCGCAAAGATTAATGGAAATAATAAAAGCATGTAAAAGCGTATTAAATGTTAATATGCAATTCATGTGGTCCCAAAGGTTTCTTTCCTCTTGTGCCCCTTTTATTTGAAATAAGTGTGATCTTCCCCATCCCATTATTATCCTTATTGTTTATCCATATTCGGTTAGTGATGTATGTTACACTTGCTAGGCGATATGCTCATCCTTGCTCTCTCTTTTTTCAGATGACAATGCTTTGATACCCGACGAGACCGAGTAAGCCAGAGAGACGAGTTAGGAGACCTGATTTTGTAAGAAGCCTCGGGGAATTAGTGCATTTTTGTACATTACAGAAATTTTGTATATTATCATGCCATGTCGGTATATATATATGGATGTGTGGATAATTTTGGTTTCTTGTATTGTATATTATGGTTTTCACGCTTCCGCGGGTTGTATTTGTGGTCATAATGGGATTCTTTTAGTTGGCATCTTTTCCTCAGCTGACGCCATACATTTGTTTTGACGTCGGTGTCACTATAGGAGTTTTAGTGGCTATGAGATCCTGTGTATGGTGATAAGTGTATATGTGGATGTTGTGCAGGGTTTTGTACATGTGTTTGTATTTTGGCAAACGTCCGATTTACAAACGAAACTCTGTCCGATTTTCTGCAGAAATTTATGATATTAAATTATATTATTTTTTTGACTGAGGATTTTTTAAGGAAAATAACCCGGTCCGTCACATCGGCTCAAAAAGATTCCAGAAGCCTGGACTCGGATAACATGCACCTGACCCTTTCCATCAGGGTGCTATTCATCATCTTAACCACGCCATTCAATTGTGACATCTTCGGTGGAGTCTTTTGATATTTGATACTGTGAGTTCTGCAATAGGCATCAAACGTCCCAATGTACTGTCTACCATTGTCGCTCTGGATGACCTTCAACCTCCTCTCGGTCTCACGCTTAATGAGGACATGAAACTGCTCAAAGATTCCCGCAATCTGATCCTTGGTCTTCAACGGGAACACCCACAGTTTCCTCGAGCAATCATCAATGAAGGAGACAAAGTACTATGCTCTTCCAAAAGACCTCTCCAGGAGGAGACCACACACATCCGTGTGGACGAGCTCTAGGACCTCGGACCTCCGGAAGATGCATCTCCTTGAAAGGAGACTCTCTATTACTTCCCTGCCATGCAGTGAGGGTAAGTCCTCAGCCTTTCTCCATTCATCTCTAGGATGAGACCCTTCTTGGACAGATGATTCATGCCCCGCTCACTTATGTGTCCGAGCCTTTTGTGCCACAGGCCCGAGGACTCCACATACCTTGTGGCATTCACCTCTACTACCTCGGTCTTAGCTTTCAGCGCGTAAATACTTGAGGCCTTTACTCCTCGGGCAACTACCATGGAACCCTTTGTCAACTTGAAACTGTCGTCACAAAAAATGCTGCAGTAGCCTTCATCATCAAGCTGTCCTACTGAAATGATATTCATACGAATATCGGGGACACGTCGGACATCCCTCAAAATCAGTCGGGCTCCGCTGTTTGTCATCCAGGAGACCTCGCCTCGTCCAATGATTTCGGACGTCTCTATGTTGCCCAACTTCAACACTCCTGGGGCACTTAGAGTATAAGCGGAGAACAGCTCTCTCCTAGAGGCGACGTGTATGGAAGCGCCAGAATCCACCACCCAGTCAGAGGCCTGCTCGGCCACGCTCACAGAATCCTCAGACTTGCAGGCCAAAAGGAGGTCACCTCCTATGACAACAGAGACTGAGGACTCTTTCTCGCCTTGTCTCTTTTCGCCCCTCTCCTTTCCAGCGTTTTCACGCTTCCACTTATAATAAAATTTCTTGATATGGCCCTTCTTGCCATAATGGTGGCACTCCATGTTCTGGTATTGAGAACGTGACTTACTCCACTCTTTGTCTTCAGGCTTTGGGCCACGTCCTCAACTCCTTCCCCTAGATTTTGTGACAAGGACCTTGGAGTGTTGAGAAGTGGATGTACCTTGAGAACGCCGTCTCACTTCCTCGTTCAGCACCGCTCCTTTGGCCATCTCCAAAGTCACCACGCTGTTAGGAGCTGTATTGGCAATGGTGATCCTTATAATCTCCCATGAGTCCGTAAGGGTTACTAGGAGCCAAAGTCCGAGGACCTCATCCTCGAACTTGATCCCCATGCCATTCAGCCTGTCCACGCAGCCTTGAAACTCATTCAGGTGATCGGCGACAGATGAGCCGTCCTTGTACCGAATCTGCATCAGCCTCATCAAGTGATAGATCTTGTTATTTCCAGTCTTGGAGGGATAGAGCTTTTGCAGTTTCTCCCAAAGCTCCTTGGCATTCGTCTCTCCGCGAACGTAGTTATACACATTGTCGTCCACGAACTGCCAGATGTACTCGCACACTTGCTTGTGCTCTAACATCCACTCCTCGTCCGTTTTTACCGCCGACTTTTGTGTGGCAAAAACGGGATTATGCATGAACTTCACAAAGAGCAAGTCTGACATCTTGCTCTGTCAAGTGTCAAAGCTGGTTCCGTTTAAACAAGTCATTTTGCTTCTAACCTCCATAGCAGTCAGCAATAAGATCACCGTTCAAAGAATCAAACTCTCTGATACCACTTGTTGTCTCAAAAACGGAAGGCACGGTGACTGAGCGGATAAAATACTCGGACAGCTACAGAGCAGAGCTCTCGGACGGACGACCAAAGTAGAGATAGAAGAACGAGAAAAATGCACACGAGTTTTTAACGTGGAAAGACCCTTCTTCAACCAAGGGAAAAACTACTAAATAATACACTATAAAGAATAATTGTTTACAAGAATGTTAGTTACACAGAGCTCAAATAAAAGAAAACAATCACTCAGTGTATATCACACAATTTCTCTCTAAAAGTGTTTCTCACTCTATCTTTACAATAAGACTTACCCACAACTTTCTCAAAACTCACTCAATATTGCTCTTAAAGATACAGCACAAGCACTCCAAGACTCACACAAGACAAGTAAGGGCACAAGCCTTTATATATATATATATAAGGGGCCCAGTGCCCAGCCAGCTACCCTACTACTAGTAGGGTGACAGGACCATACCCCCTAGGCCTGCCATGGTAGGCATACGCCTGCATGCCAGGAATGGCAGACTTGACACTCTAGAAAGTTGTAGCAGCCTCAACCTTCAATTAAAGTGGGTCAACTGCCCACCTGTAAAACGCGGCTACAACAGGCCTACGGAAGAGAGAGTCAATGTCCTAGATTATCAGAGTCCTCGTCCATGTTCTCGACAACCTCTTGAACATGACGCCTCTGCTGAGTCATTGTCTAATGATGAGAGGCTTCTCGGACCACTCAAAAAAGTCCGCGACCTTTTCTACCTTGTGAGTCCGCGGATATAAGCGCCACGAGAGAGTGACCCCAACACATCTTTTACAATGTGGATGCCAGGGAACAACCTCCTAAAGGCCACTCACCTCCCATCAAGCTTGTCAAAATGCCTGTTCCTCTCTCAACAACCAGCCTAAAACAAGAGTTTTACGGTTGAGTTTAACAAGTTGATAATTTCTTAACTCATTTTATTTTTTTCCAAGCTAACATTGAGTTAAATATCAGATAAATTTAGTTGAAAAAAAAAACTTCAAGCTCAATTGCAATTATTGTTTGTAATACATGGTTTCGCATAAGATTTCAATTTGGATACACATCACCGGCTAATCATTTTAATATACTTAGCAATTTTAAGAACTACCCTTTTAATTGAACCGTAGATAACAAGAGTACAACTTTAATGCCAATATACCTATGTGAGATTAAAGGATTGACATAAGGGAGTTGATCGAATTTAATAGACGACAACAATGCTTTAGTTGGTGAAAATTCAACAAATTATTATTATAGTTTCATCTGCACAAAAATATCAATTGCTTTCATATGTATGCTAATACTCTTGTTATAGCATTTGAATGTCAATTTTGGTAAAAAAAATTTAATTATATATTATCCAAAAGATGCTTGAAAAGTATTATTCGGTATAATATATCTCATTTATGCCGTCATCTCTATTGTATCTGACTGAAATAGATAGAAAATTCAAAACAAATTGACCAAAATGATGAAAAGAAACCAGCTAGATCCAGCCAATTCCATGGGCGGCGTGCTGGAATCAGTCGTGGTCATCCCGTACATTCGTCATAGTCAGGGCAGCGCTAAAGATTCGGTATCGCAAGATACCGCTGACACCATGGAGTTTCAAAAAGAAGGGAAAACGAAAGACGTGGAAGCTGTTGGGCCGGTGGTCTACATTCTTATTACACTCTGCCCAGAGGGAGGGAGGGTGCGAGAGAAATGGGGTCAACGATATCTGCCCTGTTTGGAGGTGCTTCTGCTGCAGCGGCTGAAGATTCATCAACGGAGCCGTCTTCCGTGATTTCATTCCACTCTTCGAACCGGTGGGAGCTCCACTACAGCACCATCAAAGACTCTAACCAATTGGTACGCACTTCTTTGCTTCTTTCACCGGGGGAGGAAGACGTCGCTTCTTGCAGATTAGGGATCTAACACACTGGTTTCATCCCGTCCTCTTTTTTTCTTTTTCTTTTTTTGGTGCTTTAATTTCTAGATGGTGATTGATTTTGCTGCGTCGTGGTGTGGGCCCTGCAAGTTGATGGAGCCAGCGATTCAGTCCATGGCTTCGAAGTTCTCGGATGTGGAGTTTGCCAAGATCGATGTTGATGAGTTGCCTGTGCGTATACTCCATTCTCTGTGCTAACTTGTTCTTTCGTTTTCTGACCTTTTGATTATCCCAAACTTTGGTACCGACTATTTACTCTGTTCGTATGAATTTTGTGGAATTCTGAGTTGTACTGGGCTTTCTCCATAGACTAGTCGCCAAGAAGGGGATAGAGGGCTTTTAAGCTTGGCCCCAAATGCTCCGATTTTTTCTTTAAGCATTAAAAAAAAAAAAACTTAATGAGGGACCGCAATAATTACAAAAATACAAGGAACCCCTTTTTTATTTTCTTCATAATTTGCAAAATCACAATGTCGCAAACATCCGATAGCATGCGGCTTGCCTTGTTGCGCTGGAGAAGATGATGTAAAAATCGAAGTTATGTAGTTATTAATGGACTAGTGCTTTGATTCTTTCAATGCTTATTCTTTTCTTAAAATGATTTTTTGCGCTTAGTACTACTCCTCGCTTATCAGAAATGATACATTGTGACATTACTTAAGTTATTATGCAGACTCATGTTTTTTTTTTTTTTTCCCTTTTGCATAAGCAGAGTTATCTAATTTTAAATATTTCCTAGTTTGTGGAGAAATATTAATTTGGCAGAACTTTTATGTTGACCACAAGTTGTCAACCAAATTAAGCGCAAGGGAACAAACTAGCCATAATTCTTGCAGATGGACATTTTAAATTGGGAAATTTTCCTAAGCTTCTTTGATCAAGACCATAGTTACCGCATTTGCAAACCCTCCTCATAACACATGCTGAAACTGGTTTTAATGATATTCTCTTGTGAACACTAACCTTTCTTTAAATAACAGACTGTGGACCCAATTACTATGATCAAGGCCATTCTCCCTCCAATAATCTGCACTGCCAATAGTGTCCGAATGCTCTTTCTCTCCCTCTCTCTCTGGGTTTGCACCAACTGTACTTGCCAAAATATGTGACTGTAATTTTTCCAACTTAGCATCCCAATTTTCTGCTAATTTCCTCCCTCCTGCTGCTGGTCCTGTTCAATCCATACAAACTTCTGAAATTTGTTTCCAATCCTGAAATATCCATCAATCGTGTTGGAAATTCCTGTGAGAAAATTGCAATATCATCTGTGAATTGAGTGGGCGATACACAGAAGTTCCCTATCCAACCTGAAATCCCTTGAACAAACCTTGTCTTTGGATTACTTGAACAAATCTTTTGATGTTCCCATATCAGCCATACCACTGAAATCTTTGTGATTATCATTTTTTGAAAAAAAAAAAGTGATGACAGTGGATCACCTTGGTCAAATCTCTTTTCAAGTGGAAACTCCTTTGTCAGGTTGCTATCCACAAGCTCTCAAATCTTTGCTGCTGATACATTTTGAAGCCCATTCTATCCATCATACAGAGAAGGAAATGGCAATTCACACAATTGTGCGCTTCCTCATAGTCTATTTTGAACACCACATCAGATGGCTTTTTCCCTTTCAATATCATGAATAACTCATTTATTACCAAGATGCCATCCATTATTTGTTTACCTTCTGTGAAGCAGATTGGCTGTGAATTTTGAATGATAATATTATTCAATGCCCTTTTGAATTTAATCATGAGTTTTGCCACTACTTTGTCCAGAACCCCAACTAAACTAATTGGTATAGTATTGTTGTGACCCATAGGATTGCTACACTTTGAGAACAGCAAAATTACAGATGAAATTGCTTCGTTCGGTAGCTCTGGCTATTAATGAAATCTGCAGTAAAAAGCAATAAAATCAGCTTTATCAAAATCCCAACTGTCTATAAATTTGAAGTTCAACATCTTGACCTGGTGTGTTATCTCCCACGCAACTCCATACTGCTTTCTTTGTACCCTGTGTTGAGATGTCGTTTCAAGACTCTTAACCATTCTGCTTCCTTCCCTTGTATACTGTTAAGCTGGACCATATTTGGAGTGTCCATCGCAGGCATCTTTTGAGAACTTATCTTTAAGAAAAATCTATGACTCCATCTTTCATGCTAGGGCCAAATTCTCCATTCTGTATGCCATCTAACTGATAGAATTGTGCCCCCCCTCTGGCAGCCACTTGCCGCCTGACAAACTTGTTCTCTTCTATAAACTAATAGCTTTAGCTTGTCCCATAGCATTCTATGCTGAGGACTACATGCTGCATAGATGTTAATGATTGGTTATATAGATAATTATTCTCCAACTTTTGCCAAAAAATTGCAAATTTATTTTTACTTTGTTTTTTGTTAAATTTATTCTTGCACTTTTTAATATTTTATGGTATACATTTAGCATCAACCGCTTCTTTTTGTTTGTGTTTGTCTATATATATATAATGTGGTGAAGATGTCTATTTAATCAAGGAAATAATCATGAACTGTTTGATCACGAAAGGTACTTGATTTATTAGTAAAAAGTGGATTATTTAAATTAAAAGAAAATGATAATAAATTCAGTAAAGTGAATAATTGTGAATAAATTTGCAAAAGGGGAAGGAATGCGCTATATATACAACCTCATTAATAAATTGAACATGGTATTTGTTTTGCGCCCTATGTCCCATCCATGCAAAGAAGCTCATGTAATTTTTTGAGTACCTTCCAATACATGTACTCATTCAGTCTTCTTGTGTTGCAAGGCGGTGTTGTCACAATCACACAGGAAAAGGGAATGCGATTGTGTGAGAGAAATGAGAGAACAACTTCTGCACTATAATTTCTTTCAATCACATAGTCCTTAACACAATTTACAATTGGACTAACCACTTGTTAACAGCCTAACAACCCTTCAGCTGGTTTTTGAATATTTTATGATATTGTTGCCTAACTGCTGCTCTGCTGTTTGGACATATTGGCTCCTTTGCTATCTTCTGCTGTCTTTCCCTTACTAGTCAACCATCTGCTTGTATAGAGTTACTGGAGATTTACCTTGTGGAGGATAACATCCTTGTCCTCAAGGAGGAAAAGAAGGAAAAGGAGGAAATGAAGGAAATTGGGCTTGATAAAAGTTACAACCTCTGATGTTGCATCTTCCTGAGATAGATTAATCCACTGAATGAGAAATTGTTTTAAATAAGTTCCTTGTTTTTGAACTGTTCCCGGTAGACCTTGAAGGGAGAAATAAACAATCCATCATAGCCAACTGCTGATCTCCCACCTTATTTATAAGTAGAGAGACACAAAAAGTAGAGGATTGATTTAAGAAGTAGCTGGATCTAGAAGCTTAAATGCCATCTTCATTCTGTCGCTATAATTGGAAATGGGCCATAGTACTTGGCAGATAACTTCACATTCTTCCTAAGGGCCATGGATAATATTCTTGTAGGGATGCAACTTAAGATTGACCCTGTCCCCCACTTGAAAGTGCAACTCTACTCGCTGCTTATTTACCTCTGGCTTCATCCTACCCCAACCAATGGTCAAGTTTGTTGGTTCAGAAAGGATCGGTCGAACACAAAGACTTCAATCTTGTTGATGTAAATGGTCGGACGGACAAAATGCACTTAGATACACAGAATGGGAAAAAGAAGAAGAACGCACAGATTTTACGTGGAAAACCCTTCACAAATCGAAGGAAAAAACCACGGGACACTTAGTCCTCTAACAAATCCACTATGTGAAAATGGTTACAGAAAACCGCACGGCTGGACAAGCTCCTGAGCAAAGATAAAGAACAAAGCACGAGAACACACTCTGTTTTTACTCACTACTTTTCTTTTCTTCACTCTTTTCCTCCCTTGTAAATTTTTCATACTTTCATTCTCCTCTATATTGCACACAGCACTTAATACAATATATATATATAGGCAGTTGAAAGTAACGGCCAAACTAACATGGAAAACACAAGCGCAGACAGCTGCCTGATGCACATGCAACTCTGCACCGGCACTCCCCTGCAAAAGATCGTGCTCTACAGAAACGGCTGTGCAGATTGTGCTCTGCAGAAATGGCTCTGCAGATATTACGCATGCTCAGTCAATCTTTTGAGCTGGCATCCACATGCGCTTTTTTCAAACATATCCTCGGACCTTTATGCGCTTAGCAACCTTGGTTGTTGACATTGCCTTTGGCTATCACAGAGTTCTTGTACTTCTTCGAAGTCATCGGACTCAAATGTTGCTTACAAAGTCCTCGGAATTATACTGCACAGGGTTCTCGGTTGCTCAGGAACAAGTCCTCGGATCATAACCTCTCAAAGTCTTTGGACCCATAACACCTCCACATGGGAGTGATACTAATAAATTTCCCCTCACGACTGTGTGGGAACTGAATTAGTTAGGCCAGCAACGTCACAACAGTCTTTAAGCTTTTCTTTGGGTATGACTTTGGTCATCATATCTGACCTATTTTCATCCGACCGAACCTTCTCCACTAACAGCCGCCATTCATCAATAATATCTCTCACCCAATGGCATCAAATGTCAATGTGCTTCGATCTCAAATGGAATGAGGAGTTCTTACACAAATGTATGACATTTTGGTTGTTACAGAGTACCACATACTTTTCTTGCCTTAAGCCTAACTCTTGGATGAATCTTTTCATCCACAGCAACTCTTTGCTGGTCTCGGTCACTACAATGAATTCGGCCTCCGTAGTGGAAAGAGAAACATACTTCTGCAGCTTGGATTGTCAGGAGACTGCCTCTCCTGCAAACTTGATCAAGTACCCTAAGGTAGATTTACGAGAGTCAATATCCCTGGCCATATTCACATCTGTGTAACTGACCAACTGAAACTTCTCTTCTTTAAACCACAAACACATTTTTAAAATTATTCGGAGATATCTTAGGATCCACTTCACAGCAGATCAATGCTCCTTTTTTGGGTTTGAGAGGAATCTGCTGACAGTATCGACTGCATAAGCAATATCCGGCCTTGTACACACAGCTGCGTACATCAAGCTACCAACGGCTGACGAATAAGGTATGCCTCTCATGCAGGCTTTCTCTGTGTCCGAGGACGAACATTGCTTCCTACTCAATCTGAAGTGGTTGGCTAGTGGAGTGCTCATTGGCTTGGATTTTTCCATGTCGAACTGTTGGAGTACTTTCTCAATGTAGCTCTCCTGGGATAGCCGGAGCTTTTTGTTCTTCTGGTCGCGAAATATTCTGATCCCCAGAATCTGCTTTATCGGCTTGAGGTCTTTCATAGCAAATTATTGTTCTAATTACTTCTTGAGCTTCTTAATCCGAGCGCTATTTTGTCTGACAATCATCATGTCGTCCACATAAGAGAGAAGAACGACAAAGTCGTCCTCGAAAAATCTCTATATAAAGACATAGTGGTCAGAAGTAGTCTTTTGGTATCATTGACCGACCATGATATACTCAAACTTCTTATACCACTGTCTTGGAGCCTGTTTTAGTTCGTATAGGCTCTTCTTTAAATGACAAACCAATCATTCCTTCCCTTTGACCTCGAACCTCTTTGGTTGCTCCACGTAAATTTCTTCCTTAAAGTCACCGTGGAGGAATACTGTCTGGACATCTAGCTGCTCTACCTCCATATCCAGAGCAGCTGCTAAACCAAGCATAACACGAATGGATGATATTTTCACCACTGGTGCAAAGATCTCATTAAAATCCATGCCTTTGCGTTGATTAAAACCTTTTACCGCTAGCCGCGCCTTGTACCTCGGTTGCATTGTGTCCTTGGATATCTTCAACCGGAAGACTCACTTATTTTTTAGGGCTCTCTTTCCCTTAGGCAGCTCAGCCAATTCAAATGTATGATTTTCATACAGAGAACCAATCTCCTCTTGCATGACTTCTATCCATTCATCATTGTACTCGTGCTTCACTGCCTCTTCAAAGTCCTCGGGTTCTCCTTCGTCATTGAGTAGGACATATTCACTAGATGGTAGACATACGGACGGTCACTTGTCTATTGTAGATCGTCGGACAATAATCTGCTCGGCCGGTTGAGAAGAAACTCCATTTTGATCATCATGAGGCATAGTGACTGCTTCATTATTGTCCTCGGCCACTCTTGGGCCAATGTCCTCGGATTGCAGAGGTACTGGACGGACAATTTTAACACTTACCTTGTCTGTCCGGCCAGTGTCAAATAAAGCCTTCTTATCCCTTCCAATATTCTCAATGGTCTCCTTTTCAATAAAGATTACGTTCCTTGACTGGACAAGCTTTTTCTCAAGTGGGTCATAAAGCCTGTACCCAAGTTCATTTTCGCCGTAGCCCAGAAAGACGCATTGCTTCGTCTTTGACTCAAGCTTAGTCCTCTCATCTTTCGGGGCATGAACAAAGGTCTTACAGCCAAATGTTCAAAGATAATCATAGGATGGCCTATTTTCAGTCCATATTTTCTCTGGGACTTTACCATTTAAAGGCTTACTGGGCGACCTAGTAATAGCATAGGTCATCGTCTTCACGGTTTCAGCCCAAAAAGGTCCTGGGAGCTTTGCTTCGGATAGGAGGCACCTGACCTCTCCATCAATGTGTGGTTCATTTGCTCGGCCACGTCATTTAATTGTAGCGTCTTTTTAGGTGTTCTTTGATGTCGGATGCCATGAGACTTATAGTAGACATCAAATGTCCCAATATATTCTCCGCCATTATTACTCCGGACGGCCTTCAGCTTGTTCCCCATCTCACGTTCAACTAGAGTATGGAATTCCTCAAATACTCAAGAGATTTGATCCTTGGATTTAAGTAGGAATACCTATAACTTCCTTAAGCAATTATCAATATACGAGACGAAGTATTGAGCTTCTCCAAAGGACTTCTCCTTGAACGGTCCGTAGACATCGGTGTGAACAAGCTCAAGTAACTCGGACCTTTTGAAGAATGAGTCTTGTCGGAAAGAGACTCTCTTCTGCTTCCCCGCCATGCAGTGAGAGTAAGTTTTCAGTCCGTCCTCGTTCATTTTTGGGATGAGACCCTTCCTGGCTAGGTGACTCATTCCTCTCTCACTCATGTGGCCCAACCGTCTGTGCCACAAGTCCAAGGGCATCATATTGCTAGCAACGTTGATCTCTCCAATCTCAGCAGAGGCCTTCAACACATAAAGACCAGACGTCTTTTTCCCTCGGGCAACTACTAGAGACCCTCTGATTAGTTTATAGGCCCCATTACCGAAAACGTTGCAAAAGCCAGCATCATCAAATCTTCCTGTTAAGATAATGTTCATCCTTATGTCAGGAACATGTCGTACGTCCCTTAAGAATAGTTGTGTTCCATTGTTGGTAATGAGAGACACATCACCACGGTCAACAACTCTGGATGTCTCCATATTATTCATCTTTAACACTATAAAATCACCTAGAGTATAGGATGTAAAGAGCTCCCGTTAAGAGGTGACGTGGATGGATGCACTAGAATCCACCACCTAGTCGGTATCCTGCTCGACCAAATTTACAACGTCATCCGCTTCACAAGTTAAAAGGAAATCACCTCCTGTAATCACAGAGACCGAAGACTTTTCCTGACCTTGTCCTTTTTCACTTTTCTTCTTTTCTGTATTATCACGCTTCCACTTATAGCAAATTTATTTTAATGTGATCCTTCTTCCCACAGTAATAACACTCCATGTTTTGGAACCTTGACCGAGACTTACTCTGGCCCTTGTCTCCAAACTTTGGACCACGGCCTTTACTCATTCCTCGTGATTCTATCACAAGTACCTCAGAATAAGCCGAGGTGGAGGTCCCTTGAGACCGCCTGGACTTATTCATGAGTAGGGAAGCAATCACCTTATCTAGCTTAAGCGTCTCCTTCCCAAATAGTAATATTGTGATAATGTGATTATATGAGACTGGTAAGGAAGCCAGCAATGCCAACGCCTTGTCTTCCTCCTTGATCACTTCATCAGGAACTGCCATCTGCGTTAGAATCCGTTTAAACTCATCCAGATGTTTCTCAAAACCTTCCCCTTCAGATAGACACTGTCCATAAAATTGCTTCTTCACGTGCAGCCTTATAGTCAATGACTTGAACTTATATCGGCTTTCAAGCTTTTCCCAGACCTCCAATGGATCTGATAATCCAAGAACGTCCTGAAGAGTGTTATCTGCCAGGCATAACTTGATAGTACAGTTGGCAAGATCTCTTTTATTTTGCCATTCATCTTCGGTCAGATTCTCCGACTTCTTATCCTTTTTCTTCAATGCTTTCACTGTTCCTTCTCGGGTCAAAATGTTTTTCACCCTTTCTTGGCAAAGAATGAAGTTATCTTATCTGTTAAACTGTTCCACACTGAACGAAAAATTCTTTGAAGACGACGACGCCATTCAATCGAAAGCTTCTCAAACCTGGCGCTCTCTAATACCACTTGTTGGTACAGAAAGGATCGGTTGAACACAAAGACTCCAATCTTGTTGAGGCAAATAGCCAGTCGGACAGTATGCACTTAGACATACCAAATGGGTGAAAGATGAAGAACGCATAGATTTTACGTAAAAAATCATTCACAAACCGAAGGAAAAAATCACAGGACATTTAATCCTCTAACAAATCCACTATGTGAAAATGGTTACAGAAAATCGCACGGCTGCATAAGCTCTTGAGGCAAAGATGAAGAGCAAAGCACGAATACACACTCTGTTCTTACTCACTGCTCTTCTTTTCTTGACTTTTTGCCTCCCTTATAAATTTTTCACTCTCATTCTCCTCTATATTGCACACAGCACTTAATACAATATATATAAATATATATATATATATAGGCAGTTGAAAGCAACGGCCAAGCCAACATGGAGGACACGTGTAGACAGCCGCTTGACGCACATGCAGCTCTGCAACAGGTCTACACCGGCACTCCCTTGCAGATCGTGCTCTACAGAACTGGCTTTGTAACAACTTTGCAGAGATTGGGCATGCTCAGTTAATCTTCTGAGCTAGCATCCACGTGCGCTTTTTTCAAACATATCCTCAGACCTTTATGCGCTCAGCAACCTTGGTCGTTGACGTTGCCTTTGGCCATTACAGAGTCCTCGTGCTTTTTCGAAGTCCTCGAAATTATACTGCACAGGGTTCTCGGTTGCTCACGAACAAGTCCTCGGATCATAGCCTCTCAGAGTCCTCGGACCCATAACACCTCCATATGGGAGTGAGCCCAACAAAGTTTTCTTTTAGGACCTGAGTATCCATTAGATTTTGTCATGCTTTATGGTCTGAGCTTAGTCCACATGTGTGTTGTCAAGGAATGGAACTCAAGTCATGGTGGTAATTAGCCATATAACACTTGAAAGGGAGACTTGTCAAATAGAGTTGTGGTAAGAAGAATTATAGAATCATTCAGCTACAGTTAACCATTGCAATGATTGCATGCTTTGCTTGGGTTAATGACTTGTCATACAACATTTTCTATGCTCCTTTTGTTCTTAATAACATTTATAGTCCTCATAGCTGGTGAGATTGTTGTGTTAAAAGACATAAAATGTCTGTTCGAGTACTTTAAGCTTTCTTCATCAGTTCTAACAACGTACTGATCATGTTGTAGGTAATGTCTCCACTTAGTGACCACTGGTAAAATGGCCATAAGCTCTTTTTCATAAAGCAAAATAATGTCTCCACTTAGTGACCACTAGTAAAATGGCCATAAGCTCTTTTTCGTAAAGCAAAATGCCCTTTGGATCCAATGCCAAAAGGTTCACTTAAGAAATCTAAAGGTTTCCTGCGCTAGTGAAGACAACTTCCATATCAAATAAGAGAAATAAGTTTCAATTGTAAAGGGTTGAGAGAAATCACAGTGCAAGGATAGGATCCTGAGTAATAGCATTCTTAAGATGTTGAAAAGGCTGAATTTCTACTTCAGTTCGCCCAACACGTCCGTATATGATAACAAAGATTAAGAAATTGCATACTTTTTCATAAATTCGTATGGGGTTTGGTAATACTGCCATAGTCAGCCACAAACATTCGAGAATATCTAATGATTGCAAGGAATTCAAAGATTTCTGATTTTTGTGGATGAGGCCAATGCATCATAGCATCTATTTTGACTGGATCTGTTGAAACTTCTTAGGCAAAGTGATATTCTAATATCCAGATTTTTCGATTTTGTTATTATGGCTAAGATAAAAATATTGTGGTACCTATTCTCTGGTATGATTAAATCCTTTATCATGATGCATTTTAGGACATGTTTTGAGTGCATTTTATTCCGGACAGGAGTAAACATATTTGTGTTCCGTACGATTATAATCTTAAGATTTATGTGGATTTAATTGAGGTATTGGGTAATCCAGCTTATTGTTTAAGATGACCGGTTAGGATGGGATGAAACTTTGCCCAAGTGCTAAGTGTATTTTGTGCGGGTTTGGTGTTAGATGACACATAGGATTAGTGGGATTCTAGCTTGATGCCACCTTGCATTAATGAGTCAATTAGATTTGTCTAAGGTGTTACCAGGTGTGTAAGGGCATGTAATGTGTCTAACAGATGTAAAGGGAGGTGGCAAGTAAGTGGAAATATAGAAAAAAGGTATAGAAAAAAATGGAGGAAGTGAAGGAAATTGAGAGTCGTGATGATGCTGTCCTAATTTGCTTAAGTGATTCCTCATCCTTACTTTTCTTTGCTTTCAATTCTTGAATATATTGGAATTTCATCCTCAAAATTTGGTGAATTTGATTTATTTCTTATTATTGTAATGTCAGATTAACTAGCATTTGTTTGCAGTGAGGAAATCATGGATAAATTTTATAGGGAATTCTTGTGTAAAATCATTTGAGTAAGCTTTTATTGTTTTAATTGGAGATAGTTATCATGTATCTTTGGTAAGTAAATTTAAAATTGTTGTTGCATGTTAAAAAAGGGGGCTAGCTATTAGGTTTGCTAATGAGTTATCATAAAAGTGTTGTGCAACTATGGTGAGGAAATGATGGATTAAATTATGGATGCATGTGTATATGATGTAGGTTATGGGGTTATGTAAGGGTCCATGATGAATCCTTGTGTAAAATGGGGTTGTATCAATGTAGAGTTTTCTTATTATGGTGTGTTGCATGACGGATTGTGTGATTGTTGGGGAATGCTTGAAAAAATCTTGTTGCATCAAGAAATCATAGGATATATGTCAGGATTGTGGAGAAATTCTTGTATGTAAATGGATTAATAGTATGCAAAGCTTTATGATATTTCAAGTTGGCTGAGAGGTTCAAGGGCGAGAATTTAGTATAAAGTTTGGAGCTTGGCTGGCCTTGCATTTCCAAAGTGTTAACAATATAATTCTGGTTTATTTTTATGATAAAATGGTTGTAAAAAAAATTATGAATCAAATGTTGATTAAGTTGTTGTTAATGTTGTAGAACTGTAAGGTTGTTATGTGGGAATTTTTATGCCAATGTTTTGATGATGTTGTCGCTAGAATACAGTTAATGTTGCTAAAATTATATCTGAAATATGGCTAACATGATGTTTGCATTCAGTAATAGTTTGGCCAAGTGTATGGGGAAATATGTTCCATAAACTGATGTTGTTGGTTGGTGTTTATTATCATATATGTTGTTGTTGGGGTCTACTATTATTTATGTTGTTGTGGGATATAGTTCGTGTTGGATGATGTTGTGGTATGATGTGTTAGTGGCGGGGTTTGTAATTGCCTTAGTTTATGAAAATGTTCTTCATGTAAATGAGAGTCCATTAATTATAAGATATGGACTCAGGTGTTATACTACTTGGAAGATGCGAGAATTTTAAATGATGGAGTTACAGTAAAATTATCTTTCCTTGTTCAACCTTCCTCTTTGTAATATATGCATTTGATCATCTCCTTAGACAGATCATTGTATTATTGAATGCATTTACCGTAAGCCTCCCTTGTTCACTTTAACATAGACGATTTATTTGGATAAATAAAGGACAATGTATACAATCAATAGTAAATCCGAATATATGGGCCCTAGGATCCCTAATGCAGTCTCCATTTTGTAAAGCCTTATTTATTATAGTTGGCATGCAAGGACCATTATGTTTCATGATGTTCATGTATCTGGTGTGAACTATTGTATGGAATTGGCAAATTTATGGTATAAATGTGAGTTGAGATCTCAAATCAAAGTTGAATTGCTATCGACCCCATCCTTTGGGACCTGATATATGTGGATATGCAGTCTGTAGGATTGTATATACATAATGTTGTGATTGTGATGCTGCCAACAAAAACCTGCTACCTATACGGTGGGCAATGCCAGACACGGCGTGGAAAGTTGAAAATGTTTCATCTGTAGGTATAATAGTTCCTCTTTAAGTGTGCAAAAGTGTCTGTAACGCAGTCAAAGTTGAAGTTCTGATTAAGATAAGCCGTCTCGGTACCAGGAGTGCTACTGGCTAGCAGTGCTTTTAGTAGCGTTGTACAAGCACCTGGGTTTCGTATTTTGATTGGTTCCCCCCCTCGCAGTCGAGGAATTGATTCAGACTCCCTTTTGTTATTTGAGTATCTTTTCTATGAAATAATTGCCATCAATGAATGATATGCCAATAGCTCCACCCCCCGGCCGTGGGGAAAAAATGAAAGAAAGAAGAAAACAAGAGGAAATATGCGTTCCTTTAACAAACAGTATAGATTGACAAAATAAGAAAATGTGCTGTCTGTCTTTGTTGGATCTTGTCATCAAATGGTTCCTATTTATTGTCTAATGAGCTAAACAGACACTCGTCTCAGCTCCAATTTCTTGTCTCTTCTGTGTTTTGAATGATTTAGGATGTTGCTCGAGAATTCGAGGTGCAAGCGATGCCAACATTTGTGTTGGTGAAGCGAGGGAAAGAGGTGGATAGAGTGCTTGGGGCCAGGAAAGATGAGCTTGAGACGAAGATAGTGAAGCACAGGTCTCCTCAATCCGGGGCTTGATTTGAACGTTCAACTCTTACGAATCTTTTAGTGCATTCTGACGGTTCATGTCTATGACATTAAAATGATCTCATGGAATTTGTTGAATCTGCTTACAGTCTAGTGATTAACCGTCTTCTGTTTGGTAAGCAGTGATGTTGTCAATGGAATACATCAGAGTTTCAACTCATATTTTGTTCTGTGAAATGAGAATGCCACTACTATGCAAAATGCAGGGACGATGCCTTTTCCATTTTTCATTTTCATATCCAGGAAGGGGTCACATATGAAGATGAGAGAAGGGAGTGATCAAGATGGTTATGGGGAAATCTACCCGCATCAGCAAGCCTGTTGAAACCCCTTCTTTCCCTTCTATCTACTGCTTTCTCTGCCAATCTTTCTGGGTATCTTATTCGTATTCTTTTGTATTTTTCACAAAAATACGAATATTTTATATTCTTTCGTATTGAAAACCCGTACAATTTATAGAAAATTTATGTTTAATATTTTGTCAATCTTTTATTATGGAAAATATCTTACTATTTTTTTTTATATTAGTAATGGCTGCTGATTTTTATCTATTCATCCCGATTTAATTTGATTTACATAATATACAAATATTGACATAATGTACGAATGTTGACGAGAATTATGGTTTTAGCAGTAAGTCTGACATGTAATCTTAGTTTATAAACAATATTTTACATGGATACATTATTTTAAAATAATATTTAGATGGTACTCATTGGTAGAATGATATCAGTTAGTTTAATTATCCTAATTGTTTAGGATATCTCTTTTTAGCATGCCATGGGAAATATATTTTTGAGTTTTTAGATAATATTTTAAATGATTTTAAATGATGAGAAGAGATATCAATTATAGGCATATTTTTCTTCACACTCTAAAGTATCAGTTTTTGAGTCATGGGAAAAAAAATAAAGAACGTGGTTCTAAATTTGGTAAAAAAAAGTCAAAATAAGTTCTAGTTGATGTATTAAAATCTTGAGTGTCATCATTGTAGGAAAAATAGACACATTAACAAGTACTATTAAAAGTGAAGTATGAAAACACTGATGGCAATGAGAAGAAATTAGATATGTCCTGAGATGAGAAAAGAGCCTCAATTGTTACCAAAGGTGACCTTTGGTTGGTATGTAAAGAGAATGAAGTAATCAATATGACAGATCACAAAATTGATTGGGTGGTAGACAATGGTGCTTCATTCCACGTCACATCATGAAGGAAAATTTTCACGTTTTATATTCCTGACGATTTTAGAGTGTTGAAGATAGGTAATAAAGGCTCATCATGGATTGTTAATTGTGGTTATGTATACCTTATCACCAACAATGGGACTACGTTGCTATTGAGAAATGTACGACATTTTTTGAATATTTGGCTAAACCTAATTTCAGCATGAAAGCTTGACAACAAAGGATTTTGAGACACATTTCATGCTGGGGTGTGGAAGTTGACTAAAGGATTTTTAGTAGTTGCTCGGAGAAAGAAAGTTTCTAATTTGTATATGTTGTAAGTTTTTATCTTAGTTGGACATGTGCATGTCGCGAGAAGTGAGGAGTTTTCTGATTTATGGCACTAACGGTTGAGCCACATGAGCGAAAAGGGATGAATTGCTTAGCTAAGAAGAACTTCCTTCAGGGTGTGAAGAAAGTTAAGTTAAAGATTTGTTCTTATTGTATGGCGGTGAAATAAGGGCAGGTTTCTTTTCATGGAAACTCGTCCATAAAGAAGGCCATCTTCTTGAATTGGTCTGTATTAATATATGTGGCCCTCTCAAGGTGAAGATATTAAAAAAAGTACAGTATTTTATCACATTTATTGATGATTATTCAAGAAAGTTGTTGATATATTCGTTGAAGTCGAATGATGAAACTCTTGACGTTTTCAAATAATTTCATGCCTTGGTGGAGAGTCAAACAGGGAAGAAATTGAAGTGCATTTGGAGTGACAGCGGTGGGGAGTTTATTAGAGCATTTGACACATATTGTTGGACCCATAAAATTCGACACCAAAGAATTCCACCGAAGTTATCGTAACTAAATGGTTTGGTTGAATGGATAAATAGGATGTTGATAGAGAAAGTTTGATGTGTGCTTTCAGAGGTAAAGTTTCCCAATTCATTTTGGAGGAAAGCCTTAAATGTTATGGTTTATTTTATTAACCTATCATCGAGTAGTCCACTAAGTGGAGAAGTCCCAGAGAAGGTGTGGTTCAGAAAGGAGGTATCCCACAACCACTTTTGAGTGTTCGGATATAAAGTCTTTGTCCACATCTGTAAGGACAAGAGGTCAAAGTCAGAGTCGAAGATAAGACAGTGCATTTTTCTCGGATATGGGGAAGATGAGTTGAGATATTGATTCTACGATCCGATAGAGAAAAAGTTTGTCAGATCAAGGGATGTGGTATTCGTTGAGAATGAGACATCTGAAGATATCAGCAAACAGGCAAATGTCATTTCCAACGATGACAGCAGTTGGGTTTGCGATACAAATCTTGAGTCCTTGATACTTATATCTATTCATAATGAAGACGATGATCAAGGCAATGCCGAGGAGGAAGAAGACCACGCGACTCTTGTACCTAATGATGAGGATGATGCTATTCCCTATTATATTGTTGAACCCGCTGAGACCATTCACTCCAGCAATCCACGAGAAATTGAAGACCCTCTGTGCGTTTATTAGCTAATAAGTATATGTTACTTATTAATGGAGGGGAGCTCGAAAGTTTTAATGAAACTATAGAGGAGGTGTACAAAGTGGAGTGGATGGAAGTCATACAAGATGAAATAAAGTCATTATAAGAAAATCATACGTTTGAGCTGATAAAATTGTCGAATGGCAAATGAGCTTTGAAGAACAAGTGGGTATTTTGTTTGAAGGCCGATGAGAATAGCTTGTAACCAAGATATAATGTGAGGCTGGTTGTGAAAGGATTTATTTAGCGGAAAGGTATTAATTTTGAGGAGATATTTCCCCCAGTTGTGAAGATATCTTCAACCCAAGTAGTGCTTGGATTGACTGCTATTCTTGATTTTGAGATGGAACAATTTGATATGAGGACGATGTTTCTTCATGGTGACTTAGAAGAGGAGATTTATATGGAACAGTCGAAAAGATTCTGCATTGAGGGGAAGGAATGTTTGGTGTGTTTTCTGAAAAAAAGTCTTTACTGTTAAAGTAAGTTTTAAGACAGTGGTATAAAAAGTTTAAATTTGTTATGACGGATCAAGACTACCGATAGACTACTTCGAACCATTGTATATTTGTTTAGAGATTTTCCAAAGACAATTTCGTTATTCTCCTACTCTATATGAATGGTATGCTCATTGTTGGGTGAAATACCTACCAGATTATTGAATTAAAGCAACAACTCAGAAAATCTTTTGCTATGAAGAATTTGGAACCTGCGAAACAAATTTTAGGTATTAGAATATTTCACGACCGTAAAGTATGGAAGTTATGGATATCCCTGGAAAACTATATTGAGAAAGTGCTTCAACTTTTTAATATGGAAAAGTTGAAGTCGATGAATACTCTGTTGGCTAATCACTTTAAATCGAGTAACAAGTAATGCTTTTCCATGGATGATGAAAAGAAAAATATGAGAGGTGTACCCTATTTTTCGGCCATAGGAAATTTGATATATGCTATAGTGTATACGAGACTGAATATTACTCATACTATTACTACGGTCAACTGTTTTCTTTCAAATCCTAGTAAAGAGTATTGGTTTGTGGTGAAATAGATATTGAGGTATTTCCCAGGAACTTCTAAGTTATGCTTGTTTTTCAGAAGCGACAAGCTATTTCTGATTCGGTATACTGATACAGACATAGCGGATGATATTGACTATCAGAACTCCACCTTGGGATATTTAGTTATATTCGTAGGAGGAGTTGTTTATTGGCAATCAAAGTTGTAGATGTGTGTTACACTCTCGACCACCGAAGTTGAATTAATTGCTACAATAGAGGAAAGTAAAAAGATACTGTAGATGAAAAAGTTCATTCGAAAGTTCGACTTCAAGTTAGAGCGATATGTACTACTTTGTGACAGTCAAAGCGCAATTAACCTCTATAGAAAGTCAATATTTCATTTCAAATCAAAGTATATTGATGTGAGATATTATTAAGTGAGAAATATTATTGACTCAGAGTTATTGATACTTGACAAGGTTAGGATCGAGAAGAATGGATTGGACATGATTACCAAAATGTTACAAAGGAGGAAACTTAAAATTTACCATACTATTGTAGGAATGATGATGATTACAACCATACAGTCATGAAAAAAAGTTTGTTGGGTTATAAATTACTCTTGTATGGAATCATACTCATTTGACGTGTCATTTGGTGGTTTGAATGAGGATACATGGGTACTATACTAATACAAAATATTATAGTCTTTGCATGTGCAAATCACGCGACCAATGCCAGAAGCACTGATTCACAGGGGAAAGTACTCAAGGCATGCCTGATGGGCGCTTGAGACGCCAAATCCAATAGTTGGGCATTCGAGGTTCACCTAATAGGTGTCTGAGGTGCCGATTCCAAAAGTGGCACGCCTGAGGGGCACAGGAGGTGCCATTTCCAATGGCACCCACGCTTGAGAAGCGCCTAACAGGTGCACTAGTGGAACTCGTAGTATAAAAACATGCTCACATATTTTTATAATTAATTATTTATGTTTTTTGATACCTAGAGTACCATTTTTTTGAGAAAAATAAGAGAAAGAGAGAGAAAATAAAAAAGTGAAAAATTCGAGCATCTGATTGAGTTTCAAATCGAGTTCAATCCTTGTTGACTTTGGGTACGCTATTTTTAGAGTTGAGAGAATATTTTATCGATTATATTTTCTACTATTTCGTCTTGTACTCATTGTTACTCAACCTATTTATTACAATGTATCTAGTTTTTATATTTGTAGGGTTTATGTAACTTAATTGATTGTATAGTAGAGATATTTTAGATGTATCATTCAATTGTTTTTTCCTCTCATTCTTAAGAGAATTTTCTACGTAAAAATTATATTTTGTTTCATTATTGGTGATTGTTGTATACTTATTGTGAATTGTTATTTTTTTTTTTTTACGATTTAAATAAGCGGATTGTATCCCAACATTTTTGAACATGCTTATGATATTTTTGGAACAATGTGTTTGTATTTTTGTGTTTTTGGTGGATTGTTTATTGCATGTTTAAACATGGTATTACTGTTGGGGTCACTCCCGAGTCGCAGTAGTCCGCGGACTCCATTGGAAGAATGGACGAGGACTTTGTTTGAAACATCATGTCCGAGAGGACATGGACGAGAACTCTTAAAGTGTAGGCGTTGACTCTGTCATCGTAGGCCTGCTGCGGCCGTTTCTGCAGGTGGGTTGGTCACCTACCCTGCTTGGAAGTTGTGCCGCAACAACTTCCCAGATGCCAGGCCTGCCATCTGGCACGCCAGGCGTGCGCCTGCCATGGCAGGCCTAGGGACGTAGGATCTGTAACCTACTGCCAGTAAGGTGGCTGGCTGTCCACCCTGCCTTTATGTATATATATATAGCTTGTGCCCTTACTTGTTTATGTGAAGAGCTGAGACATTTTGTAGGAAGAGCTTGGAGAGAGAGAGTTGTGGGCAAGCTTTGTAAAGATAGAGTGAGAAACACTTTAGTGAGAGAAATTACACACTTGAGATTGTTTTCTTTCGTTTGAGCTTGTATAGCTAACACTTGTAAACAATCCTTTTATAGTGCATTCTTTCGTTATTTTTTCCTTGTTGAAGGAAGGATTTTTCATGATAAATTTGTGTGTTCTCTTTCGTTCTCTATCTCTACTTTTTGTGTCCGTCCGAGAGCTCAGCTTTGTATAGCCGTCCGAGAACCTTGTCCGCTCGGTCACAGTGCCTTCCGCGCGTTTTGCTCCAACAAGTGGTATCAGAGATCTTGGTTCTTTGAACGGTGATCTTGTTGCTGATGGAGGTTGGAAGTAAGATGATCTGTTTGAACGGATCAAACTTTGACACTTGGCAAAGCAAGATGTCAGACTTGCTTTTCGTAAAGTCCATGCATAATCCCGTTTTTGCCGCAGCAAAGCCGGCGGATAAAATGGACGAGCAGTGGACGTTGGAGCACAAGAAAGTGTGCGGCTATATGCGGCAGTTTGTGGACGACAATGTGTACAACCACGTTCGGGGTGAGTCCGATGCCAAGACTCTTTGGGAGAAGCTGGAAAAGCTCTTTGCCTCCAAATCCGGAAATAACAAAATTTTTCACTTGATGCGGCTGATGCAAGTACGGTACAAGGACGGGTCATCTGTCGCCGATCACCTGAATGAATTTCAGGGCTGCGTGGACTGGCTGAATGGCGTGGGGATCAAGTTCGAGGATGAGGTCCTCGGACTATGGTTGCTAGCAACCCTCCCGGACTTGTGGAAGGTTATGAGGATCACCATTGCCAATACAGCTCCAAATGGCGTGGTGACTTTAGAGATGGCCAAAGGAGCTGTGCTGAACGAAGAAGTGCGACGGCGTTCGTAAGGCACGTCCACCTCTCAGCACTCCGAAGTCCTTGTTACTGAATGCAGGGGAAGGAGCCGAGGACGTGGCCCAAATTCTGAAGACAAAGGGCGGAGTAAGTCACGCTCCCGGTATCAAGACATGGAGTGCCACCATTGTGACAAGAAAGGCCACATCAAGAAGTTTTGTTACAAGTGGAAGCGTGAAAACGCTACCAAGCAAAGAGGTGAGAAGAGACATGGCGAGGAAGAGTCCTCGGTCTCTGTTGTGACAGAAGAAGATCTTCTTTTGGCCCGCGAGTCTGAGGACTTAGTGGCTGTGGCTGAGCAATCCTCGGATTGGGTAATGGATTCTGGCGCTTCAATCCACGTTACCTCCAGGAGAGAACTGTTCTCCACTTACACTCCGTGCACCCCAGGAGTATTATGAATGGGCAACAAGGAGACGTCCGAGTTCATTAGACGTGGTGACATCACCTTGCTAATAAGCACTGGAGCCCGATTGACTTTGAAGGACGTCCGACACGTCCCAGATATTCGTATGAATATCATTTCAGCAGGACAGCTTGACGATGAAGGCTACTGCAGCGTCTTCTGTGACGGCAGTTTCAAGCTGAAAAAGGGGTCCATGGTGGTTGCCCGAGGAGTAAAGGCTTCAGGCCTTTACGTAGTGAAAGCCCAGGCGGAGGTGGCTGAGGTGAATGCCACAAGAAGTGTGGAGTCCTCGGATCTGTGGCACAAGAGGCTCGGACACATGAGTGAGCGTGGCATGAGTCATCTGGCAAAGAAGGGTCTCATCCCACGAGCGGATGGAGACATGCCGAGGACTTGCCCTCACTGCATGGCGGGGAAGCAACGCAGAGTCTCCTTTTCAGGAGATGTGTCTTCCAAGAGGTCCGAGGTTTTGGAGCTCGTCCACACTGATGTGTGTGGTCCCCTCCCGGAGAAGTCATTTGGGGGAGCACAATATTTTATCTCCTTTATTGACGATTGCTCGAGGAAGCTGTGGGTGTTCCCTTTGAATACCAAAGATCAGGTTGTGGGAACCTTTGAGCAGTTCCATGTCCTCGTTGAGCGGGAGACCGGGAGGAGGCTAAAGGCCGTTCGGAGCGATAACGGCGGGGAGTATATTGGGACGTTTGATGCCTACTGCAGAGCTCACGGCATCAGACATCAGAAAACCCCACCTAAGACGCCACAGTTGCATGACGTGGCAGAAAGGATGAATCGTACCCTGATGGAAAGGGTCAGGTGCATGTTATCCCAGGCCAGGCTACCGGGATCTTTTTGGGCTGAGGCCTTGAGGACGGCCGCCCACGTGATCAACCGGTCGCCCTGTAAGCCTCTAGACGGGGAAGTTCCAGAGCAGATTTGGATCGGAAAGGAACCAGTGTACAGCCATCTTCGGACTTTCGGCTGCAAAGCCTTTGTTCATGTTCCGGGAGATGAAAGGACCAAGCTGGAGCCAAAGACAATGCAATGTGTCTTTCTGGGCTATGGCGAGGATGAATTTGGGTATAGGTTCTATGACCCAAAGGAAACGAAGCTGGTGCGGTCCCGCAACGTGGTCTTCGTTGAGGACGAGACCATCGAGGACATTGGGAAGAAGCAGAAGTCTCCTCCCACTACTTCCCGGACGGACATAGTTGATATTGATGTTGTCAGTCCAGTGCCTTCTGAGTCCGATGTCGGCGGTTCAGGTGTGGCAGGCAACCAAGATGAGGCGGTTCCTACGTCTCAGGACCTGGTTGAAGATTTGGCACCTCCCCAGGCCGAGGTAGCCCCAGCAAGACGGTCGTCCAGAGTGAGGCGTCCGTCCGTCCGTCTTCCTGCAAGTGAGTTTGTCCTCCTTACTGATGCTGGAGAACCAGAAGATTTTGACGAGGCCATGAGTAGCGCTCAGAAGGATGAATGGTTTGAAGCCATGAAGGAAGAAATGGTTTCTCTTCATAAAAACCATACCTTTGAGCTGGCTAAATTGCCCAAGGGGAAGAAGGCTCTGAAAAACAAATGGGTCTTCCGCCTGAAGGCGACTGAGGACACGAGCAAGCCAAGACACAAGGCACGACTTGTGGTGAAGGGCTTTGGTCAACGAAAGGGTATTGACTTTAATCAAATCTTCGCGCCCGTTGTGAAGATGTCCTCGGTCCGTGTAGTGCTCGGACTGGCAGCGGCTTTGGATCTGGAGATAGAGCAATTGGACGTCCGGACAACATTTCTTCATGGAGATTTAGGGGAAGAAATCTATATGGAGCAACCAGAAGGGTTGCGGTCAAAGGAATGGAAGGACTTGTGCATCGTTTGAAGAAGAGTTTGTATGAAATTTGAAACAAGCTCAGAGGCAGTGGTATCGGAAGTTTGAGTTTATTATGGTCGGACAAGGGTATCATAAGACTTCTTCGGACCACTGTGTCTTTGTTCAGAATTTCTCAGAAAACGACTTTGTCATCCTCCTCCTTTATGTGGATGACATGCTGGTGGTCGGACGGAATAGTGCTCGGATTATGGAGCTGAAGAAGCAACTGGGACAGTCTTTCGCCATGAAAGACCTCGGACCGACGAAATAGATTCTGGGGATCAGAATTTCTCGCGTCCGAGAGGGCAAGAAGCTTTGGCTGTCCCAGGAAGGCTATGTTGAAAAGGTGCTTCAAAGGTTCAACATGGAAGGGTCCAAGCCCGTCAGTGCCCCATTAGCCAACCATTTAAGGCTGAGCAAGTAGCAGTGTCCGTCCTCGGACACTGAGAAGGCGCGAATGAGTAAGATTCCTTACTCCCTCGCTATTTGGCGGCATGATGTACGCGGCCGTGTGTACGCGGCCGGACATTGCTCATGCGGTTGGCCTTGTGAGCAGATTCCTCTCAAACCCAGGTATGGAGCATTAGTCTGCGGTGAAGTGGATTTTTAGATATCTACAAGGGACATCCAAGACGGGTTTGGAGTTTGGAAAAGGGGAGCCTCGGCCCGATTGCGTACATGGGACTTGAGACATGGCGGGGGACGTTGACTCTCGGAAATCAACGCCGGGATACTTGGCGAAATTTGCGGGGGGCGGTCTCCAGCGGTCAAGTTGCAAAAGTGCATCGCTCTCTCAACTACGTGACGAGTTTATTGCCGTGACCGAGGCCTGTAAGGAAATGCTTTGGATGAAGATGTTTGTCTAAGAATTGAGTCTAAGGCAAGAGACGTACGTGGTCCTTTGTGATAGTCAAAGTGACATTCATTTATGTAAAAACTCCTCATTTCATTCTCGGTCAAAATACATTGACGTGCGATATCATTGGGTGAGAGATGTTTCTGATGATGGGCAGCTATCAATTAGAAAGGTCCTCGGACGATAATGGGTCAGATATGTTGACAAAGGTTTTGCCAAAGGGAAAGCTGGAAGCTTGTTGTGACATTGCTGGTCTGACTAACTTCACTCCCACTCAGTCGTGAGGGGAAGTTTGTTGGGGTCACTCCCGAGTGGCAGTAGTCCACGGACTCCATTGGAAGAATGGACGAGGATTTTGTTTGAAGCATCATGTCCGAGAAGACATGGACGAGGACTCCTAAAGTGTAGGCGTTGACTCTATCCTCGTAGGCCTGCTGCGGCCGTTTCTGCAAGTGGGTTGGTCACCTACCCTGCTTGGAAGTTGTGCCGCAACAACTTCCCAGGTGCCAGGCCTGCCATCTGGCACGCCAGGCGTGCGCCTGCCATGGCAGGCCTAAGGGCGTAGGATCTGTAACCTACTGCCAGTAGGGTGGCTGGCTGTCCACCCTGCCTTTATGTATATATATATAGCTTGTGCCCTTGCTTGTTTATGTGAAGACCTGAGACATTTTGTAGGAAGAGCTTGGAGAGAGAGAGCTGTGGGCAAGCTTTGTAAAGATAGAGTGAGAAACACTTTAGTGAGAGAAGTTGCACACTTGAGATTGTTTTCTTTCGTTTGAGCTTGTGTAGCTAACACTTGTAAACAATCCTTTTATAGTGCATTCTTTCGTGGTTTTTTCCTTTTTGAAGGAAGGGTTTTTCACGTTAAATTTGTGTGTTCTATTTCGTTCTCTATCTCTACTTTTTGTGTCCGTCCGAGAGCTCAACTCTCGTATAGCCGTCTGGTGAACCTTGTCGCGCTCGGGTCACTGTGCCTTCCGCGCATTTTGCTCCAACAAGTGGTATCGAGAGATCTTGGTTCTTTGAACGGTGATCTTATTCTTGATGGAGGTTGGAAGTAAGATGATCCTGTTTGAACGGATCAAACTTTGACACTTGGCAAAGCAAGATGTCGACTTGCTTTTTGTAAAGTCCATGCATAATCCGTTTTTACCGCCAGCAAAGCCATGGATAAAATGGACGAGCGATGGGACGTTGGAGCACAAGAAAGTGTGTGGCTATGCGGCGGTTTGTGGACGACAACGTGTACAACCACGTTCGGGTGAGTCCGATGCCAAGACTCTTTGGGAGAAGTTGGAAAAGCTCTTTGCCTCCAAACCGGAAATAACAAAATTTTTCACTTGATGCGGCTGATGCAAGTGCAGTACAAGGGCCAGGTCATCTGTCGCCGATCACTGAATGAATTTCGGGCCGCGTGGGACATTTGAATGGCATGGGGATCAAGTTTGAGGATGAGGTCCTCGGACTATGGTTGCTAGCAACCCTCCCGGACTTGTGGGAGGTTATGAGGATCACCATTGCCAATACAGCTCCAAATGGCGTGGTGACTTTAGAGATGGCCAAAGGAGCTGTGCTGAACGAAGAAGTGCGACGGCGTTCCCAAGGCTCGTCCACCTCTCAGCACTCCGAAGTCCTTGTTACTGAATGCAGGGGAAGGAGCCGAGGACGTGGCCCAAAGTCCGAAGACAAAGGGCGGAGTAAGTCACGCTCCCGGTATCAAGACATGGAGTGCCACCATTGTGGCAAGAAAGGCCACATCAAGAAGTTTTGTTACAAGTGGAAGCGTGAAAACGCTACCAAGCAAAGGGGTGAGAAGAGACATGGCGAGGAAGAGTCCTCGGTCTCTGTTGTGACAGAAGAAGATCTTCTTTTGGCCCGCGAGTCTGAGGACTTAGTGGCTGTGGCTGAGCAATCCTCGGATTGGGTAGTGGATTCTGGCGCTTCAATCCACGTTACCTCCAGGAGAGAACTGTTCTCCACTTACACTCCGTGCACCCCAGGAGTATTAAGAATGGGCAACAAGGAGACGTCCGAGTTCATTGGACGTGGTGACATCACCTTGCTAATAAGCACTGGAGCCCGATTGACTTTGAAGGACGTCTGACACGTCCCAGATATTCGTATGAATATCATTTCAGCGGGACAACTTGACGATGAAGGCTATTGCAGCGTCTTCTGTGACGGCAGTTTCAAGCTGAAAAAGGGGTCCATGGTGGTTGCCCGAGGAGTAAAGGCTTCAGGCCTTTACGTAGTGAAAGCCTAGGCGGAGGTGGCTGAGGTGAATGCCACAAGAAGTGTGGAGTCCTCGGATCTGTGGCACAAGAGGCTCGGACACATGAGTGAGCGTGGCATGAGTCATCTGGCAAAGAAGGGTCTCATCCCACGAGCGGATGGAGACATGCCGAGGACTTTCCCTCACTGCAAGGGGAGGAAGCAACGCAGAGTCTCCTTTTCAGGAGATGTGTCTTCCAAGAGGTCCGAGGTTTTGGAGCTCGTCCACACTGATGTGTGTGGTCCCCTCCCGGAGAAGTCATTTGGGGGAGCACAATATTTTATCTCCTTTATTGACGATTGCTCGAGGAAGCTGTGGGTGTTCCCTTTGAAAACCAAAGATCAGGTTGCGGGAACCTTTGAGCAGTTCCATGTCCTCGTTGAGCGGGAGACCGGGAGGAGGCTAAAGGCCGTTCGGAGCGATAACAGCGGGGAGTATATTGGGACGTTTGATACCTACTGCAGAGCTCACGGCATCAGACATCAGAAAACTCCACCTAAGATGCCACAGTTGAATGACGTGGCAGAAAGGATGAATCGCACCCTGATGGAAAGGGTCAGGTGCATGTTATCCCAGGCCAGGCTACCGGGATCTTTTTGGGCTGAGGCCTTGAGGACGGCCACCCACGTGATCAACCGGTCGCCCTGTAAGCCTCTGGACGGGGAAGTTCCAGAGCAGATTTGGACCGAAAAGGAACCAGTGTACAGCCATCTTCGGACTTTCGGCTGCAAAGCCTTTGTTCATGTTCCGAGTGATGAAAGGACCAAGCTGGAGCCAAAGACAATGCAATGTGTCTTTCTGGGCTATGGCGAGGATGAATTTGGGTATAGGTTCTATGACCCAAAGGAAACGAAGCTGGTGCGGTCCCGCAACGTGGTCTTCGTTGAGGACGAGACCATCGAGGACATTGGGAAGAAGCAGAAGTCTCCTCCCACTACTTCCCGGACGGACATAGTTGATATTGATGTTGTCAGTCCAGTGCCTTCTGAGTCCGATGTCGGCGGTTCGGAGTGTGTGTGCAACCAAGATGAGGCGGTTCCTACGTCTCGGGACTGGTTGAAGATTTGGCACCTCCCGTGCCGAGGTAGCAAAGAAGACGGTCGTCCAGAGTGAGGCGTCCGTCCGTCCGTCTTCCTGCAAGTGAGTTTGTCCTCCTTACTGATGCTGGAGAACCAGAAGATTTTGACGAGGCCATGAGTAGCGCTCAGAAGGATGAATGGTTTGAAGCCATGAAGGAAGAAATGGTTTCTCTTCATAAAAACCATACCTTTGAGCTGGCTAAATTGCCCAAGGGGAAGAAGGCTCTGAAAAACAAATGGGTCTTCCGCCTGAAGGCGACTGAGGACACGAGCAAGCCAAGACACAAGGCACGACTTGTGGTGAAGGGCTTTGGTCAACGAAAGGGTATTGACTTTAATCAAATCTTCGCGCCCGTTGTGAAGATGTCCTCGGTCCGTGTAGTGCTCGGACTGGCAGCGGCTTTGGATCTGGAGATAGAGCAATTGGACGTCCGGACAACATTTCTTCATGGAGATTTAGGGGAAGAAATCTATATGGAGCAACCAGAAGGGTTGCGGTCAAAGGAATGGAAGGACTTGTCTGTCGTTTGAAGAAGAGTTTGTATGGGCTGAAACAAGCTCCGAGACAGTGGTATCGGAAGTTTGAGTTTATTATGGTCGGACAAGGGTATCATAAGACTTCTTCGGACCACTGTGTCTTTGTTCAGAATTTCTCAGAAAACGACTTTGTCATCCTCCTCCTTTATGTGGATGACATGCTGGTGGTCGGACGGAATAGTGCTCGGATTATGGAGCTGAAGAAGCAACTGGGACAGTCTTTCGCCATGAAAGACCTCGGACCGACGAAATAGATTCTGGGGATCAGAATTTCTCGCGTCCGAGAGGGCAAGAAGCGTTTGGCTGTCCCAGGAAGGCTATGTTGAAAAGGTGCTTCAAAGGTTCAACATGGAAGGGTCCAAGCCCGTCAGTGCCCCATTAGCCAACCATTTAAGGCTGAGCAAGTAGCAGTGTCCGTCCTCGGACACTGAGAAGGCGCGAATGAGTAAGATTCCTTACTCCTCAGCCGCTGGCAGCTTGATGTACGCGGCCGTGTGTACGCGGCCGGACATTGCTCATGCGGTTGGCCTTGTGAGCAGATTCCTCTCAAACCCAGGTATGGAGCATTAGTCTGCGGTGAAGTGGATTTTTAGATATCTACAAGGGACATCCAAGACGGGTTTGGAGTTTGGAAAAGGGGAGCCTCAACTGATTGCGTACATGGACGCAGACATGGCCGGGGACGTTGACTCTCGGAAATCAACGTCAGGATACTTGGCGAAATTTGCAGGAGGGGCGGTCTCCTGGCAGTCCAAGTTGCAAAAGTGCATCGCTCTCTCAACTACAGAAGCAGAGTTTATTGCCGTGACCGAGGCCTGTAAGGAAATGCTTTGGATGAAGATGTTTGTCTAAGAATTGAGTCTAAGGCAAGAGACGTACGTGGTCCTTTGTGATAGTCAAAGTGACATTCATTTATGTAAAAACTCCTCATTTCATTCTCGGTCAAAATACATTGACGTGCGATATCATTGGGTGAGAGATGTTTCTGATGATGGGCAGCTATCAATTAGAAGGTCCGCTCGGACGATAATGGGTCAGATATGTTGACAAAGGTTTTGCCAAAGGGAAAGCTGGAAGCTTGTTGTGACATTGCCGGTCTGACTAACTTCACTCCCACTCAGTCGTGAGGGGAAGTTTGTTGGGGTCACTCCCGAGTGGCAGTAGTCCACGGACTCCATTGGAAGAATGGACGAGGATTTTGTTTGAAGCATCATGTCCGAGAAGACATGGACGAGGACTCCTAAAGTGTAGGCGTTGACTCTATCCTCGTAGGCCTGCTGCGGCCGTTTCTGCAAGTGGGTTGGTCACCTACCCTGCTTGGAAGTTGTGCCGCAACAACTTCCCAGTGCCGGGCACGCCATCGGCACGCCAGCGTTGCCCGCCATGGCAGGCCTAAGGGCGTAGGATCTGTAACCTACTGCGAGTAGGGTGGCTGACTGTCCACCCTGCCTTTATGTATATATATAGAGCTTGTGCCCTTGCTTGTTTATGTGAAGAGCTGAGACATTTTGTAGGAAGAGCTTTGAGAGAGAGAGCTGTGGGCAAGCTTTGTAAAGATAGAGTGAGAAACACTTTAGTGAGAGAAGTTGCACACTTGAGATTGTTTTCTTTCGTTTGAGCTTGTGTAGCTAACACTTGTAAACAATCCTTTTATAGTGCATTCTTTCGTGGTTTTTTCCTTTTTGAAGGAAGGGTTTTTCACGTTAAATTTGTGTGTTCTATTTCGTTCTCTATCTCTACTTTTTGTGTCCGTCCGAGAGCTCAACTCTGTATAGCCGTCTGTGAACCTTGTCCGCTCGGTCACTGTGCCTTCCGCGCATTTTGCTCCAACAAGTGGTATCAGAGATCTTGGTTCTTTGAACGGTGATCTTGTTGCTGATGGAGGTTGGAAGTAAGATGATCTGTTTGAACGGATCAAACTTTGACACTTGGCAAAGCAAGATGTCAGACTTGCTTTTTGTAAAGTCCATGCATAATCCCGTTTTTACCGCAGCAAAGCCGGCGGATAAAATGGACGAGCAGTGGACGTTGGAGCACAAGAAAGTGTGCGGCTATATGCGGCAGTTTGTGGACGACAACGTGTACAACCACGTTCGGGGTGAGTCCGATGCCAAGACTCTTTGGGGGAGAAAATTTGGAAAAGCTCTTTGCCTCCAAATCCGGAAATAACAAAATTTTTCACTTGATGCGGCTGATGCAAGTACGGTACAAGGACGGGTCATCTGTCGCCGATCACCTGAATGAATTTCAGGGCCGCGTGGACAGGCTGAATGGCATGGGGATCAAGTTTGAGGATGAGGTCCTCGGACTATGGTTGCTAGCAACCCTCCCGGACTTGTGGGAGGTTATGAGGATCACCATTGCCAATACAGCTCCAAATGGCGTGGTGACTTTAGAGATGGCCAAAGGAGCTGTGCTGAACGAAGAAGTGCGACGGCGTTCCCAAGGCTCGTCCACCTCTCAGCACTCCGAAGTCCTTGTTACTGAATGCAGGGGAAGGAGCCGAGGACGTGGCCCAAAGTCCGAAGACAAAGGCGGAGTAAGTCACGCTCCCGGTATCAAGACATGGAGTGCCACCATTGTGGCAAGAAAGGCCACATCAAGAAGTTTTGTTACAAGTGGGCGTGAAAACGCTACCAAGCAAAGGGGTGAGAAGAGACATGGCGAGGAAGAGTCCTCGGTCTGTTGATGAAGAAGATCTTCTTTTGGCCGCGAGTCGAGGACTTAGTGGCTGTGGTGAGCAATCCTCGGATTGGGTAGTGGATTCAGCGCTTCAATCACGTTACCTCCGAGAGAAGCTGTTCTCCACTTACACTCCGTGCACCCCAGAGTATTAAGAATGGGCAACAAGGAGGCGTCCGAGTTCATTGGACGTGGTGACATCACCTTGCTAATAAGCACCGGAGCCCGATTGACTTTGAAGGGCGTCGACACGTCCCAGGATATTCGTATGAATATCATTTCAAGGACAGCTTGACGATGAAGGCTCTGCAGGCGTCTTCTCGTGGACGATTTCAAAAGCTGAAAAAGGGGTCCATGGTGGTTGCCGAGGAGTAAAGGCTTGAGGCCTTTACGTAGTGAAAGCCTAGGCGGAGGTGGCTGAGGTGAATGCCACAAGAAGTGTGGAGTCCTCGGATCTGTGGCACAAGAGGCTCGGACACATGAGTGAGCGTGGCATGAGTCATCGGCAAAGAAGGGTCTCATCCACGAGCGGATGGAGACATGCCGAGGACTTTCCCTCACTGCATGGCGAGGAAGCAACTTGAGTCTCCTTTTCAGGAGATGTGTCTTCCAAGAGGTCCGAGGTTTTGGAGCTCGTCCACACTGATGTGTGTGGTCCCCTCCCGGAGAAGTCATTTGGGGGAGCACAATATTTTATCTCCTTTATTGACGATTGCTCGAGGAAGCTGTGGGTGTTCCCTTTGAAAACCAAAGATCAGGTTGCGGGAACCTTTGAGCAGTTCCATGTCCTCGTTGAGCGGGAGACCGGGTGGAGGCTAAAGGCCGTTCGGAGCGATAACGGCGGGGAGTATATTGGGACGTTTGATGCCTACTGCAGAGCTCACGGCATCAGACATCAGAAAACTCCACCTAAGACGTCACAGTTGAATGACGTGGCAGAAAGGATGAATCGCACCCTGATGGAAAGGGTCAGGTGCATGTTATCCCAGGCCAGGCTACCGGGATCTTTTTGGGCTGAGGCCTTGAGGACGGCTGCCCACGTGATCAACCGGTCGCCCTGTAAGCCTCTGGACGGGGAAGTTCCAGAGCAGATTTGGACCGAAAAGGAACCAGTGTACAGCCATCTTGGACTTTGCTGCAAAGCCTTTGTTCATGTTAAGTGATGAAAGGACCAAGCTGGAGCCAAAGACTATACAATGTGTCTTTCTGGACTATGGCGAGGATGAATTTGGGTATAGGTTCTATGACCCAAAGGAAACGAAGCTGGTGCGGTCCCGCAACGTGGTCTTCGTTGAGGACGAGACCATCGAGGACATTGGGAAGAAGCAGAAGTCTCCTCCCACTACTTCCCGGACGGACATAGTTGATATTGATGTTGTCCGTCCAGTGCCTTCTGAGTCCGATGTCGGCGGTTCAGGTGTGGCAGGCAACCAAGATGAGGCGGTTCCTACGTCTCAGGACCTGGTTGAAGATTTGGCACCTCCTCAGGCCGAGGTAGCCCCAGCAAGACGGTCGTCCAGAGTGAGGCGTCCGTCCGTCCGTCTTCCTGCAAGTGAGTTTGTCCTCCTTACTGATGCTGGAGAACCAGAAGATTTTGACGAGGCCATGAGTAGCGCTCAGAAGGATGAATGGTTTGAAGCCATGAAGGAAGAAATGGTTTCTCTTCATAAAAACCATACCTTTGAGCTGGCTAAATTGCCCAAGGGGAAGAAGGCTCTGAAAAACAAATGGGTCTTCCTTTGAAGGCGGCCCGAGGACACGAGCAAGCCAAGACACAAGGCACGACTTGTGGTGAAGGGCTTTGGTCAACGAAAGGGTATTGACTTTGATCAAATCTTCGCACCCGTTGTGAAGATGTCCTCGGTCCGTGTAGTGCTCGGACTGGCAGCGACTTTGGATCTGGAGATAGAGCAATTGGACGTCCGGACAGCATTTCTTCATGGAGATTTAGGGGAAGAAATCTATATGGAGCAACCAGAAGGGTTTGCGGTCAAAGGAATGGAAGGACTTGTCTGTCGTTTGAAGAAGAGCTTGTATGGGCTGAAACAAGCTCCGAGACAATAGTATCTGAAGTTTGAGTTTGTTATGATCGGACAAGGGTATCATAAGACTTCTTCGGACCACTGTGTCTTTGTCCAGAAGTTCTCAGAAAATGACTTTGTTATCCTCCTCCTTTATGTGGATGACATGCTGGTGGTCGGACGGAATAGTGCTCGGATAATGGAGCTGAAGAAGAAACTGGGACAGTCTTTCGCCATGAAAGACCTCGGATGCGAAACATGTCTCTGGGATGAATTTCGCGACCGAGAGGGCAAGAAGCTTTGGCTGTCCCAGGAAGGCTATGTTGAAAAGGTGCTTCTAAGGTTCAACATGGAAGGGTCTAAGCCCGTCAGTGCCCCATTGGCCAACCATTTCAGGCTGAGCAGCAGCAGTGTCCATCCTCGGACACTAAGAAGGCGCGAATGAGTAAGATTCCTTACTCCTCGGCCGCTGGCAGCTTGATGTACGCGGCCGTGTGTACGCGGCCGGACATTGCTCATGTGGTTGGCCTTGTGAGCAGATTCCTCTCAAACCCAGGTATGGAGCATTAGTCTGCGGTGAAGTGGATTTTTAGATATCTACGCGGGACATCCAAGACGAGTTTGGAGTTTGGAAAAGGGGAGCCTCAACTGATTGCGTACACGGACGCAGACATGGCCGGGGACGTTGACTCTCAGAAATCAACGTCAGGATACTTGGTGAAATTTGTCGGAGGGGCGGTCTCCTAGCAGTCCAAGTTGCAGAAGTGCGTCGTTCTCTCAACTACAGAAGCAGAGTTTATTGCCGTGACCGAGGCCTGTAAGGAAATGCTTTGGATGAAGAGGTTTGTCCAAGAATTGAGTCTAAGGCAAGAGACGTACGTGGTCCTTTGTGATAGTCAAAGTGCCATTCATTTATGTAAAAACTCCTCATTCCATTCTCAGTCAAAACACATTGACATGCGATATCATTGGGTGAGAGATGTTTTTGATGATGGGCAGCTATCAATTAGAAGGTCCGCTCGGACGATAATGGGTCAGGTATGTTGACAAAGGTTTTGCCAAAGGGAAAGCTGGAAGCTTGTTGTGACATTGCCGGTCTGACTAACTTCACTCCCACTCGGTCGTGAGGGGAAGTTTGTTGGGGTCACTCCCGCGTGGCAGTAGTCCGCGGACTCTATTGGAAGAATGGATGAGGACTTTGTTTGAAACATCATGTCCGAGAGGACATGGACGAGGACTCCTAAAGTGTAGGCGTTGACTTTATCCTCGTAGGCCTGCTGCGGCCGTTTCTGCAGGTGGGTTGGTCACCTACCCTGCTTGAAAGTTGTGCCGCAACAACTTCCCAGGTGCCAAGCCTGCCATCTGGAACGCGAGGCGTGCGCCTGCCATGGCAGGCCTAGGGGCGTAGGATCTGTAACCTACTGCCAGTAGGGTGGCTGGCTGTCCACCCTGCCTTTATGTATATATATATAGCTTGTGCCCTTGCTTGTTTATGTGAAGACCTGAGACATTTTGTAGGAAGAGCTTGGAGAGAGAGAGCTGTGGGCAAGCTTTGTAAAGATAGAGTGAGAAACACTTTAGTGATATAAGTTGCACACTTGAGATTGTTTTCTTTCGTTTGAGCTTGTGTAGCTAACACTTGTAAACAATCCTTTTATAGTGCATTCTTTCGTGATTTTTTCCTTGTTAAAGAAAGGGTTTTTCACGTTAAATTTGTGTGTTCTCTTTCGTTCTCTATCTCTACTTTTTGTGCCCGTCCGAGAGCTCAGCTCTGTATAGCCGTCCGAGAACCTTGTCCGCTCAGTCACCGTACCTTCTGCGCGTTTTGCTCCAACAATTACTTGGATTGGGATCTAATATCTCTAAATTAGGTGGATTTAAGTAAATTAAGGTGTTGGATAGCCTAACCTATGTCCTTTGGGGTGATCTATTAATGGATTGGAGGTTACTTAAATGACATATTAGGACAGTATATGGGGTCATTTGAGAGCTACATAACATTAAATGGGTTCATACTTCGCTGGCACGTAAGTTAACCAGGAGTTTTAATTTCATGCAAGTTTTTAATAATTATAAGTTGATATGGAAGATTTTTGTGGATCATTATACTAAAGCTAAAATAAAATTTTCGTCTCTAACTTACGCTTCCATCAAACGAGAACCCTAAGAAGGGAAAGGAAACCTTTCAAGTTGATGTGAAGAACAGTGGATTGTGTTCCATTAAGCTTCGCTGGATGGATCTTGGAGCAATATTCTGCTCTGCAACTTTCAAAATGGAAACAACAAAATAAAGAAGACGATGAACAGTGACAGAGAGTGATTACGCTAGCTCCCTCTTTAATCATCATATTTATTTGAATCTGGTGAGGTTAACGTGATAAAGGAGGAGGAAGCCTTCCGTATGGAAGCCGTTCGTGCTTGTAGAAAACTAGTGAACAATGGAGGTGAGTGAAGAGGAAAATGAACGGTATCGATAAAAAATGATGAAGTTGGGTCTTTGGATATGTTAAGCAACCAAATTGTAGAGTAGGATGCGTTCACAAATTGAGCAAAGGGTCTCTCGGCTTGCATTACGGTAACCGGCAGAATGGTATTTCACAAGCATTATGAACAAGGCCAATGTTTCAATGATATTTAGTTTTTGTAGCTCTTGTTTTGTTTCGAGAATCTGTTAGAATAGAATTTTTTTGGACTACGGTAGCTTATTTAATCAAGATTCATGGGATATTATTGTATGCCTTATTATAGGATTAAAATTATAAATTTATTGGCTTTCTTGAGCTGATGTCCCAGTGCTAGAGTAAGACCGGCGCTCAAACGCCGAGATAGTTTTGATCAAAAATTGATATGTGAGGAGCTACATGTGTTAATGAAAAAATAGTGAGGTATCTGTTTACTTTTGTTGCGGCTTTAATAGGGAGGTAAATCAATTGATAAAATTTAGTAATCATGTGATGAAGTCTTACAAGTCGGTGTGGGAGGCAACATGCAAGCGGGTGCACGATTGTTAGGGAACATTGATCAAGTTTTAGCCTGGTATGGAACTTGGGTCTAGGTGGTATAGTCGTATGAGTTGTATGATTGTTGGGGCATCACAGGATTTTGTGATGCTAATAGTTGGATGCCTAATGTATCCATGGTTTTTTCTCGTTTTTCTCACAATGATGGCCTTCTCTATGTTAACTTTAATGCGTGAGTATAATCCTTGTTAATATTAAATGATACTTCTATCATTGTAGCTGTGATGTTCCTTTATGTTATATTTGATTGTGTGAGTATATTATTGACTTATTATGGTCAAAATAAATGAGATTATATAAATATATTATAATATCAAAGAATATAAAACCTATGAAAATTTAATGTAGTTAATAGTCTTTCGGTATTGCGAGCGAAAACTCTTTTCTGCCACAGAAAAAATACGAAGCTTCCACTCGGGAAAGTCAAACATAAAACTTTTATTCCGTAAGAAAGTACACATATCAAATTGAATACACAAAATAGAGCTCGATGTGAAGTACAATGCATAGTTACTATATGCACGGCCTATATGTAAATTTTCTTAACTTTTTATTTACAAACATACATTTATATACACAAAATACCGCAAAATATTTATCAATTTTTTATGAAATGAACAAAATCCTCGGATAACAACAAAACAGAAGTAAAATCCCAAAATAATTGGTAAAAGTAACATGCATACACACAGAAGACAAATAGAGTAAATAAAATAACATGTATATACATTAAATCTACCAAATATAAACAAAACTAACCAAAAATAAAAAATAGATTGAGAATAGGGCGTAAAAATACTTGTCTCAATTTCTGATCTTACAAATCTGACGAAATGATACTTCATAATACCTCTTCTCTTTTTCCTCTCTCTTTATTCTCATTCTCTTTTTCTCTCCTTTCCCTAATTTTCCATACATAATGACTGAAATAATACACGCTGCCCCATATATAATCGAATCGGAGCATGAGCATTGCTCAAGTGCGTGTTAGGCACCATGCCTAACCCCATCGACGCACGAGTGCTGCCTCGGACTCCCCTTGAGCACAACCACTCTGGAATAAGTGCTCAAGTGTCGCCTCAAGCCCTGCTCAGGCAAGCCCACACTAGAATCCGTGCATGAGCGAGGGTCGGGTGTGTTTAAGACGTTAAAATTGCTTCTGTGCTTTGAATTTTCTTTAAATCTATATTGCACAATTCATTCCAGTATATCCAAAATAAACTAAAAATAAATTGATATTACTAAATTAACTACACAAAATATCGGGAATTACATGTTGGTGAGACATCTATGCTTTATTTGGGAAAATTAAAGTAGACCTGGATTTAGTCTCATATCAAACTTAAGAGTATTAATTATCTCGTGATGCATATCCAACTTATCGAGAATAACATGCGTAGCTTTTGACTCATAGTAGCGAGATAAGATCGATGAGATTCTTCATGGTATTTCTTTATTATTAATATCTCTTAAATTTGAAATCTGTATTCAATAGAATCCATATGTCGAATTTAGTACAATTTAGATTCTGTGAATCCATGATACTTATTGTTATTATATATTTAGGTCACTGAAGCAAATATTTATACTAAGGAATCTCTGTCTTACCCATGATGTTAGATTTCAGGAGATTCTTATATATTATTGATGAGATTTAGATTTTATAGAATTCTTTCGTAATATATCGGTCTGGTGAGACACATTCTTATCATTACTTTTGAATCATGGTCATAAGTTATAGATTCTCAGATAGTTTTTATTATTGAGTTTTATATTATTGCTATGATTTTTGTATTTTTAATATTGTATATTTGAGATATTTATTATTATTATTGTTATGCATTATTATTTATTATTACTTATTAGACATTTAGTTCACCCTTACATTATATTAGCACTAGATTTGAGTTGAGTATGTAACTCTAACAAGGATCCTTTATTTATTGTAAGACTTTTAGATCGAGTGGATTTTAGAGATTAGTAACTATTGTTTCTTTTGATAATGGATAGGATATATTAAGATAGAGGTTTGATAGTTTTTCTTTCGAGTTATGACCCTAACACTTAATAGTTTTTATTTTCTCGAATATTTGCATGATATGTTAATTTTTCTAATAAATTCTAAAATGATACATCATAGTAGGAGAAGGCCTGATACCATGTTTTGAGGTGCTTGTATTTGTTAGAATATGGGTCATTTTCGTATGGGCCCATATTCGATTGATAGGCCGATTAGAGGTTTTGGCCGAGCTCACATGGGTGTAATATTGAGATAAAGTATTATAGTATTTGCATACGTAGTGAAGTGGTCGAAGAGATGACTGGACTGCCTAATTTGAGAAATTACCGAATTGTCTAGTTCGAGAGGAGATCGGATTGGAGAGTTTGATGATCAGTTGGACTGGAGAGCTTGATGATCAGCCAGACTGGAGAGCTTAAGGACTGGCTGAACTAGGATGGTGACCGGTCATGGAGCCCACCAGTGCCCAACCATGATTTGTCAAAAGCGTGGGAATAGGTAAAAGCACGTGAAATGTTTTTTTTGGTTATAAAAGGAGAGCGAGTGTGTGGTTGTTGTACGTATAAAAAAATCACTTGTAAAATCTAGAGTAGGTAAGTGATTTGTGGGATTAAGACCAATGAGCGCCGTTAGTGAGAGAAAGAGAAAAAAAAGAAAAGTAAGAAGAAAGAGATTTATCTTGCACTCATTGTTACTTGAGTTAATCAAATACAAGGAGTTAAGCTCTTATATTCTATTCTTTGGGGATTTTTGTAACCGTTTTACATAGTAAAAGTTTTTGGACGAATAGTCATGTGGTTTTTTCCTCTTATTCAGAATAAAATTTTCACGTAAATTGTATATATCTTCTTTTGCGATTATTGTTTGTCGTTATCATCGCTGTTTTCTTTCATCTCGATTCAACTGAATTGCCGGTGGTTCTCCTATAGGGTCATTTCTTGGATAAAGGAGGTTCCTTTTGAATACGTCGCGATTAGATTTGGAGAATTTTGGCAAAAATTGAAAAAAGAGAGAGGCTGAGGTACTTGGTGAACAAAATTGATGAAGTTCAAGGAGAGTGATTAGCATGCAGGGATACTCTATGACTTCCGCTTTTTCATTTTTTCAAGCATAATTCATGACTTTCTAATTGTCTTGCAAGTATACTCCATGTTTCTCCGGTTGTTTTTAAGTACATCTCATTCCTCATTGTTTTGCAAGGGACTTTCATGGTTTTCTCTCCTTTTTCGGTTGAGATTCTGCATTTTGATATATGTTCATTGATGTCTTTTATGACATTCTGCGTTCTCATTTTCGTTATTAGTCGTTATTATCATGTAATAAATATACAAGAATGTTATCATACGTAGGATCCATATGATTGCCATATCAAGTGGCTCCAATTCCATACGAATAGAATATGACGTCGGTTTCTTTAGATATGCTACTAGGTACTAAAATCATTACCATAAAAAAATCTGCGAATGTATAAATAATGATCATAATAATTTACGAAAATATAACTAAATGATCAATACCAACATTGTATTTATTTATTCATCACAAGATAGAGTACGTGAATTCCTGATATCAGTTTATCCACTACATTACATTAAAATTCATCATCACTCAAGTCTAAATAATATCTGACTTTAATCTTACCCTTTAGGTGTCAACTTGTGCTTGCTATCTAAAGAGTTAGTAAAATAATAAGAAAATAAGCCAAATGCTTAACAAGGTATATAAAACAAAGACATGCACATTTATACTTAAAATAGAAATATATTCGTCAACTGAATAGGAATCATGTAAAACACACATGAGCCTTTGTTTTCTTTAACTTTTTTAATATACTAAATATCGTTTATCATTTATCTTTAGGTACTAGGACTAAAAGGCGTTACAAGTTAATAGAGTAGGCAATCGAGAAAATAATTGTATTCAATCCACATAATCTAAGGTCTTAACCTCCTTATTACACCTCAAGGTGGGTAGTACATATCTATTATATCCCGATAAATAGGGCCTAAAGCTGCCTTTATTTTCCTACGGTACTAGGGGCAATTTCTTGATTTTTGTTACAATATTCTAAGGCATGCTAAGGTATATTACTCTCTGAAATAATTTCTTAGTCCAATTTCTTAATTGTTTTTTCAAAACCCCTTATGGAAGCTTTTACACATGTTCTTAATACTTCTTCTTAATTTTATTCACTTTAGAAAAAAATAATCATATTTCTTAAGACTTGAAAAGCTTTTATTAAAACCTTTCATAATATCAAACATACGAATCATAAAATGCAATCATTAGTAACAAACCATAAGAGGGAACAGTAAATTTCGGAGGCGTTTGGAGACTAAAGTTTCCGGAGACCTTTGGATGATCTCTGGAGACGTTGAAATTTGGAGGATGAAGTTTCCAAAGACAGTGATCTCCGGAGATGATTGAAGTTTGGAGACGATTGAAGTTTGGAGACTTGAGAGTTTAGAGAATAAAGTTTTTGGAGACCTTGATCTCCGGAGACGTTATTAAAGGCTAAAATTCTGGAGACCTTAATCTCCGGAGACGGTAAAGAGAGAGACTTCTAGAGATAATTAAAGAGTTTTTCGGAGACTATTTTCGGAGGCCATTGAAGAGTCTCTGGAGACGATTAATGAGTGCTTTCTGGAGACCATTAAGGAGGCTTCCGGAAACGATGAACGTAATTTCTGAAAACGATTATATGAATTCGGAAAATGAATTTAGGACAATTCTTCCGGAAACGTTATTCGGGTAAGATTGAATGAGAATTGGAGACGTTCTTCCGGAGACCACTTTCCCAAAGGTCTTTGATAGGCTCTCGGGAAGCCATTTTCGGAGGCCGTATGTGAAGTTCTGGAGACGTTAATCCCTGGAGACGTTGAATTTGGAGACTTAAGTTTCGGATACGATGAACGTGATCTTAGGAGACATGAAGGGAAACTTATCCGGTCAACGCCAGTTGACCGAAAAATGTGAAGAAAAGCCAAGGGAGAGTTAACCGCCCGATTGATTGGTGATGACTAATTAAGGTCTTAATGACCATGCCTGAGTAGGTAACCTACTCCCAATCACCCCGCTGACCTTCTAGGAAGGCAAGGGGAACAAGTAAAGAAGTACAAGCGGTTGACCTACCCTACCAACTACTGTCAGACCAGAGGTTTATAAATACGAAACTAGAGAATTTAAGGAAACGTGGAGGGAAAGCTCTCGGCTAAGCTTTTTGGTGGAAGAACGAAGAAAGAATTCCACGCCGACTCTAAGTTAGGAGATTCAGGCAAGCGTACTCCCTGTTTTTAAGTTCATGACTTAATGCAAGTGTACTCACCGTTTTAAGTTCGTATTTTTAATGCAAGTATATCATGCCTGTTTAAAGGAAGCCGTGTTATTTCATGATATTTGGCTATTTTACTTAAATGCATGAAATCTGGTTAATTGTTGACCCGCATGAGATTTGATAGTTGCATGTTTTAAGAAGTCAGGCTATTTCCCGTTTAAATGATCTTCAGCTTTTGTTAAAGGACCTCCTATATTTGATGAAAAACGACCCCCGGTTTTAAGACATTGAAAGAAAGACCACATGGTGTCCGGTTAATTGCATAATTTACTTTGATTTTCAAAAAAGCATGATTTGCGGAACTAAGTGTTTGATAGCCGAGTAGCTGTAGGCCTTAAATGTAGCCGTTATTAAGATATGATGGCCAAGTAATTGCAGGCCTTAAATGTAGCCGTTGTTGAGATATGATGGTCGAGAGTTGCAGACCTTAAATGTAGCCGTTTGATTTGGTCATGATTACGGACCTTAAATATAGCGTTATGGAATTTGATGATTCAGAGGGTCGAGACTGCAGACTTTAAATGTAGCCGTTATTGAGATATGATGGTCAAGAACTGCAAACCTTAAATGTAGCCGGTTTTTTACGGAAATGAATTTGGAAACATAAGCATATTTTTGAAAATCAAATTGCATAAAAATAACTTTGGAATCTGTTTGCATTGACTCCGGCCATGTTTTATGAAATTGCATGCATATACGCCTCTATTGCATTTTGTCTGTTTGCCTCGCTGTTCATGACTATGCATGATTTATGTACGAGTACCTTGCTGGGCTTTCTAGCTCACCCCTTCTATTTTTTAGATGATTATGATGATGACGAGTTTATGCCGGACGAAAAAGAATAAGGTCCGATGGACTAGATAGGCAGGATAGCTAGCCGGAATTTAAGCAGCGAAGGAGCAAAATTGATGTTTTCGATTTTGATGTTTTGGAAAAAATTTGTAAAATACTTCCGTTGCTAAAAATTAATGAATATTAGTATGCTTCCGTACGCTGTTATGGTTTGAGTGATTTGTGATTCCTAGTGGCATCTCAGTTTGTTTTCGGGACCTTCATGTTCGACCGACCTCGTCTTGGCCAGTCAAGTGAGAACCCACACCCCCTGGCCGTCAACTCAAGGAGTTCGGTCTTACGCGATTCTGTGCACGCGATATAAAATATATATAAAAGAAAAGAAAAATTTTAAATCCACCTTTTTAACCAAAGTATATAATCGGTTTCGATCGACGGGTGGCCGCATGTGGTGGAATGTGGCCAGTCCGTCACATAACATGTACTGTATTTGATCGATTCGGCTACTAGTTCGGTAGTTGGTTCAGAACCAACTCGGTTAGTTTTTCTAGTATAATTTTAGCACAATTTCTTGATAATTCGGCAACCAATTCATGGTCGATTTAACGGTCGGTTCAAAAATTGGTCCATGATGATTTTTATCACTAAATTTCTTTATTAGCAAGCCGGTTTAAAGTGCCGATTCTAGGTTTCAATAATTTTCCATAAGCTGAAAATTTTAGTATACATTGGGCCAGTTCAGCTGCTATTTTAAGGCCCGGTTTGGAGGTCGATTTGAGAAAAATTTTACTGGATGATACTTCAACATCATCTCAAGATATTTAGGCTAATATGGCTACCAATTCAGCTGATTTGGGGCCCAATTCAAGGTTGGTTCTATAGCTACAAATTCAGCATCAGCATGGATGCTGTTAGCTGGATCGGTGACTATTTAGGGGCCCAATTCAGTGGTCAATTCGGGGTATCTTTGGCAACCGGTTCACAGGTGAACAGTTTAGTATTAGTACATGGTGATTTGGTCAGTCGGTTCAAGGCCCAAGTCAGTCTAATTCCCTAAGCTGTTAGGTTCAGCATTAGTATAGATGTTGGGACTGATTTTGTTACTGATTTGAGGCCCAGTTCGGTGGCTAATTCAGGTCCAGTTTTACGGGTTGACACATTAACATCATCACAATATATTTAGGCTAGTATGGCTGCTTGTTCAACCCATTTAAAGCCAAGTTTAGGCCTATTTGTGGGGCTACAAATTTAGCATCAGCATGGATGCTGTTAGCCGAATATGATGCTATTTAGGGGTTCGGTTAAGTGACCGCTTTGGGTCCAAATTTACGGGTTGACCCTTCAACATCACCTTAAGATACTTAGACTAATATTGCTGCCAGTTCAGTCTATTTAGGGCCCGATTTAGTAGTTGCAAATTCAGCATCAGTATGAATGCTATCTAGCTGATTTTATTGCTATTCAGGAGCCCGATTCAGTGACCGTTTTAAGATATTCTTGAAAATTGGTTCACAAGTTGACACTTCAATCTTAACACTTAAGGATTTGGCCAGTTTAGCCGTTGGTTCAGCCAATTTGGAAGCCGATTCAATCTGTTTTGCCCAAACTGCTAAGTTCAACATTAGCATCAGTGTTAGTATGGATGCAGGGGTTGGTTCTGCTGCTTATTTGGGGATCAAGTTCAGTGGCTGGTTCAACTCATTTTTATGGGCCGAATTTATTCAATATCAATAAGGGACTTAGCTAATTGGTTACTAATTTGGGGTCGGTTTGGTGGTCAGATGGTGGCCGGTTCAACTGATTCACAGCAAGGTGCTCAGCTTCTAATCTTGTTCAAATTGGTATTCCAGCTCTTTCCATCGTTTCTTTTCTTATGTAAAAATAATAATACGATAAAAATAATGAGTAATCTAAATATTGGAGTAGCAATATTTAAGAAGAATTAACAAAAATCGGCAACAATTGAAAGAAGGAAATAAAATACACTTGCCTAAAATTCAGTTTTACTTCTCTTACTTTTGGTTCATTTCCTTCTACTTCCTGATTCTGCCTTCTGCTCCCTCTTGATTTTTCTTATTTTTCTTCCTCTCTTCCTTCACATGTCTCTTATATAAATTGGAGGCAAAGTGCTTAGTCATTAAACCGCTGCCAACATTTCATTTTATCCCAGAACTTGTCCGAAAATCAGCTCTTCATTCAGCTGATTCATCCACCAACTTTTCTTGAATTGTTGCCTTAAGAAAGCGCCTTGTGTTGGTGTGTTAATGCTGCCGTGTGGCAGCTTATCGCTTTTTCCATGTTGATGATGCATTTCACTGAATTATCAGCTCTTTGGAAGCATGCTGCTGCCCCTGCTGAAGCTGCCGTGTGGCAGCTAAGTTCTTGTGCCGTATTTGTGTGTATTTCCTATAGAATAATTGGAATTTGATTTGAAGAGGAGCTGCCGTGTGTGTGTGTTGGTTCGTTGTGCCACGTGTTGCTTTTCCTATTAAATATTTGGAACTTATAATGCTGCATTATTTTATTTCATCTGCTGATGTTGCTGAGGTGCTGTTTCCGTGTGGCAGCCTCCTCCTTTCTGATTTTGTTGATTTTCAAGCCTCCAAGCGTCACATTTCCACTTTCCCATAATTTCCGTTAATTTTCCTAAGTGTAGCTACGTGTTTTAGTCCTTATGCCATGCGTGTGTGCTGCTTATTATTGTCACTAAGTCCAACTGCTGCTGCCGTGAGCCCTTCCTTGCTGAACCATTGCTAAATTGGTGTATATATATATATTGCTACCTACTACCCGACTGTTATATACAATTGTCCGAGTAGTATTAAGCCTATTGAATTTAATTTGGTTGTTTATTGGTTGAAAATTTAGCATCCGAGCTAGCTTCTTGTTATCCAAAGATCAATTCGGTTGATAACTGATTGGATTTTCGATGGCCGGGCTGTCCTTTTATTAACTGTAATTACATCGGTTGTTGACTAGGTCGATCGGATAATTTTTCGTATTACCGTTGTGTCTCGGGATGAACCTCTAGCTTCCGAATTTATAACATAATCAGTATAATGAATCTTGATTTTTACTGAAACCATTAGACCGATGGAAGTCTCCAAATTCACAAATTTTAATTTCAATGTTTAGTAGTTTCAAGATATCGAACTCTTTAATCTAAATTTTTCTATATCCTTTAAGCTCGATTTTACTTTTATTTAATCAATTATGATTTGTTTGATCATAAAATCACGGGCCTTAACCTTTGATTCCTTTTTGTTTGAATGTGCTATATCTCTATGTCTTCCTTCAAGCATTTGTTTTTGATGATATTATTCTCTTTGTACCCTTGGTATTTATATTGGTATCACTTCCAATCTTGACTTTTCATATTCTCTCCTGTGAATTTGGCCTTCCCATGGGCTTTCTTCTTTAATATAATAGTATTAGAGCAAGTTGACTTCAGAGTCGTTGTATATACATTTGGAAATATTCTCTAAATGTATTTATCATGGTGTGATAGGTATAAAATATCTAGAAGTTCTAAAGATAGGGTTTAGTCCAAAATTAGGAGACTTATGGCGTCCTAAATCATGTGGAGGAGGTTTACGATCGATGATTCACGTGCCACATACCTTGAGGCATGTCAAGGCAAGAAATAACAATGATGGTGAAAGGAGTGCCTCTGAAAAATTTGTATGCCAAAGTGTTAATGTTATTTTTGTGTTGACATATTTCGTAATCATATTTGATCATATGTTGATATTAGGCTATGTTTATTGAAGTGCTACATCAACTTATTTTCGTAGCTGTCCGTTTCTGGTGTCCTGCACCTTCTGTTCACCTGATCTGCACTTGAGCCCCGTTTCCAGTAGCATCGCGCATGCCGTTCGCTCGCTAGTCACTCGAGGTCTAATTCTAATAGCCCTGCGCCTGTCATGCGCTCGAGCCCCAAAACCAGTAACTTTGCGCCCGATGCTCACCGCCTACTAGCTCAAGTGCCCATGAATTTCTTTCTTGAAACTCTAGGCGCGCTTGCCGCGTGCTTGAATGCGGCAACGATCATTTTTTTAAACATATTTTTTGAGCCTCTCTATATATTTCTTATTTCTTTTACTTACTCTACTTCTTACTTATGCATTTTGGAGCACCTCCTTTGAGAGAATAATATTCTCCAACTTTAATCTTACTCAAATTGAGAAAACCTCAATTATATTATTGTATTCTTGTGTTACGATTTTCTCACCACTTTTACTTTATCTGTGACGTATTGTATTTCCAACTGAAAATTTGGTAGAGTTCTGACTATAATACGAATGTCGGCCAAACACAGAACCTGTACAATATCCTGTACAACAGTTATACAACCCCAACATATCCAAAATAAAAAAAAAAATTCATTAACATCAAACTCCAATATCTAGACAACTCACAAATCCAACACAGGATCCTAAAACCACCACAATCATTCCGTGGCTCCAATATTACGTCTCCAAACACAATATTGGATACAGAGATATGTCACTAAGTACCTAAAATAAATCATAATAATCTGTAAAAGTATATACAAATATATCCATGCATAGTGGACTATACTATCTAATCATCATCGTTATACAATCATATATAAAATTCATCAGAATACAAAATATTTGATCAGAAGGCTTAAGACTGCACAACTAAGTCCATAAGGTCGTCTTCAAACGTCTTCAAGCCTAGCTGACTTAAATTCTCTACCCTACCTCGCTGGGTGCAACTCATGCTTATCTGGAAGGAGAAAAATAGTAAGAGTAAGCAAAAATTCAGTAAGATACACACGCATATATATCAAGGGACATTTAAGATTTCGTATTCAAAATTATAATAATGCTTAAATGAAGGAACAATGACACATATAAGACTATAAATCATGGTTCAGGAAGAATATTTTTCATGATTCGTTCCATATTTATTTAGTTCATTTCCTTTGCCTTTATCGGTTTATGTCGAAGACTTATTTCATTGAGGGGAGTTGACTGCCACAGCTTCAGCAAAATTCCAAGAATTTAGCAGGAATAGAAATTTAGAGAGAGAAGCTTTGTCTTCTCTCTACGATTTTGAATCTCCTATGTTCCGCTCCTCTGTGCGATTTCTAGCCTTGCCGGGGGCCGCCAGCATGGTTGGTCGATCTGGGGTGCCGACTACCCTTCCCTCCACCCAATATCCACCCTCCTCTACTCTTGCCTCCCTTCCTCTGCCTAAGGAATCCCATCCTTGGCAGGCTCCTACCCTTCATCTCGATTCGGGTTCTCTCATCCCTTCTCTTTCGGTTAGGGCTCGTTTGTCCCTCTCCTTGATAGCCGGCTAGGGCTCTGTGTTGTTGATGGGTCAGGGGATAGATGGCTCGTCCTGTTTAAAGGAAGCCATTGACCCTGACGCTGCTTAAGTGATTAGCCACTGCTTTTCGAAGCGATTTGCTGCTATCGACTCATCCTCGGAGCTATTCCCCCATGGTGCTCATTATAGTTCCCCTAGGCAATTCAAAGGTGCACATATGCCCCTTGAGAGCGGTTCCTACCCTTCTAGTTTGCAATTTGAGGATCTAGCGGTTGCGCCCCTTTCTTCCTGGTCCAATATAGTCCTATCAAGAGGTATGCATCCCAACCCAAATTTGAAATTCTTTTCTCTGCAAAGTGTGGATGGAGAGGTAGCTTCGATCCTTCCTCCTCCTGAGGTTCTCCAACAATGTAAGGAAGTTTGGGCGTCCACGTTACTTGGTTATTTCTTTGACAAAGCATTGCATGTTCACACTGTTGACCACATTGCTCGACATTTATGGGTGTGATTTGGCATCTATCATGTTGCTGAGTATCCTAATAGATTCTTCCTATTCCGTTTTCCCTCTGATGCTCAATTGGAAGCTTGTTTGGCCAGAGGTCCTTGGGCATTTAAAGGCAAACCATTATTTCTTAAACGTTGGCATCCGGGATTGCCCATGATTAAAGAGGATCACAACTCTCTCCCAGTTTGGATCAACCTGAGGAAGATCCCTGTTGAATATTGGACCCCTTTGGGGCTCAGTTGGATTGCAAGTGCGGTGGGTAAACTACTTCACTTGGATGCTAAAACGGCCAAGATGGATCGTCTGCATTTTGCTCGAGTCTGTGTTGAAATGAGGATTGATGTGGTTCCCCCCACAAAAATCAGATTATCATCTAGCAAGTTTTCTACAACTGAGGAGTCTTCTGTTGAAGTTGAGGTTGAATACCCTAGGAAACTCCTGAAAAGTAGCAGTGGCAGGATGAATGGGCATAATACTGGCTTGGGTAAGGAATTTCGTTCTACGGGTAGAATCCTGGAAGGCCCCCATCCCGGAGTGGCTCATCTTTCTCTTAAAAGGAATAAGCCGAAAGGAATTTCGCAGAATGCGCAAGGTGAAGATTCTGTGGTGCGATTATCTAACCCATTTGCTGTTCTACAATCTGATGATGTTATCCGTCTAACAGCCCCTGGCAAGATTGATTGTAATCAGGTTGACATTGATATTGAGCCACAAATTGATACATCCAGTGAGCAAGTGTATTGTTTTGGCTGGCCTGACCAGGGCTCTGCTCCTGCTGAGGTTGTGGTTGGCCTTGCGGTTACTATATTTCAAGATGACCATGGTGCTCCGGACAAGCCAAAGAATGAGACTATCTGAGTGGATGGTGAGCATCTGAAATCCCCCCATAAGATGAAGTTGGCAGTGAGGGATGATAAGGAAAGCTACCCATATCTATCTGACTTCTCATTCAGCAGGATTGGGGATATTTCTAAACTACACCAACCTCCATCTGTCAATACTGTAATACCAAAACCAAATATGGAAGAGGCTTGTATAAGCTGGGATGCTAAGGATAGTAAGCAATAGCATGTGTAGGATTTACTTCAATCAGCTTCGTATGCTGCCAGCGCCCCCAAGGCCATTGCCCATTCTGATAATATGGCTTCCTGTAACGGTTCCCACAACTTCCTTATGAAGGTAGTACCTATTAGCAGCAGCAACACACAATCTGTTGCGTGCAGCTTTCTCTCTTCGATGGAGACTTCTAGCTCAACTAGGATGCCTTTATCGGATGAAATACCGACTACTACAGTAATGGGGACTGTGGCTATTGATGCTGGCCCACCCCAGGATGCTTCAAATACAGCAGAGGAGGTAGTGGACGATGAGGACGATTTTCATGACCCAACGCTTAATGCTCTCAAGAAGTCGCTGGAGGCGAACACTACTGAGACTTATCTTGATTCTTTAAATTTGGAAGGATGGCAAACTGTGCATGATTTTATTGAATAAAGTTTGCGAGGGATGAGTTCAAATCTTCTTCTCCTCTGGCTTTAGCGGATCAGGACAGTCTTTCGGATGCATTATTTGAAGCCATCAGGTTGTTGGTGGTTGCTCCAACCACTCCATTATATATTGCTTCTTTATCTCCTATTAGGCAGAAGGTAGTCGTTGGCTTTCTGAATACTCTGCTGAAAACGGAGACTAAATTTCTGAATTGTAATTTTAGCCATCTAAGTGGCTTTGTGGCGGGTCTCCAAATTGTTGATGAATCTGCCAACGCTGAAGGGACGCCTTAGGTTGCCACTCATTCTACTTCAGAGCAAGATGGAACCTGGAAGCTAGTGTAATCCAGGAGGAAAAGAAAATCCGAGAAATCTATGGGTTCCTTAGGCAAATGTATCAGCCAGTCGTAGCTCCCTTCCTGATCATCACTCTCTGAATAGTATGGTCTAGGTTGCCGTTTTGGTGAATATTGCTAGATTGTATGTGTTGATAGTTATGGTTTGCTGAGATGCTCTTTTTACCGGTAAGGATCATTTGGCCGGTTTGTGGCTTTTGCCGGTTTGCTGCTAAATGTTGGGATTGTTGGCCAGCTTGAGGACTTGCCCGGTTTACCTTAATATGGTATGAAGAAAATGCCGGGATGGTGTTTGGCCGGTCAACTTGTTGACCGGCAAAATGGGTTTTAGTCGGTCAAAGTGCTGACCGGCCAAATTGGCCATGGCTCATGTCGGCTATAGAATGGACGAATTGCTGCATTTTTCAGTTAACAGGTTTACCAAATTGGAGACGCAATTTGGCGCGTAGGGAGAAGGTTCTTGGCCGGTCAACTAGTTGACCGGCATATGGGCTTTGGCTGGTCAAAGTGCTAACCGACAAATTGGCTACTTGAGGATTTTGTCCGATCTGCATTTGCCCGGGATACTGTGTTTTATCGGGATGGCACCTCGCCTGATTTCCCGCTTTAAGATATTATTTATCGGGATGACTATGCATTCCGGTGCTCCCTCTCACATTAATTCAAGATGCAGTTTGGCGGTTTGTGGTCTTGGTTGCCCAGTTTGCATAATGCCTGATATCCAAATTGAAGGTTAGAGCACTTGCTGCTCTGGTGCATTCTTCCAGAATGAAGCTACTTTATGCCCGGTATGGTGCATTTGTTGACATGGATCCCTTTTGCCAGTTTGGCCAAATGCTTGGTATGAAGCATTTCAATCGGTTTTGGTGCTCTCGCCGTAACGTTGCTTGTGTCGGTTATCGAATGTTGTAATCTTGATGCTGCCTGTGGTCGAGAGGATTTTGTGCCAACATCCCGGTCAACACTGTTTGACCGGCTTGATTGATGGCTTAGGCATTTGTAATTTTGTTTTTTCCTTTGCCTCCTCACGGTGCTCGAAAAATACGTTAGCGTCTTTGTTCTAAATCCAAAACGGCAAAACACTTGAAGATAGAATATTAATTTTATATTTTTTCCTTTTCATTAAAAAAATTTTACTTACTAAAAAAAATATTTCATTGAGGGTCCGAGGCCAGTAGGCCTTACTGACCAAAAAAGCAGATGATCGTAATTTGGATTGTGTTCACTCAACATAATCTAAGGCCAATGTCCTCCTATTCTCGACCCAGAGGGGTGCCGTTTATATATTAACCCTTGGTCCACGGCCAAATGAATCATGAGATACATTCGACGAACTTCCAAGAGGTGCTTGTGTCTTGGAAGTGACGAGTCTCAATTAGTGGGTTACTCGGATGCTGATATGGCCTGGAATATTGACGGTCGGAAGTCCACCTCGGGATATTTCATAAAGTTTGTTAGAGGTGCAGTCTCCTGACAGTTCAAGCTGCAGAAGTATGTCACCCTATCTACTACTGAGGCCGAGTACATCGCAGTGACAGAAACTTATAAAGAGATGTTGTGGATGAAGAAGTTCATTCAGGAATTGGGTCTCAGACGGACAAGGATGAGGTGCTTTGTGATAGATAGAATGTCATACATCTCTATAAGAAATCCTCATTCCATTCTAGAATGAAGCACATTGATGTACGATATCATTGGGTGAGAGACGTGCTTGGAGCCGATCTACTATCACTGGGGAAGGTTGGCACTAAAGAAAATGGAGTGGATATGATGACCAAGATACTACCAAAAGGGAAGAATGAAGTTTGCCGTAACCTAGTTAGGTTAATGGATTTAACTTCTCCACGGTCGTGAGGAAAAATTTGTTGAAGATCACTCCCGTGTGGGAGTCTTGATGGCCAGAGAACTCGAACGGAGTATGAGGAATTGTGTGTGCTGAATATCTGCGAACTATGCACAAGAAATTCAGGTCAACTTTGTTGACCAGCAAGTTATGTGTTCCGGTTAATATGATGTTGACCGGTTGATAACATACGGATCTACTACAGGATAAGTAGCATTGGCTGGTCATGTGGAGACAACGGTCAATGGGGCATTGACCGGCCTTGTGAAGCACACGGACGGATGTCTGTTGGCCGTCCACCCGTGAATTCAGAAGAATGCCAGCTCAGAAGATTTTCGAAGCGTGCATGATCTCAAAATCGTTAATTTTAGGACAAAACATATTCGTATTGTTAGCAAGGAAAAATTTATTGGGGAAACAGAATATTCCTTAGATTTGCTCCATATATGTGTATGTATTGAAAGGACAGTAAGGGCACACTTGGTAAAAAATTCTTCTAAGGGTGAAAATTTGAGAGAGTGAAAAAGTAGAGAAGAAAGAGAGAGAATAGTGGGCAAAAACAAAGTGTGCATTTTGTATTGTTTGTATTCTGTTCTTTGGCTTTTTCTTTCTCTTATGCTAGTGGGATTGTGAAAAATTGTTCCCAATCTCAAATAGTAAAATTGGTTTGTGAACGAATGTCCCGTGGTTTTTCCCTTTTGGTTAAAGAAGTATTTTCCACGTAAAAATTTGTGCGTTCATCTTTTTCTTCCTCATTTCCTTTACTGTGTCTGTTTACTGGTGGCTATTTGTGTGCGGAGTTTGGTGTCCTGCTGTCCGACCATTTACGCCTCCTTGCGCTAGCAGACCACACCTAGCAAAGGTGGCAAACCTAAACACACAAGGTGCTGGACTGCAAATGAAAATTAGAGCAGAGCTGAAAGATGCAAAGGGCACAAAAACTCAAACCGTAGGCAACACGGTGAAAAGAGTGGAGGGAGTTAACCTAGTAGATGAGATGGTAATAGTGCTTGTGCCTACATGGGTATCAGGACCACAACCTCATCAAAAACTTCGGGGCAGCCCTATGAGGCAGTAATGATAGGTGTCGAGCTCATGACCTTTGCTTGCTACACCAATCGCTACTCCTCGACTAAGGGTGGGTTAGGAGTGTAGGCTGCCACAAAGACCCTTCGGGCTAGGACACAAGCTGCCAAACTCTCGGGATGCCTTGTCCTTAATACCATCTTTGCTAGGATCATCCTTGCTCTTGTTGGAAAGCGCCTCGTTAGAAGGGGCAGATGAAGAATCTGGGCAACAAGCAGTCAGTCTCTGAGACTAAAGTAGAAACCCTCTATACCTCTACTGTTGCATCCATCGCAGCCTCAACCACTGTTGCCAACATCCCCTTTGTGGCTGGACTTCAACTAGTACTAATAAGCACACTCTCCCTTAGGAAGGTGTGAGCCACCTCAAGGAGGCTGACATGGGAACGAATCAAATTCAAATCAGTGTGAATAAATTTTAACTTGCGCAGGCCAGAATGTCTTTGAAATGGTGAATTTAGGTAGCCTCACATCAAAGGCAAGGCCCACCCAACAAGATTTTGCAACAAAAGGAAGCATGACTTCCCTCTCTTGAACGAGTCAATGTTACCTTTTATGATGGCCATACCCCTCGGACTCATAAAATACAAGTCTGACTTACTACACCAAATATAAATACACACTTTACCACTGTAAGGGTGAGGACACAATTTCTCTAACGAAGAAAGATACTCAAAGTCATGAGGTGCCTTATGGCATTAGACATGTGTTATGCCACTAGAAGACCCAATGCATTTAAAACAGATTTAGACCTCAAGTCAAAAAAAAGTGAACACCTACCTTGTCATATTCTATTGGAATACCACACATCTGATGTAACTCCACTAAATCCTCTACAAAAGTAGGGAAAGAAATGATAAATACACGTTTAAAAATAGAAGCACAAGGAATGATAAAAGGAATGATGATAAGGAAAAAGGAAGAGATGTGAATGAAGAGGGGAGGGCTAGCCCCCTGAAATAGACAGGCAGCTCACACGGCATGCCGCCCAAGCACTAGGCACCAAGTATATCTGGCACCCAAGCCTAGCATGCGTTGGGCTAATGCATGGGCCTAGGCCCTACGGCCCATCAAGCCCAACTCCAGCCAAGCCCTACGTAGCGATCCCAAAATTATTAAGTTATCTCCCTCTATTAAATAGCTTGATGGGTCGTTAAATGATAAATATCTGCACAAGGACCACCAATTAAATGAAAATAGCAATGTCTAAGCTCAAAATATAGCCTCAAAAATTGGTGGCTAGTATTGAGTCTCAATAAAGTAGGCCTAATCCAAATGATAAAATATAGAAGATTGGTATTAAAAATATTAATGACCCAAATCAATAAATAAATGAACAAAGGTGGACCGTCAAGCTTGGCCTAATAAGTTGAACCCATAGATTGGCCCAAAATAAGTTTGCTAATCAAAAACCTCCACCTGCATCTTCCAATCAATCACAAAACTTTATATAAACAGCCAATTGAATAGCATCAGTTATGCCACTCGCCCAGTTGTAGAAGACTACTCTACTACTAAGATTCCTTCCTTACTATACTATTGGACTTCTTTTTTAATTTTCTATTAAGAATTCTTAAATCCTCCACTATTTAAAGAATAGTCTGGGACTAGAAAAAAGAAGAAAAGTCGAGAAGAGAAATGCCTAGTAGGCCAAGACCATAAGAAGTGCCAAGGGAGGAGAGATAGAGGGTGACTGCCCAAGTAGGGTCCTATTGCCACCGCCTTTCATCCAACTGCTTAGCTCAAACTCACTTTGTTGCCCAGCCAACTCCTCTAGGGATTGCCATGGCGCCACTAGTTGGCATCGCCTAGGCCTATCGTAGCACCTTGTTGTGCCATAACTAAGCTAACTTATCAGCTTGGGATCACTTTTTGAACTTGTTGCTGCCCACTCAAGGCCTTGCCACCCATTGCACCAGTGCCTGTGCTCTATTTGACTGTCAGTTGCTTGCACATGTTGTCTACACTTGGCCACGCCTATCATGTCCCATATCCCAAACACATCGTTAACAACTAATAATAATATTAATAATCAGCCAATTAACCATTTAATTCATATTGGACGTAAATTTCACGTTGATACATTAATTAATCAAATAAAATAATAAACATGTACACATGACTCAAAAAATACTATATTATCATGTGGTTTTAATACTGACTCAACCATGATATCGGATCATACGTAACGAGTAAGTCTAATCCAAAATATAATCAGAATAAACCATAAAATTCATAAACTATATCCAGTTGATCTAAAATGAAAGCAAAAATACAACATCAGCATCCCATAATTTCAAACTAAACTCTTCGATCAACTCTTCTTTCAATCCTGATTGACCTACAAGTATTCGAACATCTCATTTGAAGAGGTTCGTAAAATATAAGTAAAGATTGAGACAAAAATTCAGTAAATTATATAATTTATCAATTAAATATATATAATTTTCTTTTAAAACATATCTAAAAGACTGATAGAATTTGATGCAAGGACATGAATTTTCATAATACTTATGTAGGACTTTTAAATTTATTTTTTAAAAAAATTCTTTATCATATTCTAATTAAATTTTATGTCATCAAATCATATTGAAATTTGATTTCTTAGGGACCAAGGGCTAGTAGGATATCATCAATTAAAGGAACAGATAATTAAAACCTAAGTTATGTTTGATTTCTGACAACCAAAGACAGTATGCCACTATTTAAAATCCGCAAATAAGTCACCATACATATAATCCTATAAACATGGCCGAACACCACTTTTACCTACGGATGATAAGTTCAAACCTCGATTACCACTATAATATATTAAGATATGTCATAATATACTATCTGCTGAACTAATACCATAGTCCAATTTTTATACTAATGAAAATTCTATATATTTCTTTCTATTTCATATTTTTTTTCATTTTGGAGAATATGCTCATATTTTTTAGTATAATTGTAAAGTTTTCTCTTTAGATTCTGTAAATTCTTAATATGCAACAAGTATACTTTTTACAGAAATTTAGCTATAATAAATTTTAAAACATGGAATACTAAATTAGTATAGTAGTGTAGTAAAATTTAACAAAAATACAGAAATCTATAATTTTATCTTCATTAGTAAATATGTCGAGAAACTATGTAAATTTTTAGAACATATAAACCATATATTTAGTAGTTTTTAAACATTTAGAAATATGGTGTACGAAATTAAGCATGCGGGAGCACTATATCAGATTTGTTTTTGAACATACATGAAGCAAAAACTGTAGAAACCACCTAAGATATATAAATATATATGAATTTTGACATAAATTTTATGTATTTTTATAATAAAATGAGAAAAATTTTACATACATGTTAAATAATAATATCTTAGTTATAAAATTATGTCATGTATAAGTATTTAAAATAAACAATACTCAAAAAATTAAGAAAGAGCAGTAACAAAGAAAGAAAAGCTTGGAATACACTTGGCTTCTAGATTGAATTCACTTGATTTGAGCTTCTTTGACTTCATCTTTCTCTTTCTCTCTCTTCTATTCTTCTCATATCTCATCTCTCAAATTCTGTTGAAAAATAACAGAAAATTAGTCAAGTCTTATATTTATACTGAAGTGGCACACGTTAGCAGCGTAGCTAAATACTATGGCGCACGAGCACCACCTCTGGCGTGCTTTGAGCACGGACATTCTACATCATTGTACTTCAAGCATCCTTTGGGTATTCCCCGAGCGTGTCTATACTATTTTGTACAATCAGGCATTGATCAGGTGTCCATTAAGTGTAGTTACTTTGTCCATCCCACACATGAGCGCATGTCGAGTATTGGTCAGACATTCATCAAGTCAATATAACCTGATTTAATATTAACTTTTGACCCAATTCTTTATTCTTTGACTTTAATTTTAATTCTTCTAATTTATTAATTATAATTAAGGAAAAATTCAAACTCAAAACAACACTTGTGTTAGCATATTATGCTTAGCTCCCATGCCGACAACTAGCACTACATCAATGCCCGTACCTAGTGTAACGGACCGGCCTTATTCTACAGCATAAAGTCGTCGCCAAGACTAAAATCCATACCTTACAAATAAACTTAATAAATAATACGAGATGAACATAAAAATTTTCTTTTTTTTATACACACAGGATTTCATGATGCCGAACTACAAGAGATACTTTCTAGACATATCAATCTCAATATCCAAAAAGTAATCACGGAAACATGCTAACATTTATAGGTTCATAACAGCGGAACAATTTTACAAGTTTTCTCAAAACATTAAAAGAAAAATAAATAAAGCTCTTCATTGATCAGCTTCGGTCATCTACACCGTCAAGTTACTTCATATAGTCTTACTCAACTTCGTCCTCCATAAGCCTTTCTTCATCTGAAAAGTGATAAGAATAAACTACAAAGCCTAGCAAGATACTCACATGTAGAAAACAAAAACATACATATAATCGAATCAAACAGAGTTTCATAACATAATTTAGCATACGAAAATTATCATGTCTTTTATTCTTTATTTCTTATTCTTATTATTTTACTTTCGGAAAAATCCATAAACCATTTGAAATTCTTATCATCTTTAGGGACCGGACGGGAGTGGACAGCATCGAGGATGGGTTGTGTGTAACCTCACAACCTAAAGCCGTACCCTCTCATTATGCTACCCGAGGCGGGGGTCATGCCTTTAACCCAGCATACGGGGCCGTAGTCCAAAAGTCTTATGCCACCAAAAGTTCCCTCCCGTGGCCCAGGAGACAATCCTCGAGTGTCACTCTAGTATCCTTCATCCATCTTTAACAGTAAGTTTAATGGAAACTGGATTCATAGTTCATATCTTTTAATGGCCATCCTTCATAGTTCGAAAGTCGTAGAGTTCCACTTGCTGTCCGAATTACATGCATTTTCATATAGCCTTGTTCTTACTTCATCAATTAAAGTCCGTATAATCATAAAGCCGAAGTTCTTTTTCAAAAGGCGGAGTTATTTCTTAAAAGGACGGAGTACTTTTTCTTAAAAAGACAGAGGGTTTTTTCTCAAACGGACGGAGTGCTTTTTCATCAAAGTCCGGAGCTCTTTTACTTAAAAGGCGGAGTACTTTTTCTTAAAAAAACGGAGTGCTTTTTCATCAAAAGTCCAGAGCTCTTTTTCTTCAAAAGTCGAAGCTCAAAAGCCGGAGTTCAAATTCCATTAAAATCCGAAACTCTAAAAGCCGGAGTTCAAATTCCAGACACACACATGGCCGGTTTCAAATTCAACTTAAGGCCGGTTTCAACTTCAAGTGCTCATGGCCAGTTTCGAATTCAAGTACTCACGACTGGTTTCAAATTCAAGTACTCGTGGCTGGTTTCGATTTCAACATGAAGAAGGTTAATTTCGATTTTAGCATGAAGAAGGCCGATCTCGATTTTAACATGAAGAAGGCCAATTTTATTAAACATGCAATTATCAAAGTTTATATATACATCAAGCAAAATGAAATTGAACATCATGAATATCACGGTTTTTAAACATGCAATTCAGAATAATTCTTCCTTAAATCAAGATAAATAGAAAGATTTAATACATAGAACAAATTTTATACATATTAAAACATAAGTCCATAAAAATATCAGATAAAGGAACAGAACAAACTTCATACATACTAAAATATAATTTCATAAGAATATCAAATATACTCGTATCGCAAACATGCATAATCATAAACTTTAAAACAGTGTGAGTATTCTTGCCAGGATTTCTTCTACTTTACCTTGATCTTTTGGCGTTCATTTACTAGAAAACTCTATTGCATGCCTCTTTCTTACTCTTCTAGTTCTTATTTATAGGCTTTAGGTCTGATGATTATTATTAATGATTGACAATATAGGGGAAATATTTCTTATTTATGGCTCTACATTTTCTAAAAAGTTTTCTCATTAATTAGATCATTTATAATTTTACATTTCCAAGAAGTTTATTAATTCCTAGTTAAGTGAACTTAACGGGATTAAAAATTCTCAATTAATTCCTGGTTAACTGAATTTAATGGGATTTAGATTTCTCAATTAATTCTTGATTCACTGAACTTAACAGGATTTAGCTTTCTCACGTAAACACATTCAATTCCTTCTACACGACTTCCGGTCAACACTTGTTGACTGGATTATCAACTTCGGCTTTTCCATAATCTACTCCAGCCCCCAACATACAAAGTCACTCCGGCCTTCAATGCCACTTCGGCCTCACTTCACACACAATGCACTCCGGCCTTCAAATTTGTGGGACAACTTCTGATTTCAAAACATACTCTAAGGCCGATTTCAACTTCATACCTTACGGCCGGATTGGAAATTCACCTCCAGGTCGATTTGGATTTCATAATCAAGGGCCGGTTTTCTTCTCACAAGGCTGGACTTGATTTTCATCAAGTAAAAGCCGGACTCGATTTTTATCAAGGAAATCCAGACTTGTTTTTCATTACAGAGAATTCGGACTTCTTTTCATCATGCAAGGACCGAACTTGATTTCATCTTAAGGCAAATTTACTTTTCTTATTACCTTTTCCGGTCAATTGGCATTGACCGGATTATAAGGACTTAATGACTGAAATTTTCTATATTCTAGAATCTGGGCCGTTACACCTAGCCACCCCCCTAAACCCTTTCCTTTGTTGATATCAGCCCTGACAAAGTACTCAAGCTACACAAGTTTAAATCTGAGATTTGGATAGGTCCAATATAGATCTAATGTTTTGGATAAGGTCAGCCCAAGCCTAAGCTCTAGGTAGTCCCAATGGAGTAGAGGCCACAAATTGTAATACTCCCCATCTCCTAAAGTAGCACATAGCTTGGATAGACCCCAACCTCCATACCAAACATACTGAGCCCAGTAAATTCTCTTGCATTATAATCAAGCAATATCAATAATTTATATTTATTTAAATTATTATTTAAAATATCTAACTAACTTGAGTGTCAGAGGAATCCCCTAAAATAATCCTATTGGGGTCCATTTCACCTCTTATTTTGTTTATGATGCATAGGCAACTAGTTTTAGGCTGTAAATCAAACTCAATAAGGATTGTTAGGGGTTTAGGTCAAATCAATTTTTTATATATGCATCACTAATAATATGAGATATTATCACATGACAAACCTTAGTAATATGCACTTTTTTATTAGTAAGTAATGTGTATATTGAGATGAAAGAATTTACACAATTTATATTCTAAATTCAGGTCATTACAGCCTTAGAATTAGAGCTTATAAGTTAGGGTATACCACAAGCTTCACATTACATGTCATGCAAATAAAACAAAAAATAGATAGAATCAAATTTAATTTTGATTAATACATGTTAAAGGCAAACTCCATCTTGCTATGATGGATCCGTTGCACTAATGTCGCCCAATGGAAGTTATTTCTCATTTGTGTCTGATTGTGGGTTTGATCAAATTGACTAGCTGTGTCTTATCCTTCAGTGAAGAGTTTTAGAAAGTTTACTGATTGCGCTCTCGCCAAATAAAGTACACTATATCTGCTAGTGTGAGCCGAAAGAAGTATGCTTTGATACTCTTTCCTTTTCATTTGAGAGTTGCCGATGTTATATTTGAGTTTCAATCGTCATACGACCAACTAGTTCTCACATGGCGACACATCATCATCCACAGACCATTTAAAAAGGAGCATCTGAAAAATAAGTGATCATGACTTTCAATCCCATTGCAGTAAAGTATACACGCATTAGGTTGTTGAATAAAAGTACTGATATGGTCCAAAGTATTTAATCTCCTCCGAATAGCGAATCATAGAGTAAAGGCATGTGCCGGAATATGTTAAAGTCCTAAACAATATAGCCCCACATCACCTTGTCTTTGAAACCTTAGAATATCTTGTAGGCTAATTTCACCATGAAAACACCAGTTTGATTATTATACCATTTGATATCATCTTTTTGAGATGCATTCGGATAGTAATTTGGCATGTTATCTAAAATACTAGCTACTTCTACATCGAAATGATTGGGCCACTTCCACATTCCATGACTAATAATATCCTAAACTTTAGTGTTCCGGGATAATTCAGTGACAATCATCAATCTCTCCAAGTATCTATCGCATAGTGGCCCCAAGGAGTGCCAATTATCAATTCATAGGAAAGTCTTAACACTATCTCCAATGTGATGGCATATCCTGAGCCAAAGAGTAGGACACAACTTTATGATCTTCTTCCAACTCTATGCTACTGAGTCAAGAATTTTGATGGTTCATTTGCATCTGTCTTTAATTTAATAAGTGTGAATCCATGAAGACCATACTAAGGCAAAATCTTTGGTGATGACTCTCCATAGAAGGCAACTTATTGATACCTTATTAGAAGCGAGGAGGTTTTTGAATCTCAAACCACTTTCATCCTTTACAGTATAAACGTCCTCCCATGTTACATTTGTTACTTTTTTTCCTTCTATGGATCCATGCCAAAGGAATTGGCAAATGTAATACTCTATCTTCTTCAATACAACTTTAGGTAAAACGAAGATCAAAGCTCAATATAGGAGAATTGTTAATAGAATGGAAGAGATAAGTTAGAGCCGACCACCAAAGGACAATCATTTGTTCTTCTAAGAGGTCACCATCCTCACTATTTTGTCCAGAAAGGGTTTACAATTTTTGTTTGAGAGCTGAGTGGTAATGAGTGGGACACCCAAATATCACACTGGGAGCTACCTCTATTTTTAGCCCATAATATCTTTGATGTCCTATATGTATTCTCATTTGCAGTACATATAAATAATTTGCTTTTATCTCTATTTTCTTAAAGCCCCGAAAGCAATTCAAATTCCCTAATGCAGCCATGGAGTAATCTTATAGAATTTGCATCCACCCTAGAGAAAAAAAGAAGATCATCCGCAAAGGCACTATACAGGTTCGATCACATTTTCAATGGTATTTGAAGTTGTTATTTCGACGAGCTTTTATTTCAATGATTTCATAAAGTACTTCCATAGCTAGCACAAAGAGGTATAGCGATAGTAGATTACCCTGTCTAGGTCCCATTGCTCCCTTAAAGGATCCAATTGATTCTCCATTTATATTAATAGAGAAGGTTGTGGTGGTAATGCAAGGATAAATCCAAGTAACCATCTGGGGAGGGAAGCCCATCAAATCCAAAGTAGCAATTAAAAAATTTTATTAGACTGAATTATACCTTTTCATCAGGTCCACTTTCATAGCACACTGGGGAACACCCTTGCCAAAATGGTACTTATAAAGCAATTTTTAAGCGAGGAGAATATTGTCACAAAGGCGATATGATAGCAATCAACCACATATGGGAATGTAGGTTTGATATGGTTAGTTATAATTTTTGAAATAATTTTATAGATAATATTACAGCATGAAATAGGCTTAAAGTTAAATACCTAGGAGGGGAACATCATATTTGGAATCAAGCTAATGATGATAACATTGACTTGCTTGAGGAGCTTCCCATGCTAGAAAAAATCCTGAACTACTTCAGTAATCGAAGGACCCACAATATGCCATGCCTCTTTAAAAAACTTCAACGAAAACCCAGTCGAACTCGGTGTTTTGCAATCACCTATGGAGAATAAAGATTGCCGAATCTCCTCATTACTCACCGGGCAGCAAAGAGACTCTTAAAGGTTATCAAGAATAGTACACATAATGAATGGATGAAGTCTTTCCTTATCAAAGGGAGCATCAAGCACGACCCATCCCAGAATTTGCATAAAGTGAGCAACTATCAATTGCTAGACCTCACCCAAACTGCTAGTAAGTGTGCCATCCTCTTTAACCAAGGAGAGGATCCTATTGTGGTTATAATTCCCTATGACTGAATGAAAGAAGAACATGGTGCATTGGTCACCTTCCTGAAGCAATTTGATCTTAACTTTCTACTAAATAAAATCAAGTTTTTGTCCCCCTACCAAGCCTCTTGAACAACATGGAGGGATTGCTGATACGTGATGAGAAATTTGTTAAATCTAAACATACTTTTCCTTGACCAATCCATGGAAGCAGGGGAAAGAACACAAGGAGAGTGGTCCTATCATGTCCTAACTTCTTGCTTAATAGTTCATTGCTTTATTATCATATTAATGTGATTAGTTTAGTAATCATTGCACAGAATCCTGATCAAGAATGATGCATACTAAAATCCCATAATAATCATAATAAAAAAATCTAGAGAAGTATAAAGACAACCAAAATATTTACGAAAATGTAAATATCATCAACATTTATACATTAACCAAAACTTAAAAAATTTACATCTTATACATTATCCGAGAATAACAAAATTTCAAATACAACTAAGATAAAATTTTTGTCTCTATTCTTGTTCGTCGGGCATAAACTCCTGCAAGGTATTTGGAGGGTAAGAAAAATAGCAAAAGAGTGAGGTCGAATGCTCAACAAGAACATAATAATCAATGGCATGTATATTTTTTTAAAAAAATAATTCATAATGAGGAATTGGAATCATGATATATATAAATATATATATATATATATACTTTTAGAAGCCTTCTCATGATGTATTTAGCTTTTTTTTTCTTACATATTTTTTTTATTCTTATCGGCACTTTTTATCTTTCTCGATTTGAGGAATCAGGGCTAGTAGGTCTTACCAACTAACGGAGCGTTTGATCGATATTTGGATTGTGTTCACTCCACATAATTGAATGCCATAAATCGCATTATTTACATCCCGAAAGCAGTATGGTACTACCTATTATCTTCCGATAGACAGAGCCTAAATCGCATAGTGATATATATTCTGACAATGATCTACACTATAATATTCTAAGGCATGTCAGGGAAAACTATCTTTTGAAATAAACTCCTTGGTTTGATTTCCTTACTTTTTTAAACTTTCTTAGTGGAAGCTTTTTGTTCATCTTTCCTTAATTTTCTCATCTCAAAGAAAGTTTTTAATTCTTATATGGTCATATATTAAGCCTCCACTTATACATAAACTTGACATATATATCATAAAAATTATATCATCGAGTACCATAAAAATATCATACCATAAAATATTCTAAGTGCTGGAATAAATTTTTATGAGTCATATTAAGAGGCCTCCGGTCCATTAACCTTCCAATTTTACCAATTTGCCAATCCGTTTGGCTTCTTCAATTTTTTTTTGGCCGGTTCACAGGTTCATGGACTGGTTTGCCCATTTTAATGAACTTTTTTTATTATATTACTTGAACCGATTTATTATATATCAAAAATGAGTTGGCCGGTCCACTCAAGCAATTTTACATGCCTGAACCGTTCCCTTGATTCACTCAAAAACCAAGGGCTAAAACGGTTTTACCGGAACCAATTCTTTGCCTTGGTTTGGCAGCCGGTTCATCCCTCCATTGATTGGTCCACTTGATATTTGGTTAGCTTCCTATCTTAAAATGATGCATATGACCGGTTCACCCATGAAATTCCTTCTAGATCACCCAGATTTGGCGAAAATGCCTAATTGGTCCCGCAGCCGATTCAGTAACGGTCTTTGGTTTTCTGGCCGGTTTAGTGGGCAAATCACCATGAAAAATTCTTTTCCATATATTCCCAAAATCAACACGAAATTGCAGACCAGCTCATACAAATTATCCATTTTTATTCATACCCGGTTCAAAGTTATGTGCTAATCTTTAAGCACAATTCTGCTTCCTGCCAGTTCAGTGAAACTTCCTTTTCTTTGGCCTGAGCCGGTCAGATTTTGAACCAATAAAATTATGCCAATTTTATGGCATATTTCTAGTTCATTGAAGTGTCCTTCATAATTTTTGTGGAGCTTGAACCGACCTAGAACTTGGTAAAAATAGAGGCCAAAGTCAACACCAGTGACTACTCTATTTCAGTCGGTTCAGTCTGTCAGTCTCACTTCTTTCAATCAAACTAGCCGGATTTAGGAAGAATAATTTTTTAAAAAAATATGGTGATTTAGATAACATCTTGAAGTATTTTCAGTAAATATCTCATGGCAAGAATCGATCAAATGAGGCATGAAACAAGTTTGGATATCAGCAAGCTGTAGTATAGTTCAGTAACAGAGTCCCATTTTGACATGTTGAACTTTGCTCATTCTAGCATGGATCGGTGGAATTTTTAAGTATTGAATTGACAATATTCCATGATAAGATCAAGAATTAAATAACAAATCAAAGAGGAAGATGAGTTCTTTCCATAATTAATTTATAGAAATTCTTGAAACTTTCTATCCAAACAGCCAGCTTCTCTTTTGGCTAGGAGTTTCAACCGATTTTCCCCTCTCTCTTTCTCTATCTTTATTTCCATTTTTTTCTCCTTCCTTTTGGTAAAATTCTTTATTTATTATCCCCCTAAATAAATAAATTAGTGGTAAAATGTTTAGAAATTGCCACATGCCACATAAGGTGGCAATCTTTTGGCTGCTCATGAACGACTCACTCTTTGCATGGGGTGAGTTGTTGGATCCTCCATGAGCCACTTATTAGCTTCTAATTGGGGGTTTATTGGATACAAGTTAAGCCTTATTATGTACCATGTATCCTATAAAATTTTCATGTAAAATTATTTTTCTTTCATTTATTTTTTTATTTTTCTAATGTGCACGTGTGGGTATGTGTGTGTGAGGAGATGGCTGGCCCTCTCTTCTCCTTTCTTCCCCTTTCTTTCTTCCAAAATTTTTACTAAGTATGGGGTTATGAGAAGGTGACATGTGTCCCTTAATTTAAATTAAAATATAATTTTTAATGGTGTATTAAAAATTACTTAGTTATTATGGTATTAGTAGTCCCTAGATTTACACTTCTTTCCAATTTATTTAATTTAATTTTGCTACTTTTGGGTCCTTCTAAATATTAATTTCAATTATAAAGTTTGGTTAGGTTGTTGCTTAGAAGTTTCAGCAGCTTCCGGGCTGATTTCAGGTTTGCCGAGACACTAATTTGATCAACCGTAACTTATTCGGTTAAAAATCGAGTCTAGCGATAAATCTCCTAAATTAATGAGACATCTCAGATAAAAATTCAAATCTTTGGACTCAATTCAAAATTATCAGAATGAATTTTTATTAATGAAATCCATTCCTTACAATTCTACCCCTTATAAAATTTTGTCCTCCAAAATTTAAACAGAATACAAATCTAGGGAAAAAGGTGGGGATACTTGGTGCGAATTTCATCTTCTCGCTCCCAGGTAGCCTCTTCTTGAGAGTGATTGTGCCACTGCACTTTGACTAAGGGAATAGTATTTGATGGGAACACTTAATCCCTTTGTCTCAAAATTTACACTAGGCCTTCGATATAAGATAAATCTTCCTCAATAGCCAAGGGCTCATGGGCAATCACATGAGTCAGCTCGTGTACATATTTTCAAAGTATAGAGACGTGAAATATTTTGTGAACTTCAGATAAATTAGGTGGCAGGGACAGACGATAAGCTACTTCCCCGATTTTGTCCAAAATCTTAAATGGGCCGATAAATCTTGGTTTCACCTTACCTTTGAGACCAAATCTTGAAGTCCCCATTGACGGCGAGACTTTCAAAAAGATGAAATCACCAATAGCAAAATGCAGGTCTGATCTCCTGCGATCCGCATAACGTTTCTGCTGGCTTTGAGCTGTCTTTGACTTTTCGTGGATCATCTTAACTTTTTCAGAGATAAGAAATCGTCAATCGCCTGTTTCTTCCTAATGGATAGGGAATCAGTATTTTCTTCCATATAATGTTTCAAATAGTGCCATGTCAATACTCGCCTGGTAACTGTTATTATAGGCAAATTCAACAAGAGCCAGATAATTATCCCAATTACCTTTCGTCTCTAACATTGCGGGCCTCAACATATCCTCCAGAGTTTGAATTGTAGCTCATATTGCCTATCAATCTTGGGATGATATGTTGTACTAAATTTTAAATTCGTTCCCAATTCTCGGTGTAAGCTCTCCGAGAATTTGAAAATTAATCTAGGATCTCAATCGGACACAATAGATGCTGGCACTCCATGGAGTTTGATAATCTCATTGATGTACAGTTGTGTCAACCGATCACGAGAATACGTTGTCTGAATTGTCAAGAAATGAGCAAATTTGGTCAGCCGATCGACAATGACCTAGATAGCATCGTGATTCCTTAGGGTCCTTGGCAATCTCGAAATAAAGTCCACGAAAATATCTTTCCACTTCAAGCTAGGAATAGGCAACGGTTGTAATATGCCTAATAGCTTCTTTCGTTCAGCCCTCAATTGTTGGAAAACAATAAATCTGTCCACATAAGCCTCGATCTTCTTTTTCATATTTTTCCACCAGAAGAATTTTCTTAGATTTTGGTACATCTTATTGATTCCAGGATAAATAATATGCCTGGAGCGATGAACCTCCTTCAAGATATTTTCCTTCAGCTCACTAATGTCAGATACACATAGCCTATCACGAAATATGAGGACTCCATCCGCACAAATGTTGAAATCAACTCAGGAGTCACTGCTTGAGTCTCCAGCAATATCCATTAGAAATGAATCACTTGCTTGTTCCTCCCTAATCTTCTTGAGAATTTCAAGCAGGATCTGAAAATATGCCAGCATTATATGATTTCCCTGGATATAGCGTTGGATATCACATTGCTTTATACTTTTCAACATTTCCATCTCATTGATTTGCAATCTCGCCATGAAACTCGTCCGGCAACTAAGGGTGTCGGCTACAACATTAGCCTTACCGGGCTGGTACAGGACCTCACAATCATAGTCCTTTAAGAAGTCAATCTACCGCCTTTTTCTCATGTTTAACTTCTTTTGAAAAAATAAATACTTGAGACTCTTATGGTTGGAGTACATGAAATATTTCTCTCCATAAAGATAATATCGCCAGATTTTTAGAGCAAAGACCACCACGGCTAATTGCAGATCATGGGTCGAGTAGTTCTTTTCATGAACTTTAAGCTGTCGAGATATATAGGCAACTACCTTCACATGTTGTATCAGGACGCAGCCTAGTCCTGATTGGGATGCATCGTAGTAGACCACGAATCCTCCGAACCCTTTAGGAATGGTAAGGATTGAACCGATTGTCAGTCGAGCCTTAAGTTCTTGGAAACTCCGCTCGCAATTCTCGATCCATGTGAACTTGGTCTCCTTTCTCGTAAGCTGTGTCAAAGGCATGACAATTCTAGAAAAGTTCTTCACCAACCGCCAATAATAGCCAGCCATGCCGAGGAAGTTTCGAATTTCAGTCACAGTAGTGGGTCAGCTCCAGCTAGAAACAGCCTCGACCTTCTTTGGATCAACCGAAATACCTCCATCAAATATATCGTGACCCAAGAATACCACATGCTCAAACCAGAATTCACATTTCTTTAGCTTGGTGAAAAGCTTCCTTTCCCGCAATGTCTGTAGCACGATCCTGAGATGTAACTCATGCTCTTCATAATCCTTAGAATAAATAAGGATATCATCAATAAACACTACCACAAACTTGTCTAGATGTGGCTGGAAAACCTGATTCATAAGATCCATGAAGGCCGCTGGAACATTGATTAAGCCGAATGGCATGACCAAAAATTCGTAATGGCCATATCTTGTCTAGAAAGCAGTCTTGGGTACATCTTCTTACTTAATCCGTAGCTGATAATATCTGGACCTAAGATAGATTTTATAGAATACCTGAGTGCCTTGTAATTGATCAAATAAATCGTTGATACGTGGCAATTGGTATTTATTCTTGATCGTGATTTTATTCAACTTACGATAATCAATACATAAGCGTAATGTCCCATCCTTCTTCTTGACGAATAAAACTGGTGCACCCTAGGGAGTCACACTAGGTCTGATAAAGCCTTTCTCCAATAACTCCATCAGCTGTTGCTTTAGTTCCTTCAACTCAGCAGGCGCTATTCGATATGGTGCCTTGGATATAGGACCTGATCTACCCATAAATTTAATCTCAAATTTAATCTCCCGGTGAGGTGGTAATCTAGGCAACTCCTCCGAAAAAATATCAACAAAATCATGCACCACCAAAATATCACTAACCTGCATGTCATGGCTCCCTGTCGAATAGGCATAAGCAAGATAAGCTTGGCACCCACTTTGGATCAAGTGTCGAGCATAAAGAGCCGAACTAAGAATAGGCATTTTTCTGATGCCTTTTCCCTTGAAATAAGAATGGCTTGTGCCCCAGAATAGAGAAATGGACCTGCTTGTGAAAACAATCTATCCTAGCGTGGCTGCTCATCAGCTAGTCTATACCCAGAATAACATCAAAATTCACCTTCTTAAGTAGATATTGATTCAAATCATGACATAAGTTATTTAAATCATAGTTAGTGAGACATTGATTCAAATTTATGGAGCTTCTAGCATTCCAATTGCCACCTAAGCCCTTAGAAGGCGATTTAATTGCATTAAAATTTTCCAAAGCAACCCACAAAACCTCAAGAACTTGATTACTTATAACTCGAAAGCTATTCCAAAGAACACGCAGCTCAATCTCTGAATTTGACCCATAAATAAAAAATATATAAAAGACATTATGGTCAGTTTTGTTGTGGGATTTGCAGTGAATAAATTGATATTCTTTTGAGAAGATATCTAGATCCACCATTCATCTATCCCAGCCAACCCATATACGGCCTATAGATGTTTCCGAATAATTTATAACCCAATTTTAGTTAGGCATCAATTTCTTGACCATCTGTTCAGCATTACTCTCTCTAACTTTTGTTTTAACTAATTCAACAATGAAGCAGCACAATGAAAAGATAAATTGTCTAACCTCATGAGTTTTGATTCGACCACTAAGCTTACAGATATTCCAATATACGATACTAATCATGAGAATGATCAAAGGGGAAAGCTTTTCTTTTAGGCCCCTTTGGTTTTTTTAGTATTAATTTTAGTAGTTTATCCTTGCTTGGAGACATCTCCATCATTGAGGATAAGGGATTATTTAAGGTCGCAAATTAAACAACAGAACCCCCTTTAAGTGGAAAAATCTTTAACATACTAAACTGCTGGCCTTCAATATCATCCACCCCCTGCTCCTCATCAGGTTTTAGCACCCGCTCCTTCCGACTCCTATTGTCCATCTCTTGAACTATGGCAACACTCACTTTAAATGAAGTAAGAATATACTTTGGCTTTCCAGCCAATAAACCCTATTCCATGGAGGTCACCGGTGGTTGTATATTAGAATCAAGAGGTATAGTGATTGCAATATCAGCTGCTGTAGAACTTTCAATAATAGGCAACCTTTGTTACTCACAAGGAGAAGAATCCAAAACTGAAGCTTCAGCTGAAGGACCATTTGAGGAGCACACTTTATTGTAGTCTTAGAGGGCTACAAAAGAATTGGCACTAGGCAAAACATCATCCATAGCATGATGATTGTTATCTCCAGAATAATGCACAATTTTCTTTATACCCGATTTAGCCTTGTGCATGTGGGTATTTGGGAGTAGTCGACCCATAGGGCGGTATATCCTTTTCGACTTGCACTAGGTATTACTATAACCAATTTGCTGGCAAATTTCACACCGAACGGGCTTCCATTAATAATCAATATCTATCTCCACAATTTGTGACTTCCCCACTTCTGAATATCACCCAGTGCTCAACCAAACTTTTGAAGGTAGAGAAGCAGTAGCTTTTACTTCTACGCATACTCTGGTGAATCTTATACGCTCTATTTTAACTGTACTAGCATCCAGCTGAATCGGTTTCCCTACAGAATTCACAATCTAGCTAAGACCCAAGGGGGTCCAAAACTCCATAGGCACATTAAATAAATTGATCCAAACCAGAAATGTTTTATGTTCCTCCTTAGACAACGCCATCATAGTTTCTATCATTTAAGAAGCAATGTTCTCCCCACAAACACCCAAGGACCACTCGCCAGACAATTATCCATCATCTCTTTGGAGGAAAAACGAAAGAAGAAGAAACCATTGACATGTTTAGCCATATAACTTATTCCAAATCTTATCCATATTTTTGAAGCACTAAAATTCACAATGTGAAAATTTAAAGGTTTTTTATAAAAGTACCCAACTAATATAGCACCCCGAACCTCCTCCCTCTATTGAAGCACCTCACAAGGGGGTGTAATTTCTATGATATCACCATCAGATTTCTATGAAGGAAAGTATTGAAGAGATAAGCTACCCAAAGACCCTTCCTTTTTGACAATTGAGAATCAAGAAGGCCAATTTATACCCCCAACCCCACATGAGAATTAACTTGGGAATCAAAAAAAGGATAGTGAGCATTACCCTTATTCAAAACTTCAGCCTGTACTTGGCCGTTAATAGCAGCACCAGGAGGAGAAGGCCCAACCACCTTCTGGCCGTCAACAGTAGCACCAATAAGCACATTTGCACTTACCTTTTTAAATTTTAGATCTTTCACCATGAGGAATGAATTCTCCTAGATAAAGATATATTTTGAAAATCCATCCCGATTTTGTTTAATATTGTATTGGATACTCCAAACTTTCATCACTTGTAAATATTTGATAGTTACTATTCTTTATATTTTTTCCAACTATCGTTTTAGGTGTTCAATACTTTTAACAGTATAAATATAATCATTGATTTTTATATATTAACTAATTTAATATAAAAAAGATTCCATCTATTACTCGGACATTTTCTAGGGGCAATTCAAGATATTGGAAGTATCACTAAAAGTGCTAGATGGATAGGTTTAGGTTATGATTCTACTACTCAGAACTCTTAGTAATACTATCAGTAAGTGGTACAACTAGTATAAGACTTTCAGTCATGCCAAATTTTGGACATTTATTCGAATCCCTTTAATCAAAAATGAGAAAAATTATGAGTTATAGTTAAATTATATAAGATTAAAAAAATAATTATATAGAAAAAATAGATTCAAACTTATAACAAATAAACAATAATTAGTGACATATTATATCACTTGGATGATTGAGATTGAGAATTAGAGAGAGTTTTGTGAAGATAAACAAGGAGGGTAATTGTAGATTTTTAGTGGAAGGGATATTTTGGTATTTCGCTTTTTTAATGGGAACTTATTTGCAACAATCGACCAGACAAGAGTTACCACGACACACACGGCACGCGTGTGCACACACAAATATATCATAGGTCACCACGACATACCGACCAAAAAAAAAGCTACTTGATGTATGGTTCAGAATATTAGACCGTGTTATTCACACCGTGCCATATTCAACACGTCCATATTGTGCCTTCTTCACGTCTAATTTCTTTTTATAAATCTTTGAACTTTTTTAAATATAAATATTATAAGTAGGTTCTCACCTAAAAATAACCTGTGAAGAGGTATTTCTCATGGATTTTTTATTTTTTAATTTTGGAAATTACATGTAACGATAGTTGCGGTGCATTGTAACTTAAAAAGGGAAAATTGGAAAAGCTCTTCTACTCGGCCCCTCTACAGCTGTATGCCATTCTCGCAATTCAATGGTGTTTTTTGTTTTTGTCCTCTGCACATTCTCTAAATTTTTCCTGCATGTGCAGTGCAGGCCTCCCCACTTCCCTCAATAATACAATCTTCCACTTCCCTTGCCTTTGTTTAATTCCTTACCGACACAGGGACAGTGTCCTCCCATGCTGTAGGATTTTTGATTATTTTTTATGAGTCTCATACCTAATAAACAAGTTATTTGAGAGTAATACGATGTTTGTGCGAGGGACGCTTAAGCAAAGCTATTTATTGAGAGTCGCGTGATGTTTGTATGAAATTCATTTGAGCAAAATGGTTCCCAATAGGTTTCGTGAGATAGACATGAATTGTCTGCTCAAGCGTCAAGTTGAAAGGGATTTCAATTAAGGGACTATGAGATGGGATCTTAATCGCCAAGACAAGGTTGGTCGATTGCAAGATGCTGTCTAAGCAGCCGCACAGTATATAAAAGGCATTGTTTTGGTTTTAGGACAAATCAGAAATTATTTTCAATACAAAGAAGTGCAATATGAAGAAAGAAAAAAAAATTAAAAAAAAAAAAGGTTTGGCATTGAGTCGAGATCCGACTGGAGCCTTTTTTGGGGCCAAGATTGGGTACCTTACTTTAATCTTGTATCAAGGACGTAATACTATTTCTTTGCTGCAGTTTTCTTGTATATCTTTTTTAGTGGATTATCAAGTTTGTTAGGATTGTTTTTAATCAGTTATTTACTCAAATTGTAGCAAAAGAATTTCAGATAATGTTATATTTTTAATCGGGTACTATCATAGTAGATTTTTCTAAAAAATTATCCCATAGTTTTTTTATAATTAAGAAAAATTTTCTACATTAAACATTATCGTGCAATTTATATGTTTGGTTATGTAATTTTATTTATTTTGCTCTCATGGCATTTAATGGCCGATGATTGATTGGAGATTCAAGGTGTTTTGTTGGTCGGTTATGTGCATGTTACTGTTCTTGAAAAATCCTAACACTCAGTAAATATGTGATGCATGTTGGGATTTGGTCACTCCAATATAAATGTCATAACAAACTGATAGTTATTAGATAGTTGCATGATATTTGTATAAGGATTATAATATTCACATGCCCAACCAGCGTTCGAGTGCCAAACCCAGGGTCGCCCGTGCCTAAGGGCCACCTGAGCGCCAATTCAAGTGTTGCCCATACCTAAGGCACACCTGATGAGCGCTTAAATGCAGCTCGCGATATAAAAATACGCATGATATGTTTTTTGGGTATTCTGAAATCAAAGCTCATACAATAAGTGCGGTATAGACAGATAGAAGAGAAGAAGAGTGAAGATGAGGAAATTTGGCATTCGGTTGAGATTCAATTTGAGTTTTATTATTCGCTAAGGTCGACTATGTTCTAAAATAGTTTTCTGGAATGTGTTTCATTTAATTATTCTTGTTTGTTGTAATATTTCTATTGTGTGTTGTTAGATGTGTTAAAGGGTTATAATTAACTATTCTTCACTCGAGATTATTGTGAAGGGATTTCAGAGAGGGTAACTTGTAATTGGCACTATTATTATTATAGAGGATTATTTCAAAATTTATCTCAAGGTTTTTTTTTTAGTTGAAAAAGATTTTCCATGTTAAAAACGCTGTATATCATTGTGTTTCTTATACTCACAAATTTGATGATTAACATATGACTAAGGGTTCAGGTTTTGTTCTGTACCAGATTTTGTGTATCCTGATCGAATCCTAACAATGCTTTCATTCATTTGACCTCGGGAGTATAGCATCATACCAAGAAAGGATGATTCTGAACATCACAACTGAATTAATGGTTGTGAGTTTGATGTCCACTGCTAGATGTCTAGAATTACTTAATTTATAATATTTTCTTATGTCCATGCACACTGAGTTCAGTTCAAAACAACCAAATAGGACAGAATTTTTTTTTTTGTTACGAAAAGAAATTAGTAAGTCCAGCTGTCTCAATTGTCCGAAAGTAGGACGAGTCACTTTCAAATCAAATACTTGCGAATTTTTCTTTTTTTTTAACACTACAGCAAAGTGAGGAAGAAAAGAAATCATATCATATCCTTAATCAAATGGCAATTCTCACTATGCAAACTTTTGATAATAGCAGTACTTGTCATGAGAATATTCATATGGGCTAACTCGCATTGATCAAAGTTAGAAATTAAGAAATTTCATTAAGTTGTAATTACATTCTAACTGAGATAATTTAATACCGACCCAATCAGTTTCTGTCAGTTTCACTAACTCGGCAAACTCTCTTGAGATTTGAGCACTTTGATGTCAGAACATACTAATAGCTCAATTTCCCCCACCGCGTATTAGCCAGAGTGTCATTTTTCTGAATTACTTGACATAATGTCTTCAGTATTCTAATTTGGTTTAAAATTGGCAAATAGATGTAATGACAGGAAAAAATTCAGTAACAATTTCAGCAATTATGAACATAATTGCTAATTTTACCCATATATTTCCCATACCCCAATATTTATTTTTTCTCTTTAAAAAAATAAAATAAATAGAAAGTTACCTAAGTTTACGATTGTAACTATGCCCTCAGCAACCTCATGACCATGTCAGTGATGGTTGATAGAAAATGATGGCTGCAGAGACCCGCCTCATAATTGAAGAAAAGCTGTTATGTATGTATAGAGTGCACATCATTGATCTTTTTCAGTTTGCTTTGGTCCACTTGATGATCAATCAAATGTGATCGTGACAAGATGGACATGAATACCACGCTATTCTAATATCCAGGATCCGTCCACAGACCTGCTGAAAGACTCCAAATTAAACTGCTCAGTTTCTTGCAGTAATGTCCAATAAGAATTGGTTTCATCTATTCAAAAGGTTCTTCTTCCCAAAGACTCCAGATCTACATGAGGAGAAGGTACGCAAGCACTTGATTCTTGATACAATTCAAAATATTATGCAGCTTGAATTTAGCTTGTTACTGGCTCTGCTGACATTCAGAGCAACAAGAGAAGAAGATGGTTTTTTAGAAGGCTTAAGAGGAGTCCACCCACACTGGCTTCGCAAGAGAGCAATGCTTCTTTTCCAGCTGCAGAAGAAGAAGCAGCAGCTGTTGCTTCTGCTGCCGCTGCTGACCCCTCTCAGTATATTCAGCACACTGAGGAACCCAATCCAGATTTTCTGGGTATTCGTATCCGAGTTTGCTCCTCTCCTTTCACCCATCAACATGAGAGAAATGTCAAACATCTTGCGGCCATTAAAATTCAAACGGCCTTTCGTGGTTATCTCGTAAGTCTCAGAACCCATGTCACTCGCTGTTAATTTTATGCCCATAAACATGACTGTGGCTTGAGTGAATGAGACAGTGGGACATCATTTTGGTACTTCTTGGGGCCGTCTATGGCTTGTTGGAGCTGGTATTATTGTTTCTCACATACGGAAGTCTTGCCCATTTTCGGCTAACTTCACTTCAAATAAGACATTTTATCTCTGGGAAATCAGTACGCCGAATCCTAATTTCTCCATGAGCAACTGAATTCATGAATTGTCCGACAAAAGAATGAAATGGGTTACTCCACAGCAGTCTCTGTTATGCTGCAAAACCTGTTATACGACAGCTCACCCTATTGATAAATTTTGTATGTACACAATTTTATCATGCAGTACGCAAAGAAGTTGTTCACGTAATAATTTGCATTGCTGATTTCTTCTTCCTATGAGCAAATGATCATTGTGTGGCAGATTGGTTATCTCTATATTGCTCTAATAAGAGCAATGCATTAGACTATCCTACTATTGGCGGCCAGCGATGCCCTATAGAAAATCTTGAGTGTTTTCAAGTAGAACAACTCAACGGATTCTGAGAGAGCATGGACTCAGATCCCATGGAAAATTGTCTTCGGTTACCGTCTTCACAGGTTTTTATAGCTGTATCCTCGCATTATGCTTTTCATGTAACTTTCATGCATGTTCCCTTAGAAAAACTATGTCCCCTCGATATTTCAAATTTGGCCTTTCAACTGTAATTAGATCACAGTAATGATCCTCATTACATCCTTGTCGTCGGTCATCCTGACTCACAAAACAGTCATCCAATTAGTGGATATCAATGACAAAGTATTGTGAAAGTTAAATTTATATTATTGATGATCAATGAAAAAGCTCAAATTGTTAGATAAAAGTATTGGGTGAATTTTTTTTTTACTTAATAAACTTATGCACAAAAATACGATTTGAAATTGAATACTGAAATTGCCAACTTCATAGCCTCTACTATTAAGAAGGTTGATCTTGGTAAGAATACTAAGATGAGTCAATGATGATGAGGTCGATGGCATTAGGATAGCTTATAATTTTTTTTTTTTTTTTCAATGTATCACTTAAGCTAAAAGAGGCAAATAAGATGATTTTTGAAAATGTGAAACAGGTGGAGAGTGAAAGAGAGAGTCTCCAATACGAGTTTGTTTATTCCACACATAGGATTAATGAACTTAGTGGACTTAAAAGAGTCCCTTACAGAAAAAGTGAAGGTCCCAGAAAGTGAACTAGAAAGGTCTTTAGCTCGTCAACATATATTTACTACTACCACCACTAAGCTTGATCAAATGTTGTGCCTTGGGAAAGTTCCAGGAAATCTAAGGGGCTTTGGGTGTAATAAACATATTTTTAAAAAATTTCTCAAACTAAAAAATAATTTATATCCATACTTCATGTATTAAGAATGTCATAAACTCCATAAGTGTTACGTCAGAGACTCCTCCTATGTTAAAACTCAACTCATGACACCGTTGAGATTCAAAACATACGTACCTCAACATAGTAGAAATAAACCGAATTCTCAATCAAATATCGACTACCATCCACTTCCGGTTGAAAACAAGGAACAAATATAACCAAGCATGTACAAGTTGTACGGACGATTTAATTTAGAAAACCCTTCTTGATCAAAGAGAAACTATGCAAGAAGCTTCAAATAATATCCAATTAAAAATATTTGATTATAAATAATTTCATCCGAGAATCCTCCACAACAACACATGAATAACATATTAATACTAACCCCAATGTATCTAATAACTTAGAAGAGCAAAATACAGTGAGAAAATAAGTTACCAATTAATAATATGTCATACAGTTAAGGCTATAATAATATATTCAAGCTTAGTAGAGGATATAACTCAAATTCGATTTCAATTATATGCCAAAATATTCAACTTTTTCTCTTTGCTCTCTTATATCTCTTTGTTTGATGCTTTTTTTGTTAAAATTTCTTATAATCTTGTCCTAAAATCACATTAGGATATTTTATACCCTAAGTGGTGCACAAGCGCCGAGCTTATATGTGTTAGGTGAAAGCAATAATTTTAGCCCGTGCACGAGCGACCGTTAAACAAACTAATACTATCTTAAATGCACATGAGCACTTACCAAGCATCATTGTACTATGCCACTTCAGTCCTTTGTTTAAACAAATCCTCTTATAGAAATCGAATGAATCACCAAATAATCTATTTTTTAAGTATGACACTTATAAGAAAATAACTTAAAATATAAAAAACTTCTCCTCATAACTTTAAGGGGGACCTCTGCCTTTTCGGTGATAGTTATCTCTTATCATTTGACAGTTTTCCCACTGTAAGGACCCCGACATCGGATTTTACAACCTAAACAAAACTCTTTTCCTCTTTATTGGCATACTTGGAATATTATCACTTCCTTTTGGTACCTTCACATCGGTAAAGTCTCTTTTTTGTGACACTCCACTTCATCCTCATCCCACCACCTCTACCAAACCTCCTATTGGTTTCATTGACATTGCTCTTAACAAGTTGAAACATCTATCAAGTGCAGTCCTTAGTGTTTACTTCTCCGTATCACAACTAAAGAACCTTTGATGAGCTTCCATTGGCCTTTTAATTATCCTAGATATGGCAAAAACAATTGATTAGATCTACTATACTTTACAATCAAATAAATACTTTGTATCAGAATTGAAAATTTTCAAAGAAGTTTCCGACTACTGAAATTGTTGAAAAGCCTTTCCTATCAGCTTGCTACTTGAAATTGAATTCATTCTCACATTGAGAGCATGTCGTGTAATGACCAAAAATTTAAAAGGTCTAATTAATTATTATTTCTAAAATTTAAAATCTTAAATAAATTTAATAAATAATGTTAAATCTTATCATTTGTGTGCAACAAACTAAATATATAAGATAGACAAATTAAAATTCGCATATGACCTTATTGAACAACCGTCTAAACAATACAAATTTAACCTATTCTACAATCATCATTAGGGAGATGACATTTTAACTATAATCATGATCAATACATAATATAATATCCCCACTACTCCCGAAATATAATCATGAGCCTATACTTAGCAAAACCCAAAATCCAATCACATCAAATACCAACTTAAACCGCAACGAAGTTAATACTTACCAAATTAGACGAACAGCTAACAGATCATGTCTATACTCCCGCTATACATCCAAGTTTTCTACTCTGAAGGGATAAAATATATGACATGAGTTTAGAGTTTAATAAGTATCATATACGAGCAAACGGATCCAATAAATCAGAGGAAATGTCAATGAATAAATACTAAATCAGAAAACATATATAAATCCAAATCGTCGATACAAAAATCTAATCATCAAATTTAAAATAAAATCCAATATCCAAATCTAATGGTAGTCTCCTACTCAAATTAAATATCAAATCCAAACAAATATCCAATCCAAAAATAATCCCCTTGGGATATATATATATAACAGATGTGATCCGAACCGATTTTAATAAGCAAATATTCAATCCAATGTCTAATTTATGTCTAAATTTAAGGTCAGATCAGCTCGTGATTCGATACAGAATTCGAAAGCTAGATAATCCAATCGTGTATATAGAAGTCAAAACAGTATCGTAACAAATAATCCAAATGTTTAGATCAAAATATATATTTAAAATCAAATGTACAAGATATACCAAAATTCATCTATGGGCAAAATTGACGAATGTCAAATCAAATCCAAAATCCACGTCCAAATATCCAAATCCAATGTAAAAACACAAAACATGTACCAAATATAAGTTTCGATTATTTAAAAACTAATTTGAAAAAAGGGTTACTCCTAACCCATTAACCTTAGGCCAAATTAAATATAGGTAAGGTCAGCATGTTACGCCACCTATATACTCTGTCTCCCAAAGAAAACGTTGCTTACTATGTTTTACCACCCATAACTTTCGACATAGTTTCTCAAACTATTAGATATATTAGAGCATCCAAATATATTATAAATTCTAATTAAATATCTAAATGGATGGGTGACTGTGTCTAAACTTTTTCTGTCAGCAGAAAGAGATTTTTAATAACAAATTTTTTCATCGAGAGTTGGCCAGAATATTTAATAACACATCTAAAGATAGTGACTACAATACCAGCACATGTATGTGAAAATGTACAACCTATATAAGTTTTATGCACATTTTCATGTACATATACTGATATAAATATATATAATGTTTAAAAATTACCCATTTTTTAGAAAATAATCAAACTCACCAATATCAATAGAAATAGAATAAAACCCTCAAACAATCGGTAAATGTGTCATGCATGTACAAGAAAAATGAACAAGCTAGTTAAAAGTGCACACACAAGCATAAAATCTCCAAAACATAACCAAAATATATCTGATGAAAAACAGACAAAAGATAGAGTTAAAAGATACTTGTTACGACCTCATACCAAGCAGATTTGTCAAAAGTATCGTCCGAGGTACCCGAACAGTGCACTTCTCTCTCCTTAACTTCATGTGCCCTCCACTCTCTCTCCTCGTCTCTCCTACCTGCACCTCCTCCTTCTCTGCCGCACACACCCTTCACCCAACAATAACTCGGATTGGCATGACAGCATCGACTATGATAGCAGCGGCTCTAAAGTGGCTTCCGGTGATGGCAACAACGGTGGCGGCACATGCAAGCACCACTGATTCTCTTCTTTTTTTCCTCTTCTCCTTCAACCTAGCTTTCCCCAGCCCCTCTGCCTCTTTTTCTCTCTCCTCTTCCTTCTTTCTCTTCTTGCCAGTCAAAGTTGAAACTCTAATTTGGCTACATTTGCCTACCATCAAAATTTTTACTGATTTTCTCAAAATTGATACATGTAAGTACTGAATCGATATCAATAAAAAGAAAGGAATGATTTACTTGCTTCAATTTCATCAATTTCTTCTGGCGACAATGGTGATGGTGACGACGGTGGTTACTGGGCCTTGCTTTGTTCAGCCTAGGCCTCCCCTTCCTTCACACCACAGTATCCCTTAAATAATTGAGGAAAATCAAAGAGTTTCCAATGTCGATTCCCTCCCTATCCTCGCCGTTGCGCCGCCTTCCCCTTCCTCCTTCTTCTTCCCTTCTCCCCTTCTCTCCTTTCTTCTTTTCCTTCTGTGACACTGACTTTCCTGCCCCTTTATCTTCTCTTTATTTATTTATTTATTTATTTATTTATTTATTATTATTATTATTATTATTATTATTATTATTATTATTATTATTATTATTATTATTATTATTATTATTATTATTATTATTTCTCTTTTCTTTTATAATCCAATCAGTGCTCAAGTGCTATCTCAATTGATCCAAATATCCTCCATAATTTCACAATATATATTTAACTCAAAGTATCCAATTAATCGAAAATAAATTAAATGATAATTTAGGATATTATATTCTCCTCTCCTTTTAAAAATTTTGTCCTTAAAATTTACACACCTCAATCTTTGCCTCAATTAGCAAATAATGAAGATATTCTCCCAAACTTTATTTTCGCTCTTCTCAAATCACTTTATTAATCAAATGATTCTTCCAAAATCTAATCCATAACACCTGATTCTTTCTATCCCGAAATCGAAACCAAAACTTCAATCGAAAATACTTCTCATCGATCAATAACGACTCCAACCAGAGCACGTGTGAAGTATCAGTCACATAAAATATGCCATATCCATCCATTAAATTCGAAAGTGAGGCTAATCTATAGGCCGCCTCTTCAATTTGCTGAAAATTTTGAATATCCTAATGAACCTCCACTGTAATTTACCTTTCATTCTCCAAAACTCAAAATTCCTCTCCTTGACGATGCTTTCATAAACACTCGACCATTTACCTTGAACATTCAGCTGGATTGCAAGTCTGATCTCTTACTTCAAACCTCAAATCAAATCTTGTGACTGATAGCCATGTACCCGCACGCTTTTACTATGCCACTCTAATCGATCATCTACCTCTGATCACAATTAGAAGTCTCAAAATTAGAATACCTTGCAATCCCCTTATCTCGATAATATACACCGATGGTCAATCTTAAAAATGACATCTTGATCGGCAAGCAATGAGCCGATTTCATTAGTTTATTAATCATTATCCAAATTGCTACCAAATTCTGTGCCATTTCAGGTAGACCTAAAACAAAATTTTGAAGGCTTATTCTTCTACTCAACTTCCTCTTTTAGACATATGATACATCTTGCCACATAAGTCATGACCTTACGATTCATATTCCATCTAAAATTTGCTACCCAAGACTACGGCATCTATTCTTCGACTAAGACCGATATTATCATCAATCTATTCTTCGACTCTTTGAAGCTCTCCTCATAATCATTATTCCGTAAGAACACTTATCACTGCTGCATCTATCCAATTAAGGCAGTCCCAGAAAATTCTCAATGAATCGTTGATTAGGTTTAGCCGAACCCAAGAAATTGTGCACCTTCAAGACATCAATTGGCTTCTCTCTATTTGCCATTGCTTCAACCTCCTTCAAATCCACAATGTGCCGTTGAAAGAACAACCTGCCTAATCCACGCATATCCTCATTGATCCATCTTCCTTCACCAAAAGTATAGGAGCATTCCATGACAATACCCGAGTAAACTCATCTCGTGCGCTTCTCTAACAGAACTCACAGGTTGACCTCACAAATTGAAACCTCGAGGGTAAAGACTCCACTTCATCTAACTTTCTTTTATCTTATCCTTTGAAAAATAAAGGAGTATACCCTTCGAGTTCTGACCCAAATACTCTGATTCTTTCTAAAAAGAATTCTCCCATAACTGCTCCTACTCGATCAATAAAGCTTGGTCCAGCTTTTCGCCATAAGTCTGTAATTATAATGGCACCAACTACTTACAAATTGAATCTTGAAGTCTTCAGCTACTCGCCTGCTTCAACAGATCTTTTAGATTTCTCAACCTCTTCTAGAATGTTGCCTTAGGGGACTGAATGTCGTGCTCTTCATCCACGAATTTTTTAGTGATGAAGGATTTGCGGGAACAATTATCCACCTGATCATAGTTGTCAGTGGAAATGGACAACCCTTAAGTCTTCCTCTCGCTCCTGTAATAGATTCAAACCCCCCCCCACACACACAATTAGCATCGTTGTTGCCGATAAAATCAGACCTGCATTTCTTTGTCCTTTCTCCTAACAGAGGTTATTCACCGTAAACTCTATAGCTTCTTCACTGAAAATGATGATAGAAGACATCGTAGTATAAACACCTAATGCAACTCTGTTTCCTAAACAACATATATATATATATAAGCCAAGAACGTGTCCACCTACCTTGCAAAAGGAAATGAGTTGACTTGGTATGGGCTTCTTCATTTTTATCTGTGGCTTCTAATCTTAACGAGACTTCTTTCCCTTACTCAAGCACAATGACTATTCTAAACTTATCATTTGAGGAAACCATCAGGATTTGCCAAGCAAGAATAATAAACTTTCATAAAATTATAGGCTTGCACTATATATATACTCCTCTAATATATCTCTTGAAAGAACTTTCAATTTATCTCTTCATATTCGTAACCTAAGATAAGGTGCTGAAATTCCTACCATCGACTTGTCTGTACCTACTCAGCTATGATTTACCACATATCAACCCATCTAGGGTCTTAGACCACTATAGTCCAACACAAATACTCTCATTCTTGCGCTTTATCACCTCTGATCCACCGTCTACCTCTCTGCCGGCCAAAACCTCTTTCTATCTTGTGAAATTTTGGACCAACCTACTCTATCACCTACCTCTCTGCCGACTAAAACCTCCTTCTACCTAGTAAGATTTTAGACCAACCCAACTTAAGGCCACCACTTATCCAAAATTGTAGAACCCAACAAAACCTTCACATATCTGTAGAAACTAAACAAAATTTACATTTTGCTGCTATATCAAGCTGCCCATTATGTCGCTCATGTGACTAATCATAATCAAATGATTGTCCTTTCGATCTAAACGCAAGCCTCCACAACTCAATTTTTTAACTATATACAAAAAGCAGTACTTATCATACCTAAATATTTAATTGATTATTTACCTAAGATGATTCAAGATACCTCTCCTTATGACTTTTCTTTAATACCATTCTATCACGACCTAGAATTTAGTTAGTCTACTTAATTATTACTCCTAAAATTTAAAATTCCAAATAAATTTAATAAATAATGTTAAATTCTAAAATTTGGATGTAACAAAATAAATATATAGGACCGAACAAATCAAAACCTACACAAGAACTCATCAGAGAACTATCCGAATAATATAAATATGACCTACTCTACAATTATCGTAGAGAAGGTGATACTTCAACCATAATTATGATCAATATATAACATAATATTTTAACTATTTTTAAAATATAACTATTAGCCCATACCCAACCAAACGCAAAATCTAATCATACTAAATACCAATCTAAATTATAACAAAAGTAAAACTCACCCAATTGGATGAATAATTGATAGATCATATCTATACTCCCGCAATACACCCAAGCCTTCTACTTTGAAGGGATAAAATATAAGACATGAGTTTAGAGTTTGACAAACATCATATACAAGTGAGCGGATCCAATAAATCAAAGGAGGGTTAAGGAATAAATATCAAATTAGAAAGTAGATATGAATCCAAATTGCTGATATAAAAATCTAATTATCAAATCCAAAATAAAATCCAATATCCAAATTCAATGATAATCTAATACTCATATTAAATAGCAAATTCAAACAAATATCCAATCCAAAATAATCCACTCGAGACATATGTATATATATAAAAGAAATAATCCGAACTGATTCCAATAAGTAAATGTCTAACTCAAAGACCAATCCAAGTTCATATCCAAGGTCCAATCAGCTTATGATTTGGGATAGAATTCAAAATCAAATGATCTAATTACATGCACAGTAGTCGAAATAATATCGCAACAAATAGTCCAAAAGTTTAAATCGAAATATATATTTAAAATCAAATGTATGAGATATATCAAAACTTATCTGTGGGTAAAATCAGCGAATCTTAAATCCAAATCCAATGCAAAAACACAAAATATACATCAAATTTGAGTTTTGATTATTTAAAAACTAACTTAAAAAAAGGGTTACTCCTAACCCGATAACCTTATATCGAATCAAATACAGGTAAGGCTATCATGATAAGCTACTTATATACTCTGTCTCCTATAAGTAATGTTACTCACTATATTTTGTCACCCATGATTTTTAGTGTAATTTCTTAAATTGTCGGATATTTTATAATGTCTGAATATATTATAAATTTTAATTAAATATCTAAATGGGCGGGTCACTAAGTTTAAACCTTTCCTGCCGGCAGAAAAATTTTTTAATAATAAATCTTTCCGTCGAAAGTTGATCAGATATTTGATAACAAATCCAAATGTAATGACCAAAATTCGGGTACATACATGTAAAGATATATAGCTTATACAAGTTTCATACATATTTTCATATACACATTGATATAAATATATACAGTGTCTGAAAATTATCCATTTTTAAAAAATAATAAAACGCATAAATATCAATAGAAATAGAATAAAATCCTCGAACAACCGGTAAAAGTATCATACATGCACAAGGAAAATGAACAAACTAGTGAAAAATGCATACACAAGTATAAAATCTCTAAAACTGAACCAAAATATATCAAATGAAAAAACATACGAAGAATAGGATTAGATGATACTTGTCTCGATCTCATACTAAACAAATTTGTCAAAACAATGCTCTGAGGCACCCAAATCGTGCGCTTCTCTCTCCTCAGCCACGTGCGCCCTCCACTCTCTCTCCTCCCTCTCTCTCCTACCACATACCTCTCTTTCTTTGCCACGTACACCCTTCGCCTGATGGCGAATAGCTCGATATGACAACTCTAGCTACGGTACCAGCTGTTCTGAAGTGGCTTCCAATGATGTCTCCGGTGATGATGGCAGTACATGTAGGAACCACTAGTTCCCTCCTTTTTCCCTCTTCTCCTTTGACCAAGCTCCCCCTAACTCCTCTACCTCTTTCTCTCTCTGACTCCTCTTTCTTCTTCCTCATTCTCTTGCCAACCAAAGCCAAAGCTCTGATTTGGCTCCATTTGTCAATCATCAAAATTTCGGTTGATTTCCTCAAAATTGGTATATGTAAACAACGAATCGACATCAACAAAGGAAAAAGAAGGATTTTCTTACCTCAATTTCATCCATTTCTTCCGACAACGACGGCAATGGTGGTGGCTGCGCCTTGCTCTGTTCAACTCGCACCTCCCCTTCCTTTACACCACAGCATTTCTTAAATAATGGAGGAAAATTTGAGAGTTTTCAACATCGACTCCCTCCCTCTCCTCGTTGCTATAATGGTTGGGCCGCCTTTCCCTTCTTTTTTGTACTTTCTTCCCTTTTCTCCTTTATTTCTTTTCCTTTATTTTCATTCTATCGCACCAACTTTCCTCCCCCCTTTATCTTCTATTTATTATTATTATTATTATTATTATTATTATTATTATTATTATTATTATTATTATTATTTTCTTTTATAATCCAATCGGCGCTCAAGGGCCAACACTGACATGCCTCAAGTACTTAACCCATTTAATCTGAATATCCTCAAAAATTTCATAATATATATTTAATTCGACACATCCAATTAACCCAAAATAATTATTTTATCCCAAATAAATCAAATGATGATTGGAAAAATTACATGTCGCATGCCCTCAACATGAGTGTCGTTTTGTTTTTTGTCCGTAAGAAAACATACTCGATGCCAACTACTTTCATTGGGCCATCATTTTTAAATTTCAATATTCAATAGTCCTTAGGCGTATAAAAGGTGAAAATGGACTTTCTTGCTATTGCATGGAGTGTGGATCTTCTATCCGTCACCCCAACTTATCTTATGGCCTTTAAAGCTCTGTGTCTTTTCCATGTCAACAACTCAAAAGTCTCTACAAGTAGCATAGAAGCTTGATCATTATCGTCATAATACCTCTTTTTTTATCACTTGCTTTCACCTGCTCCTATTTTCATTTAAAGTAATCTCACTTCATATGACCATTGCCACGGTTATAGCATTCAATGTCTAAAAGCATGGATTGGTTGTTGTTCCTCTTAGACTTATTGTGTCTCTTTATTGATCTATTATGCCCACAACCACTAGTTGAAACCAAAACATTTAGCTCCTCCAAAATTTCATCACATCCCCTCTTCCTAGGCTAATTCATAGGAAACAATAACCTTATCAAAGGTGAACCTAATCTTTTAGAATAATAGAGTCATCAAAATATGATCCTATGAGATAAACAATAAAGCCAACAACATCAATGCATTATCCTCTTTTTTTATTATCTCATCAAATGTGGATATTTACTTTACAATCTAATTGAATCCATCTAAATACTTATTGAAACTTCCTCTTTATGATAGTTAAATGACTTATAATTTCTTCTTCACATATAACTTCGTTGTCAAAAACTTAATCATATACTGATTCTCAAGCTTTATCAATGCCTTTACTAGATTTGATAAACTAATAATCTTTGGAATAGTGTAATCCCTAAGAAAGAATTTAATTGTGCAGTTAGTCAAGCCCTTTATGTCATGTCACTCTTCATTCTTTAATTTCTTTGATTTGTCATCATTCTTCAATGGTGATTTAGTTATTTCTTCCTTGATTAAAATATTTTTACTATTTTTTACTAAAAAATAAAATTATTTTACTCATTATATTACTCAATAGAGAATGCCAAGTTCTTCTGCAACGATGCCACTTATGTAGTTTTTACATTAAAAAGCCTAGAATGTCAAATCACTTGTTGGAATTTAAAACACACATGATTCGGTGTAGCTCAAATAAATCAAATCATTTTTAAAACGTTAATTACTGTTCTCTTCCTATTAAACACAAGAAATGAGTTTAACTAAGTATACACAAGTTGTACAAATGATTTAAAGTGAAAAATCATTTTCAACAAAAAAAAGTCATAAAATAACATACGAACAATTTCCACAATGAATATTTGATTATAGATAATTTTATTTAAAAGTCATTCATAACAACCAATGTAAATAATCAATTAGTATGAATTCCAATATACTTAGTAACCTATAATAATAAAAATTAGCAATATATCCTATAGTTAAAATTAGAACAACATGTCTACACTTAATAAAAGATAGAACTTGAATTGGATATTAATCGGATGCTGAAATCTTCCCCTTATTTCCTTTTCTTTCTTCTATTTCCTCCTATAGCCTTTAATTGTAAATAATATACTAGATATATTTGAATATATTCTATCAATTTTTTATAATGGTTCATATTTAATCACGCTAAAAAAGAACTTTATATCAAATGACAAACATACGAATGTGCCCACTTTGAAAAACAAATAAATCTATACTAGATCAAAATAGAATATTTTGTCAAATACTCTTATGAAATATAGTATAAAAGATCAAATATTTCAAGAAGTTTAAGATTACTTGTTAAAATCCATAACAATATTCTTAAATTAAGGTATAAGCCTTCAAAAATTGCATAAAAGGGAAGTAAATCTAACTTGCATGCAATATAATCTTAAAAGTACAAAAATACCACATCTACAACCATTTGAATAAAAAATCATATAAAGTTTTCTAAAAAATTAGAGGGATAAATGAACTCAAATACACTTACTATAACTCAAATTTATAAATATTTGCTTAACTTCAAACTTACTTCCTTATTCTTCCTTTCTCTTCTTCTCTCTCTTCTACTCTTCTTTCTCTCTCTCAAAAATTCATAAGAAATGAGCTAAATAAGATAGAAACACTTCAAATAATAAACTAGCATATATATGCTATTTATGTATGCATTAGGCATGATGCCCAAATCATGCCTGTGCATGAGCGCCCATCAACCATGTATGAGACACCAAAATTCTATCTTAATCACATATATGTGTGGTTCTAGCATTTATCAAGTGCTCACTTAAGCTACTTCAAACTTAATTTTTCAATCGAACTAACATTTTTTAATAAGAATTCAATTAATTTTTTTAATTTAATATTATTATATAAATATTAATATTTAAATATCTTATTTTCTCTCTCATTATAAAAATTTTGTCTTCAAAATTTACATATGTTAATGAAGAAACTAATAGGGTACTTTTTCCGAATCTCATCTTCCCATCTCCCACGATCTCTTTTTAAGAATTGTTCCTACATAATACTTTGAACAAGAAATTAACTTTAGAGTGAAGCACTTAATCTCGTCATCTTAAAAATTGAATCGGTTTTATATGTACATCAAGCCTTCATTGGTCATCAATAGTTCATGCTTGTTAACTCGCGAAGGGTCACAAACATACTTAAGAACTATTAACATGCAAAAAATATTAAGAAAATCTATCTAATTAGGTGATAAGGCTAGTCAATAATCCACTTCTACAATCGTTTCAAATATCTAGAATTATCCAATAAACCTCAACTTCGATTTCCCTTTTAATCTAAACCTAAATACTCCTTTTGATGGAGATACCTTTGAAACACATAATCACCAACATTGATTCTCAACTTGGATATCCCATAGTTTGCAAAACGTTTTTGTCAATTTTGAGCAACTTAGAGTCGATTTCTAACCAACTGTATCATCTCTGATATTTCTTAAATTATATCCAGCCTTATAAATCTTAGTGCCCAATCTCCTTTGAATTGATTGGAAGATGACATTTTCTTTTGCAAAGTGCTTCAAATGGTGCTATACTAATACTTGTCTAGTAATTATTATTATTGTAGGAAAACTTAGTTAGCTACAAATAATCATCCTAATAGTTGAATTTTGGTCACTCCCTTGTAAGTATCATAATAAATAGATAGTTATCGGAGGATCACATGATATTCATATGAGGATTATAATATTTGCACATGCGACTAGCACTCGAGCATTGAAGCCAACAGCGCCCGCACTCAAGGAACACCTGACAGGCACTCAAGATTGATTCTAGTGGCGTGCTCGCCTGAGGCACGCTTGATGGGTGCTTGAGTATGGCTCGTAGTATAACAACGCGGTTGATGCATTTTTAGGATACTCCGAAATATTTCACACACAAGAAGCGCTGCACAGAGAAAGAGAAGAGAGAAAGAAGTGGAAGAGGTTTAATATCCGATTAATATTTAATATGAGTTTTATTCTTCGTCAAAATTAGATATACTATTCTATAACAGTTTTCTAGAGCATATTTTATTTGGTTACTTTTATTTTTTATTGTATTTTTTCTTATCAATTATTGGGTATATTAAAAGAGTTATAATCAACCATTCTTCACTCTGATTTGTAATGAAAGCATTTCGAAATGGGTTACTTGTAATCGGCACTTTTATAATAAATTTATTAAAAGTTTGTCCAGTAATTTTTTTTTCTTAATTGAAAGAATTTTTCACATAAAAAATATTTTATATCATTGTATTTCTTATATTTGTGAGTTTGGTGGTTAACATTTGATGAGGGTTTAGTTTTGTTTCGCTACATCGAGTTGTGTGTATTCAAAATGAACCCCAACACTAACATCCTTTCATCTCAACGAAAGAAGCCCGCAATATGTTTTTCAAAATCTCAATCATTCTCTCTGATTGTCTATCCATTTGAGGATGGTACATCAAACTAAACTTCACTTTGTTGCGCAATTCATAGTGCAAAACTTTCCAAAACATGGACATATATCTTTAGTCTTGATTTGAAACAATTGAAGGTGGAAAACCATGAAATCTAACTATTTCATTAGTTTATAGCCTTATTAACTGATCCCTTAAAAAATATCATCTTGATAGTTATAAAGTGTGCTAATTTTGTCAAATAATCTATAATCAACCACACAACATCATGTTTTATTGACATTCTAGGCAAACCCATGATGAAATACATTGGTATATGCTCCTATTTTTAGTTGGGAACTAGCATAGGTTGCAAAAGACCTGGTAGCTTCTTCATCTTGACCTTCACTTATTTACATATGATACACCATCTAAAAGCACCACAATTTATCTTTTATTGTTTCTTCGCCAAAACTTTTTTCATAAATCTTGATATATTATGTTAATTCCTGGATAGATTGTATACCTAAATCAATAGGTTTTGTTATAAATCTCTTCCTTTAACTCCTCATCATTAGGCATACAAATACGATCCTTAAACCTCAAAACTCCATTAGCCGAGCATCAAACTCGCACCTTGATTCTCTATTCAAATCCTAGGTTATGTAAACAAAAAATGGATCAGCCCTTTGTCTTCTCTTAATCCTCCCATAGATTTCTAATCAAATATAAAAATATGACAAAATTATGTGTGCACATTGAGCATGCAATTTAATGCTACACTCCTTTATGTTATCAAGCATTTCTATTTCTTTAATTATCAAATGAGACATCAAATATGCCGACTTATGGCTCAAAGCATCCAATATGATATTCGCTTTCCCTGGTTAATACCAGATCTCACAGTTATAAATTCTTTGATAGACCTATCCATCTTTTGTCTAATATTCAATTTCTTCTAAGAAAACAAATACTTTAAGCTTATGTGGTTGGAGTACACCCTAAATTTCTCTCTGTATAGGAAATTCATCCAAACCTTCAAGACAAAAATGATTGTTGCCAATTTTAAACCATGAGCAGGATAATTCTATTCATATCCCTTGAATTGCCTTGATCTATAGGCAATAACTTCATTGTCTTACATCAATCCATTAACTTTTAGAAGTATCACAATAAATTACATAAGCTCCAAAATCTTACAATAGATAAAATTGGAGTAGCTGTCAAATGGTTTTTCAATTCTTAGACGTTTCGCTCAAAATATACATCCCACTAACATGCCACCTTCTTTTACATTAAACGGGTCAATGACACCACTAATCTTGAGAAATTCTCAATAAACCTTTGATAATATTTAGCTAAACCAAGATAATTTCATACTTTTATTACATTCATTGGTTAACTCCAACTTATCACCACTTTAATCTTCTTCCATTCCCTTGACACACCGCCTTTTAAAATCATGTGGCCTAAGAAAGTAACTTTCTCAATTTAGAATTTACATTTTTAACTTAACATATAATTGACTCTTCCTAAGCATCTGCAAAACAATTCTTAAATGGACCTCGTGCTTCTCAAAACTCCTCAAGTAGATTAAAATATTGTTGATGAAAATTCCTATAAATTGGTTCAAACAATGTAGAAATATCTAGTTTATCAAATCCATAACCACTACAGGAGTATTAATTAATTCAAAAAGCATTATAAGAAATTCATAATGACTATACCTTAATTGAAAAGCAATCTTTGCCCTATCTTTATTCTTAATCCTCAATTTATGTTGACCTATCAAAGATTAACCTTCACAAAAATCTAAACTCCTTGCAACTGGCTAAAAAGATCATCAATTCTTGATAAATAGTATTTATTCTTTATTATTATCTTATTTAACTCCAACAGTTTCTGCACAACTCCATAGATTTAGCTTTTTTCTTCACAATAAAACTAATACACCCCACTGTAACACACTTGGTCAAATAAAATTGTTATCCGAAAGTTCTTGTAATAGCTTCTTTGACTGCTTCACTTCCAAAGGAGCTATCCTATACGAAAAATAAAAAATTGGTATAGATCCTAGCATCAATTAAATCTTAAAATTGATCTTCCTAATTGGTGGCAATCTAAGAGGATTTTGTAAAAACACATCCTCAAATTTTCTTACTATTTGAATCTTTCTAACTGGTATGCTATGATTCTGGCAATGGTAACATAAAAATGGTATGCTTGACGCCCAATTTTTATTAAATGACACGTATATAAAGTTAAAATTACGTAGGTTGACATATAGGCATACAATATAATAAAATAAGCCCTCTAGCGGAAACAGTCTATAATAGTATGATAATATGCCAATCAATTTATTTCTAAAATTACATTAAACTTATGCATATTTAATAAATTTAAATTTTTCTTCAATTCAAACCCATGCACCAAACTATATACCTAAGGTATACAATATTAGTTATTAAAGTGTACATATAGGCATAAACATCACTAATGAATAATTTGTAATCTCTGATGGTGAATACAAATGATATACAAACTTAAGAGACATGAATGAGTGTACAAATCTCGGATCTAATAATACATATGCTAAAATTCTAAAAATTATGAGTTTACCTTTCACTATCAAATGAGATGCTTTCACATTGTTGGCCATCAAAGCAAAAACTCTACCCAAAGAATTTGATTTTCTAGCCATTTGACTCAAATGGAGAAGACACTTCTTGATCATATGGATGAATTGGCTGCAATGAAAACAAATCTTAATTTTCTTATAAAAAGGTTGTCTTCCATAGAATTTACTACAACGATCATGCTTGGGTTTTGACTATTATTGCTTACCTAATGCCTTTTGAATCTCATCTCCCTTCCCGGTTCCTTGTCATGTGACTTAGATATCTTGTAGAATCCTCTTCATCCCAAACGTTACTCTCCTTGGCTTGCATGTCATTTCTCAAAGAACTTATCCCTCTCCGACTACTTCTTAAAGAGCGAGGCATGATTAAACACTTCTTTGAAGGTCTGTAACTATAAAGTTACCAATTACCTCCAAATTATATCTTTTAATCTTTGAAGGAAATTTCTTACTCTAGTCATCTCGTCCATCGCTACATGTGGGATAAAATGAACCAACTCAATAAATTTGGTATCATATTCATCCATTGTCCTATTTCCTTATTATAAACGAGCAAAATCATCTTTTTTTACTCTCGTAGGCTTGCTAGAAAATATTTGTCTAAAAACACCTCTAGAAACAAGTTCTATGAAATTTTCTCATTTTGTAGACCTAAAATTCCTTTCTTCACTACCCACTAATGATCAACATTACCATCAAGTTTATATGAAGCAAACTTCACCATGTCTTCACATGGTCAATCACTTCGAAAGCCTTCTCAACTCAACAGATCCATATCTTGGCCTTCATCTGATCAGGATCACCTAAACTTTCAAGTACATCCTCATTGGTGAACCAATCATAAGCAATCAAAACATTCCCCAAATATGTAACTACTGGCATTGGATTAGGTTGTCTTCAGAATATTTTGTCCATAATATCTACCATCATCATCATGATGGTAAGATGCTCATTCTCTAGGCAAGAATTAGCACTATCGTAACTTTTTGACATTTTAGTATCTATTACGATGTAAATCACATATTCAAATTCTCAAACCATATAAGATGCATTCCTTTTTAACTTGCTCTGATGTTATGCCTTTCATATCCTCGGTCCATAATAGCATAAATAATTACAAAAATCAAACTTTACCTATTGATGAGATATAATACTACATCAAATAATATCAGACAAAGCCATAATATAAAACAAAGCCCAAGAACCAAATGCCACAATTTGAAAGTAACTCCAAATAATTGACCACCTACCAAATGAATATGCAAATAAGTAAAAAAATATGTATTCATAGCTAATATTTATATTGTTAAAGTATAAAATCAAAGTCATATGCACACTAATCATCAAATATTATAATCCTGAAACCCAATTGTTAGGTCACATACAAAAAATCTGACTACAAATGATTAAACAATAAGCATCTTAAAATTATTCCTTCACAAAATATTCCTTATCAAGAATCTAAACCTATTAATCTAAAATGTTACAAAAATATGTCAAGATTAAGCCTATCACTAAACAATGTATAATATAATATATATATATATGTGGGTATAAAAATCATAAAGGAAATCAAATAATAATCAAATATAAAATACTGAAAATAACGTTAAGTCAGTGAAAATATGTGAAAAAATATGATGAAGGATTAGTGATAATAATACTAATAATGATCTTATAGAGTCCCACATCGGATGGAGAGGGAACGAAGCGTGCCTTTATAAGGGCGTGGATACCTCTTCCTTGTGGACGCGTTTTGGGGGCGGTGGACTCCGTATGCCAGGAACAAAACCGTGCGGGCCGCGTGATGGCTTGGGACGCCGTGAAGTTTTTCCGGCCCAAAGCGGACAATATCCACATGCAAATGTGCCCGGGACGTTACAGATCTAATATTAAAGATCAGGTTATAATTGTTTCCTTATAATCTAGGCCATATATCACTATTTATAACCTATGGGTATACTAATTATATATTGTTTTCTATAAATGGGATCAAAGATTGCTTTTTCAACTCATGGATGTTAGGTATAACATTCGATTGTAAATAATATACTAAGATATGTATGAATATATTCATTTAATTTTCTATAATGGTAATTATTTAGTTAAAATAAAAAAATTTCATATCTAAAAAGAAATATATAAATTTTTCCACTTTGAAATACATGTAAGTATTTACAAAATAAAAAACAAAGTATTTCACTAAATAATGCCATAAAATATGATATATAAGATCAAATATTTAAAAATTTTCAAGATTACTTGCCAACTTTCATAATAACATGATTAAATTAAAGTATAAGTCTTTAAAATCACATGAAATAGAAACAAATCTAACATATATACAACATAGTCTTAAAGAAATAGGAAAATATTTTATGTATGAACATTTGAATAAGAAATGGTTAGAGTTTTGTTAGAAATTTTACTACAAAGAAAGAAATAGATTTATATGCACTTATATTAATTTAAATTTATCAAAAATTTACTTGAAATTATTTTAATTTTACTTCTTTCTTCTTCCTCTTTGTTATTCTCTCCGTTCTACTCTTCTCTTTCTATCTTTCACTCAAAAACTCATGAAAAATGAGCTGAAAAATAATACAATTATTTTAAATAGTAAACTAGTGCACATGCTCCATTCATATGCGCATTAGGCGTTATGCCTAAATCATACATATGGACGAGCTCTATTAGGCATGCATTAAGTATTATGATGTTATCTCAAACATACTCATATATGGCTTTTATGCCTATCAAGCGTCCTCCCAAACTACTTTATACTTCATTTTTTTCAATCGAACAAAACCTTTTTCGTAAGAATTCACTTGATTAACTTAATTTAACATCATTATATCAATTATAATGTTTAGACCTCACAATATATGTTATCTACTCGACCAAATGTTCAAATCAAGGACTGACTGACAGTTGTTGTGCAATGTTCGAGTGACCTTTGCTTGAGTAGAAGATAGTTTTTCCTACTACCTACTTCTATGAACTTCTTCCATCAAAACTATTATACATATAATCTTATTAGTTCTCTTGGACCTACCAACCATTATTATGAAAATCTAGAGAGAGCTAACTCGTAGGAGCTCTATTATTTTTCATGACCTATTTGATCCACCCTTTATTACCTTTCAACCACCACCCATAAACACTTAATCCAAGTCTAATATGCTTTAGAGTTTTGTTGGTAACGCGGTGGTCAGAGTTCAGTAGTGTATATTGAGTTTGACCAAGCGTTTTCAATTAGAATGAACAAAGAGTCATAATTTATTATGCAAGGTTGCTAATCTGAAGAGTTATTTCGGCAATTGCAAGCTAGTGGTCAGTTAGCTAGTGTCGAGTGAGTCTCTTTACCAATTATAAGTTGACTACTTCAATGGTAAATTGTTTAGTTTATGATTGATAACATGAAGATTTTCCTCTTGAACTCTTAGTGTTCTCTTCATTGGCATGGTCATGCGTTCTTTATATTTCATGCATATTGAATGCTTATGTTAAGAAATACTGTGTGCGTTATTTTTAGTGTATTTCTTTGTGTTTTGAGTTATCATTACATATTATTTCTTCACTTTGTACACCTACTCACCCCTTTATATGGGTTGTTGGGTCTAGACCAATTTCTCATAGAATATTCCAAAAACATCATCAAAATCTCATTGAAAAATTACATTTGTTTCATAAACGTAATTAAAAACCTATAAATCGAAAGTTGTATTGTTAGCATATTTAAGTATTCCGTAATGCAACCCAACTATATGCCAAACTTACTATGTAATCTTCCATGCAAGAGGCGCCTTTTTCTAGAAATACCTCTAGGCTAGGTAGAGAAAACAATCAATAAGTTGCTCTTGCAACCTCTGATTACTATATTTGAGCCATACGACCATCGATCTGTGTTTAGTGAAACACAAAAGTCTAGAATCTAGAACCTATACGTCACCAAAAATCCCATGGTGAAAATTGCCATTGGTATATTTTTTGAGGATTTCCTTCAGATGCTTAAATCAACAAACTATCAGGAAAGTATAAAGCAAGTGTGAGATAGAGAAGTGAAAAAAAAATACTTTGCCTAAGATTCGATGAGTTGGTTGGTTGGTGAGGAGGGAATAGGACCATGAAAACCTGTGTAGTCCAAGGGAAAAAAAACCATTGTATTGGCCGATTAGACATTATTCGCCTCAGGAAGTGAGCTGAGAGGCTGTTGGAAATCAGTCCTCGGAGAGACAGTAAATTCCTTGTCAAGGATCATTTCCTAGCCCCAGTTTCTAATGGTTCTGTGGCATTGAGTCTAGTGGCATTGAAGCCTAATACGAGTTATTAACATCAATGCTACTACAAAACCGAATATGTTTTGCTAGTGATGGTGAAAAACCATATGGCTAGCAAGATTAAAGGACAGTAAATATAAAGCCAGTTGACTCATAAGCCGAGGGCTGAAAACCGAGACAGTAATATGTGAATGTCCCACTTAGGGTTTTGTGAATCATTGGATAGAGTGTGTGTTATATTCTAGCCAAACAGAATCAAAGTGCCTAGTTTTTTTTTTCTTTTCTTTTCTCTTTATCGGGTGCCAAGGACACTCTTTATAGCTTGTGACTGTAGAAAGAGGAGCTTTGTCTGTTAGTCCTCCGGTGAGCTCCGTGTTGATCATGGGAAAATTAATCTTTTGACAGTCGATCCTTCCTTCTATCCTCTTTTGGTAACTGCTCAAATTATTACTTATCTTGATTAGCCGTTAAGGAGACCTCTTGTTATTACCTTTCCTTGAAACATTTGGGCCAGTGTTATAACCGTCCGCTTTTTGAGGATATGATCCGTCATTAGTTCTTAGGAAAGCATATCAACTTTTTGAAGATGTTTTGATTGTCATTAGAATACTCTTGATTGTTGGTCCACCTGAAATGCTTCCACAAGCTCAGTCGTCTCTGTTGTGGTGCTCGGTTGTGTTGTTTGATGGCTAGCTGCGATGGTCTAGGGAACACATGACTTGATCTGGAGCTTGGATGGCTTGATCTGAAGCTTGGCCGGACTTGGTCTGGAGGCAGACAGTCTAGAGCTTGGCCAGTCTTGGTCTCCGAAATTGCCTGTTTGAAGCTCGCCCGATCTGATCACGAAGTTCAGAAGGGCTGGCCTGCCATTCTGTGGACCTTGTCTAGAACACAGTCCACCAGTCTGATACTTGACCAAACTCATCTGGAGTTTGGTTGGTCCGGTCTAAATCCATCCTTCCATTTCAATTGACTCAAGAACGATAAAAAGAATTAATGCCCCCTTCACCATGTGGACGATTTGGTCCAGAAGTCAGATGGCCTAAAGCTGAGTCAATCCAATATGGAGTCTAAGCGGCCTGACCTACCTCTAGGCCAACAAGGTTCGAAGCTTGGCCAATCCAACTTGCTCTGTGTTGGTTGGTGGACCCGTTCTGTCTGGACCCCGTCCATTACTAGTTCCATATTTGGCTTTGCCTTGGTTTGGTTGGTAAAAATTTTGGTTTCTAGGGAAAAGGTGATAATGCCATGTTTGGCTAGGTTGCTTTGTTTTTCTGAACCTCGAAGGGATTCCTTCTCTTTAGGAACAGAGTACGTTTAGTCGATCGTATTTTGGAGTTTCCTAAAAGGCTTCTTGTTCGCTGCACATTTGATACTCGTTTTCTTCTGGTTTTTTGTCATGTAAATTTGGCTCTCATCTTAGGTCTCGAGTCATGTATCCGACCAAGCATGTAGAGTAGCAAAAACAGAAGCCTTCATTCTGTAACGTGGACGAAAGGGCTGTCTACTGTAAGTAAGAGTTGTTAATGGAGAAGATGTATATTTTTGCAATAAAATGGTGCAGGCTAGAAAAGCACTGCGGGCACTGAAGGGCCTAGTCAGGCTTCAGGCTATAATCAGAGGCAGGGCAGTCAGACGCCAAGCTATGAAGACATTAAAATGCTTGCAGTCGGTTGTGAATATCCAGTCACAGGTCTGTGCAAGGAGATGCCAGATGCTGCATGCTAAACCACGTCAAGAAATGAAGCTAAAGGCAAGATTTGGCAGGAGTTTCAATTTATCAGATGCATACAATATGTATACATACGTATATACTGCTGCATCATCTAATAAGAGTTACTTAATATGATGGTTTACATTCAATACCCAGGTAGGATTTGACAGTGAAAGAAGGTGGGATGATCAGCTTTCAACAGAGGATGAAGCAAATGCTAGTATCTTGACCAAGACGGAGGCCTTGCTGTGGAGAGAGCGCCTCAGAGCATATTCCTTCAACAACCACAGGGTAAAATTCCCTTCTAATTTATCTGCTACTTTCTTAAATAGCCTAGCCCTTTTGCCTAGATTTCGCACCTTTGGATATTAAATTCAACAGCCCATATATTCAAAATTTTCTTTTTTAACAAAAAAAAAAAAAAAAAAACCCTAAGCCGTTGAATTTATCTAATGACCTCGCAACAGAGATGAAGAAATTGCACTTTCCCCCAAAACAAAAAAAAAAGAAAAAAAAAAGAAAAAGATGTATAAAAAATGAATAAATATTAAATAACAATAATATGAAGAGCAAATCCAGCATTTATCCTGAAATGTCACTGCTACCATGCATGTTGGCTGTGCTTATGTCCTTTACCTGTCCTTGAGTATCAATTAAGAGTTTCAATTCATCCTTCATTTAGGTGAACATCAAACCAACATACACAAGATACCTTCTCGTGCAAAATAACTATTTGGATTTCAAATTAGAGTTATATTTTCTAATGATTCATACTTTTAATCTTATATGCTAAAGATAATTGCGAACGTAGTCAGCTTTTCCTTAAAAGAAATGATAGGATACTGATAGCACTACGCTTAGGCCTCATTTGATTTGGTCTAAAGATTGACATCTAAATTAAAATTTTAGTAGTAATTTCAATTCAAATATTCGGTATCAGATGGCATTACAATTCTAATGTTATGTTTCAATTCCATAGAAATGAAAAATGGTACAATAAAGCTCTGATAAATTTTTAAAATAACGTTAAAATTTGTAATTTTAAAATTAAAAATAATAAGTCAATTAGATATAATAAAATAAAATAAATAATATAATTTAAATTTTACTTAATTTCAATTCTAATAAAATAAAAAATGTACTTATATTTTAATATAACAATAGTTAATTATAATATAATTATTTGTTTGTCCATATAAATATCTCCAAAAAAAAATTATCAATTGAATTGGAATATTTTGTCCATATAAATATTATGCTTTTTTTATTATTTATTTTCCATTTACATCCTAACAAAGTTGTGTTAGATTGGCACAAATATTTAGTAATGAAAAAAAAGTCTATGATTGATGTCAAAAGTATCAGAGTATGAAATTAAAGTCATTGTTATACTAGCCATCTAATACAATTGTCCTAAAGTCAAATTTTTAATGTACAATAACAGAAAAGAAATAATTATAAATAATTAAATGATAAGAACTATAAAACCATTTCTCCATAATGGACTCTACATCCAATTATCTTACAAGAAAATCCAAACCTATTGTTGCGTCCGGGAACTCTGGCCACGCGAGATATTGAATGTGAACGGATCTCTTGGTACGCGGGCGGTCAGATTAGAGCAACACAAGGTGAATGGGAGTCTAGCGAGTAGAAAAATATGGGAGCGGGGATGAACACTTCGATTTACGTGGAAAACCCCTCAATATAGTGAAGGGTGAAAAACCACGGTGGTGGACGTATCGTCCAAGAAATCTCACTATGAAGAAGAGGAAATACAGTGATGGAAGCCTGGGAAACTTAGCGTCCTCAGGGTGATTACAATTTAGGGAGTATTACTTCTCTGTTTTCTCTCTTCTCTGTGATTTTTGCTAGAATCTGGTTATGGAGTTCTGGGAGCAAAAGGTCCTTCTTCAGCTGCTTTAGTGAGGTATTTATAGGGAACGTGATGCCGTAGAGAAGGCGACACGTGGCGGCACATCGATTGTCGCCACCATCGCCACTTTGTGGGTGCGGCAGATGTGAGGACACACATCACGGCCTGCAGATCGGCGCTAGAGGCGCATGGCTGCGATTCTACGGCGTGTCAGGAGCCGTTGCATGCGCTGAGCTGGCATCTGGGTTATTTTGGTCTTTCTGATGGTCCCCGTCCTAAAGGAGTCTCATTATCTGTCCGGGCGGCCAAGCAAGTCGGAAACGAGCCAGCTGTTCGAATCTGGCCGGCTTCATGGGCCTTTTGGGCCGGCCTTCTTATGCGGCCTTTTGGGCCTGCGTCTGTGATTCTGGGCCCAGGTTCCAGGACCCATCACGAGCCCCCCATGTCAAGCGGTTCGAGGATTCAGCCTTTTGACATGCCTTGCAAGTGTCTTTTCGCCATCATAGACCGCGATCTTCGTCTTCTGCTGGTGTGAAAGGCGTCCGAGGTCCCCTTGTAAATCACGGAACCAATCTTTCGCCGCCGTTTCCCCTCCCCATGGAGCATTGAATGCGATGGTCGATTGATGTGACATCGCCTCAGGAAACCCTAAGGCCTACGTCTGTCCACTGCGTATGGGGAGTTGACACGTGGGACGGTCATGATGAGGGCGCCTCTTCACCTTTTCAAAAATCTCTTTAAATCCTTCGTCGTATCCTCATTATTCTTCGCGTTTTCTCCTTCCTTCCCTTAGTTTCCTTCGAAAACATTCACGACGTTCTTGCTTTTCTTACTTACCACCATGGCTCCTGGTGTTGATGAGATTGTCTCTTCCCTTACTTCGCAAGATCTCGAGCAGATCAGGGCGAAGTATAACATTCCGGCGTCGGACTCGATGGTGGTTCCAGGCGCCGCCGAGAAGGCGAAGAGCCCGCCAGTTGGTTACATTACCGTATACGAAGTTCACCTTAAAGGTGGACTTCGTTTCCCTGTTCCGGCTGAGCTCCGCCGCCTGATGAAGGAGTTGGCTGTCCCGCTTGCGAAGCTTCAGCCTAACGCCATCAGGTATTTGGTCTCTCTGTGCGTCTTTGCGCGCTGTCATGGCAAAACCCTCGAGGCGGTCATGGTGAAGATCATGTTCCGCTTTAATCAGACTCTTGAGTGGATAGCCATGACCCCCCGCCCCGAGTTCGCTGAGATGAGCGGTGGGAACCCGGATTCCACCAAAAGGTGGAAGGACAGGTATTTCTTTCTCAAGGTGGCTGACGATTGGGAGCTCTCCTCCGTGTGGGGAAACGTCGCTAGCAAGTATGGCTCGGCGTCTCGACGAGGAGAGAGAGGCCCGGGGAGGTCACAGATTTGGTCTTTGGCGAACACAGGCGGCTTTAGCGCGGGGAAGAAAAATATCCGCTGTCTGTCCTGAAAAGTCTGGCGGAAGCCAAAGTGGACGGCGCCATCCGGGGATTCTGCCATTGCCGCGTCGAAAAAGAAGAAGAAGAAGAAGCTGAGGAAAAGAGAGGGTCCTCTTGTGATTCAGGAGCCCTCCGAGCAGCCTTCCAAGAGCCCACGGATTGAGGTTTCTGGAGATCCGCCGAGTGTTGTTGTCGAGTCTTCCTCGGAGGATGACCGCGTCATAGCCCCCATGGTTAGGGTGGCCGCGCGGTCGACGTCTGGCCCTTCCACGGAGCCCGAGGCCGTCGCAGCACCGCCTTCTGGTGTCGAGGCCCATCCTGAGGCCCCTGGTGCCTTGGAGGAGACAGCCTTGGACGAGGTCATGGAGCCTCACGAGGCGGAGGCTGCTGCTGATGTCACTGCTGGGGAGATCTTTGACCTTCTCGGCGGCGAGGAGGCAATGGCCGCGGCCTTGGAGGTCCCGGTCGTTGTTGACGCCCCGGAGGTAGTGGAGCCCCCCACCCCTGAGGGTCCTTCTTCGGAGGCCATTCTTGATGTTCCTGCGGTGCCTGCGGAGTGCCCACCCGCGCCCGAGGTCCCAGAGGAGATTGCCCCCAGTGAGGATCCTATCATCTCCCAGGTATTTTGCTGCCTTATTCTTCGTCTCCATTCCTATCAACTGTACTTAAATATCTTTGATTCTGTCTGCTGACTCCAGGGATCTGCTTGGTGGCCTTGGCCGGCTGGTGGGCGAAATCGCCCGGTCTCGACGGGAGGCGGAGTCTTCAAGGCCCGTTCAAGAAGAGAACCCGGCGGCCGTGCAACATTGCTTCATCGAGGAAGCGCTTGCTTTATCTCGAGGAGGCCCTTAGGATCTCGAGAGGCCCGACATGGTATCTTGACGGGCCGAATCCCATGTTGGAGGCGGCACAGAGGACCTCGGTGCAAATTATCGAGATGGCTCCCCACTCGGTCCAAGTGCAGGGACGGCATCCATCTGTGTCGCCGGTTGATGCAGATCCTGCACCCACAGTTTCCTACTGCTGTGTTGGATCCGCATAACGCGGCCGCCGTATCCCCTCAGGACGTGTTTGGTCTTCGAGGCAGGCCATTTCCCGAGTCTTTGGTGCCGAGTCCCTCAGCAGGTCCTCGTCCATCAGGTCAACCGGGGACTTTGAGCCGCGGGGCTGGTCCTTCATCTTTGGGAGAGTCATCTGGAGCCGCTCCGCCTCGGGGCCCCTGTGAGGGCTAGACTTTGTTCTTCCTTTTGTATAGTTGTATTATATTTTGTGGAATAAAAGGAATCCTTGACTTCTGCCACAAGTGCCTCTTTATCTTTTCTTCTTTTTATTGCACTCAAGTTTTGTTATGACCTCAGCGCCGAAGCCTGCCAGGGCCGACTCGATCCGGCCGAGTTTTATCTTTTTTTTATTATTATTATTGACCTCAAGGGCCCGGCCTCTGGGGCCGCTCGGTCACAAACCCGAGGTTTTGAATGACCTCAGGGCCGGCCTGGGGGACCGCTCGGTCGCGGTAGTTTTTAAATGACCTCAAGGGGGCCTCTAGGGCCAGCTTGGTCCTAACAAGTTTTTGTAATGACCTTAAGGGCCCGGCCTGCAGGACCGCTCGGTCCACGGTAGGAGCTTTTGTTATGACCTCAAGGGCCCGGCCTGCGGGACCGCTTTGGTGACCAGTTTTGTAATGACCTCAAGGGCCCGGCCTGGGACCGCTCGGTCACTGCCAGGAGTTTTGTTATGACCTCAAGGGCCGGCCTCTAGGACCGCTTAGTCGCAGTAGAGTTTTGTAATGACCTCAAGGGCCGCCCCTGCGGGACCGCTCGGTCTGACCAGGAGTTTTTATTATGACCTCAAGGCTCGGCCTTTGGGACCGCTTGGTCGTGAGCCAAGTTTTTGTAATGACCTCAAGGGCCGGACTGCGGGACCGCTCGGTCACGGCCGAGTTTTGTTATGACCTCAAGGGCCGGCCTTTGGGGCCCGCTTGGTCATGCCAGTTTTTGTTATGACCTCAAGGGCCGGCCTTTGGGGCCAGCTCGGTCCTGTAGGAGTTTTTGCAATGACCTCAAGGGCCTGACGAGTACCGCTTGGTCGCAGCCAAGTTTTTATTTGTTGGAGACGGCTCGCTTTTCTTGGTAGTACTTCCTTAGGTGGCGGCGTTCCGGCCCGGGAATCGGCTTGCCATCTTGGGTCGTGGCTTGTAAGCTCCTCCTCGAAGGATGGCCGAGACTAAGAACGGCCCTTCCCGATTTGGTGAGCTTGTTTCTTCCCGCTATCTTTCCAGTGGCTTCCACGCTTCTTAGTACGAGATCCCCAACCTCGAGCAGCCGCGCCTTCACCTTCTTGTTGTAATAGCGGGCCACTCGTTGTTGGTAGGTTCCGCCCCTAAGTCTCGCTGGTTGCGGATTTCCTCGAGGGCATCGAGACTTTCTCGGAGCCTTTGTCATTATTATTCTTATTTGAAGCATCCAACCCGGATTTGGTAAGGCATACTTCTATTGGGATGACAGCTTCGACCCATAGCAAAGGTTGAAAGGGTCTCTCTCGTGGACTCCGTGGCGTCGTTCTATACGACCCGAGAGGGGTGAGGGCAATTCATGTACCCATGAGCCTCCGATAATTCCGACATTGGTTTTTAGTCAGTGTGCGATTGTGCGATTTGTTACTTTTACCTCGCCCGTTGGCACGTGGGTACGCCAGCGATGTGTGCACCGGGTTGATCCTTAGGCTCACGCAGATGCCAGGTGAAACGCTTTCCGGTGAATCTGCGCGTTCGTTATCGGTCATGATGCATTCGGGCACTCCGAATCTGCACACGATGTTCTGTCGGAGGAACTCCGTTGCGTTTTGCTCTGTTATTCTTGCCAGTGGTACCGCTTCCACCCATTTGGTGAAGTAGTCGATTCCCACGATCAAGAACTTCCTTTGTCCAGGGGCGAGAGGGAATGGTCTGAGGATGTCGAGCCCCCACTGGGCAAACGGCCATGGGGATTGTAGCGCCCGGAGTTGTGCATGGGGGCGATGGCTCATGTTGCCGTGGAGTTGGCAACTTTCGTATTTGCGTACGAAATCCATGGCGTCATACTTCATAGTCGGCCAGTAGTATCCTTGCCTCATGAGCTTAAAGGCTAGATTCTTTCCTCCAACATGGGATCCGCAAATTCCGAGATGCACCTCCTGTAGGGCGTATTCGGCTTCTTCTAGAGTAAGACACCTCAAGTAGGGGGCCGAGAAGCCCCGTCGATACAGCCGGCCGTCTACGATTGTATACCAGCCCACTGTCTTCTTTATCTTCTTGGCTTCGTTTGGGTTCTCAGGCAACGAGCCATCGGATAGAAACTTCAGATAGGGAGTCATCCAGGTGCTTCCGTCCGCGACCTACATCACCTCCCGCTCGGGCTCTTCAATGCTGGACCTCTCCAAGATCTCTCGCATTCCCTTGGCGTACTGCTCAGGATCTCCAGAGGCCGCGGCTCGAGCGAGCGTGTCGGCTTTATCGTTTTCCTCCCATGGGATGTGGATGAACTCGGTCGTCTTGAATTCCACGATCATGTCCTTGACCTTTGAAAGGTACTTGGATATTGCTCGCTGTTGACGTCGAAGTTCCGCGAACACGATTGATGACCAACTCGGAATTGCTATAGATGGCGAGCTCTCCGGCCGAGCATTCCTTGGCGAGTCGAGTCCGACCAGCAAGGCCTCGTGATTCTGCGGCGTTGTTTGTGGCCGGGAATCCCAATGTCAACGAGTACTTTATCTCCATTCCCTCGGTGTGCGTAACACGATCCGCCTCTCATGCCCGTCCTTCATGGAGGAGTCGTCCCACGTCTGAGGTCCATGCGGAGGTTCCGTTGAACTCGTCCCGTGGTAGTCGGTCCTCGTCACGGAGTGGGGTGGTGTCGTTGTCTCGGCGAGAAAGTCCGTGAGTGCCTGCCCTTTTAAGGCTGGCCTCGGACGGAACTCAATGTCGAACTCACCCAACCTCGATGGCCCACTTGATCAGCCCGTAGGACATCTCGGGTTTCTATAAGCTTGACTCTTAAAGGTTGATCGGTTAAGACTATTACCTTGTGCGCTGGAAGTATGGCTGAGTTTCCTTGCGGAACAAACCAACGCCAATGCCACCTTTTCCGTCGAGGGATATCTGCTCTCGGCGCCGCGAGAGTCTTCTGACGTAATACACAGGCTCTTTGCTTGCCATCTTGCTGCTCGTACCAACAGGAGCTTAGTCTTTGCGTCGGATACGGAGAGAGGTACAAGTATAACTCTTCGCCTTGCCGAGGGAAGCCAATAGGGCGGACTCGAGAGGTAGCTCTTGAGTCCTTGGAACGCTTCCTCGCAGTCATCATTCCATCGGAAATCTCGAGATTTTGTTCCTCTCAGCGCTTTGAAGAACGGCAGGTACTTCTCGGCCGATTTTGCTAGGAAACTGGAGAGGGCGGCCACCCACCCAGTAAGCTGCTGTACCTCCTTCACCGTTTGTGGTGACCGCATGTCCAGGATCGCTTGGATCTTCTCTGGGTTGGCCTCAATTCCTGGGTGTGACACGATGTAGCCCAAGAATTTTCCAGAGGAAACACCAAACGTACACTTACTGGGGTTGAGCTTCATCCCATGGGCTCTGAGCACCGGAAGGTCTCGCCAAGTCCCTCACGTGATCGCTGCTCACCCGGCTCTTGACGAGCATGTCGTCAACGTATACCTCCACGTTTCTTCCCATCGGTCCTCAAACATTTTATTCACGAGGCGATAAGTTGCCCTGCGTTCTTGAGACCAAAGGGCATTACCTTGTATAAAGATACGTGCCACAGTCCGTCATGAATGGCGTATGCTCCTCGTCCTCGGGGCTCATTTTTGATTTGGTTATATCCAGTATGCATCCATGAAGCTTAAAAGTTCATGGCGGATGTTGAGTCCACGAGGTGGTCGATCCTGGCAACGGGAAGCTGTCTTTGGGGCACGCCTTGTTGAGGTCGGTGAAGTCCACGCCACATTCTCCACTTCCCATTACTCTTTTTCACCATGACCACGTTGTGACAGTCAAGGTCTTGGACTTCTCATATGAATCCAGCGTCCGGGAGTTTCTTGACCTCCTCGCGGATGGCCACCAACTTCTCCGTGGAATAGTTTCTCCACGCACGACCGGCTTATGCCGGGGGCCGACGCAATTTGTGGGACGATGACCTCGGGTGAGATCCCGGCGAGATCCGGGCATGTCCTTTGGGGACCGTGCGAACACGTCAGAGTTTTCCGTAGAAAGGCGACGAGTTGGTCCCTTCTTGCCCGAGAGCGAGCTTCCTATTTGGACATATTTCTCTTGATCCGCGGGGTTCAATGGGACTCGGATTACAGGGTCTCCTGGTAGAGCGTGTAGCAGCGTGGCCTCATCCCTGAGGTCGAGATCTTCCATGGGCTGTGGAAGTGTTACTTGCTCGGTCTGGGCTAAGTAACACATCCGTCCGGTTAACTGGTCTCCGAGGACCTCTCCTACTCCACACGGGGTAGGGAACTTCATCTTAAGATGTGGGATGGAGGTCACTGCGTTGAACGCGGTCAAGCAAGGCCGTCCAAGTATCGCGTTGTAGACCGAGGGTAGGTCTACGACGAGGAAGGTGAGGACTTTGATGCCAGTCCTCGGATAGGTTTCGGGTTACCTCCAATGGATGATACTGGATGGGCGGGCTCGTTATCCAATCCGTAGAGTGGCCCTTCCGGCGCTTTCATTTGATTCTTCTTAAGTCCTAATTTGAAGAAGGCATCAAGATACAGCAAATTGCAAGAGCTTCCATTATCAACAAATACTCGTTTCATCTGGTAGTCATTTGCTCCATCTGAAACGAGTGCGGTTATAACCAGGGGGTCGGAGTGAGGAGAAGTTACATGATCTAGATCCCTACTACTAAAGCAGATAACATCGTCTTCACTTCCAGGCCCCGTTCTTGGCTTCTTCGCGCGCATGAAGTCCACGCCGTCTCCCCAGCCGGTCGGCCGAGATCATGTTCACGACCCCGCAGCCACTCGGTTCTGGGGGCTCTGCGTCTCCGGTGTCCTCGGGTCCTAAGGACTCGCCCGGCCTCGAATGAAGCGGCTGAGGTGTCCTCTCCCGGATGAGCTCCTCAATCTCGCCTGCAGGGTCTGCAATCCTCAGTGCAATGACCCTCGCAGCGGTGGAAATCACAATACTTCGTTTGGTCCCCACCGCCCGGGTTTTTCAGCAGCCTGGGTCACTTCAAGAACTTTTCTCCCCGGATCTGCATGAGGACGTTAGTGCGGGAGTCGTTCAGCGGCGTGAGACGGATTGGCGGCAGCTCTCTCCGAGAGCTCGCTCGGCCTTATGGTGCTTCTTTGTTGTCAGGGACTTTGATAGTCACCGATTTCCTTTCCTCCCGCGGGCCTGCCGAGGGTGCTCGTCCCTCTCGGAGCCTCTTGGCGTCGTTGGCCTCCTCGGCCGCTATGTAGGCTCCGCCGCGGCCTCGGCCTCTATAAAGGTGCGGGCCCTTGTGTATGAGGTGCTTGATGAAAGCACCCCCTTCGAGGGCCGAGAGGAAGGCGTTCAGCTTCACCTCGTCGGTCAGCCTCGGGATTTGCCTGGCCTCCTCGGTAAACCGCGCCAGGAATCCTCTCAAGCCCTCCCTGGGCCCTTGCTTGACACGAGTGAGGTGCCAGGGCTGTCTCTCCACCCTTCTGCTGGAGGCAAACTGGGACAGGAAGGCCATCGCTAGGTCTCCAAAGTCACGGATGGAGTCCGCGGGCATCCCGTAGAACCACATCCGTGCGTCCCCCTTCAGAGTCAGAGGGAAGCACTGACACATGGTTGTCTCGTCCAAACCCTGGAGGCTCAGGTGCTCCCTAAAATGATTAAGGTGATCCATGGGGTCACCGCTGCCGTCGTACAGCTCCAGGTTGGGCATCTTGAACTTTGGGGGGAGCGTCCTTGTCCTGATCTCCGTGGAAAACGGAGATTGGAGTGCGTTAGCTCCTCCTCCGCTGCTCTCACGCAGCATCAGGTTCCATCCTCTTTTCGGTCTGGCCTCCACTCCCGGTGGGGCAACCGTCCTTCTTTCGTTGAGGTAGTGCCTTAGCTCGTAAGGCTCCTGAACTCGCGGTGGGATCGTGCGGGCTCCTCTTGGGAGCATATCTCGGGGAACCGCCTCCTGGTCGTCGCGGTCGCGGTGGTTCCCCTGGGCCTCCAAGTGGCGTCTCTCGGGGCTTTCTTCTTGGACCCGAGGACCAGGCTGGTCCCTCGACCCTTCGTGGCGCCCTGCTGCTGGAAGCCACCTGGGTCCTCGGGTGTTCCCTCTGACTAGGAGGCCTTTCGCGGCGGCTGCCTCCTTCGTTCCCGACCTGCGGTGCCTCAGCTTGTGAGGCCCTATCGGGAGCCGCCTGCTTGAGTTGGTCGATTTTGGAGCAGAGGGTCACAAAGGCCTGTGACATGCCGGCCACCTGGGCGGCCAAGCCCCTCACCACCGGATCGGGGTGATTCTCAACCCCAGCGCAGGGGTTAGCGCCTCCGTCCTGCGAGGCCGCTTCTCTGGGGGCTGCGCTCGCTTGCGCCCTTGTGTTCACCATTGCAAGATTTGAAGCTGAAGCTGTTGGATACTCGTAGAAAACGTGAAAAGCTGACTTTCAGTCGCTTCCCACAGACGGCGCCAATGTTGCGTCCGGGAACTCTGGCCGCGCGAGAGATTGAATGTGAACGGATCTCTTGGTACGCGGGCGGTCAGATTGGAGCAACACAAGGTGAATGGGAGTCTAGCGAGTAGAAAAATATGGGAGCGCGGATGAACACTTCGATTTACGTGGAAAACCCCTCAATATGGTGAAGGGTGAAAAACCACGGTGGTGGACGTATCGTCCAAGAAATCTCACTATGAAGAAGAGGAAATACAATGATGGAAGCCTGGGAAACTTAGCGTCCTCAGGGTGATTACAACTTAAGGAGTATTACTTCTCTGTTTTCTCTCTTCTCTGTGATTTTTGCTAGAATCTGGTTATGGAGTTCTGGGAGCAAAAGGTCCTTCTTCAGCTGCTTTAGTGAGGTATTTATAGGGAACGTGATGCCGTAGAGAAGGCGACACGTGGCGCTGGCACATCAGGATTGTCTGCCACCATCGCCACCACTGTGGGTGCGGCTGTGACAGGAACACCTGTCACAGCCTGCAGATACGGCGCTCAGAGGCGCATGGCCTGCAGGTACGGCGTGTCAGGAGCCGTTGCATGTGCTGAGCTGGCATCTGGGTTATTTTGGTCTTTCTGATGGTCCCCGTCCTAAAGGAGTCTCATTATCTGTCCGGGCGGCCAAGCAAGTCGGAAACGAGCCAGCTGTTCGAATCTGGCCGGGTTCATGGGCCTTTTGGGCCGGCCTTCTTATGCGGCCTTTTGGGCCTGCGTCTGTAATTCTGGGCCCAGGTTCCAGGACCCATCACCTATTAATTTAAAATATTACAAAAACATGGCGAGAGCGAATTTAATATTCAGCAAAACATATATAATGTATATATGCTAATAAACATAAAAATCATGAAGCAAATTAATCCTGATTAAAAATAAAAATATCGAAGATGATGATAAGTAAGAACGTGTGAAAAATAAAAGAGAGTATAGGAATAAATAATTTGTGATAACCATACCAACAAGAATCAAATATTAAAAAATGGGTTATGATTATTTCCTTAAAACACAGGTCATATACCACTATTTATAACTTATAGATAGACCGACTAAATATTATCCCTTATTGATAGGATTACATATGACTTTTTGAACCTATGAATGTTAGGCATACCATTCAACTGCAAATAGATTATTAAGTATATCTAAATATATTTCTTTGATTATCTGTATGGTTCTTATTTATTCAAAATGAAAAATTCTATTTCAAATAACAAATATGCTAGTATTCTCCTCTTTCAAAAACAAATAATCTTGATAAAATTAAAGTATTTCTTCAAAACTTTTATAAAATATAATATGCAAAATGAAATTTCAAAGTTATGAGAAATATTTTATAAAAACACGTTTAAATTAAGGTATAACCTTTTAAAATTTTATAAAGTGGGAGCAAATCTATTATGCATATAATAGAATCTTAAAAGAAGTTAAAAAATCCTATACATATGAATATTTGAATAAAAACTGATAGAAGCTTTTTAAAACATTTAGCAACAATGGAAGAAATGCCTTTGATGTTTTTGCCTTTATTTAGATTTATCAATAATTTACTTCAAATCATTTCAAAATTGCCTTCCTTTTATCTTCTTTCCCCTCTTCTTTCTCTCGCTTTCTCTCTCCATTCTCAAACCTTAGGAAAAACTACCCAAAATCTTGAAGAAATTGCTTATAAAAGTAGATTGGCACATGAGCTCTTAACAAGTGTATATCAGATACTAAACATTATTATATATACATAGGAGTGCCTCTCATCTTATATATATCAGTACTCACCATTATATTAATCACACATGAGCATCTTTACAACCCACGAGTGCCACCCATCTGCTAAGCCATGCACAAACGCATATCTGTCACTCGCAAGCTCTAGGCATTTTATTAACCTACGCACGAGAATGCCTCTATCATGAACAAGCACCATCTATTTTTCAAATATATTGTTCTTTTTTCAAACATACTATTATTCCCAGATATTTATTTGATTCAATAATTTCTAATGTAATAAAACATCAGTTACTATTCGGATATTACAAAAATGACATTGAAATCGGCCACCCAACAACACCACCCGTGCTCACACATGCCTCCTAACGCATGAGCCCATGCACACCACGTGCCACACATGCTTCTAGAGGAACAAGACTCGTGAGGCTCACGCTTACACACGTTTGTCATACATTAGTGCAATATTTTGATAAATCTCCTACCCGGCCCGGCAAAATATTCTTGACTATAGTTGAACACATTTCCACTAGCTAAGTTCACTCACCCAAGTCAACATAGCAAATCATCCAATTCATCTCAATCATGTCAACTATCCTACTCACTAACTCAAACGGCAAGTCTACTTGTTCAAATGTGTAACTACACTCGGCAGCATGCAGCAAGTCCACTTTTTGAGTTAACTTGTGAGTCAAACAAAGTAAACTCAAATCCAACTCAACGAATTTGCAATTTTCAACGATTCAACACTGTTGTGAACCTTTTTTGCCAAGTTAGACTAATTCATAACTATTTGGACCATTCTAGACATATCAAGGCACTCCATTTTTCTAGATTCAATCTTGAAGTTTATATTTTGAAATCGAGTATGGTTAAAATAACTATTTTTTAATCGGAGATTCATTTTTGAGAACTATGATCAGGTTTATTGCCTCAAATTATACAATTTGGAGACTTCAGATAAAAAAATCTAAGTCATAAATATGCGGCTAATCTTTTGGACTGTAAATGTAGAAACCAAACATTGTGGAAGAAAAAAAATGGAGTAAGATGAACAAAAATATTATCGGTCATATCATATATTTGATCTACTATAGTGTGTTTTATCATGTTGTACAAGAGGCTGATCTTCATACCTTTAAAAAAAAATTATATCATATAAAAATTACCCAAAAATAAAGCACTTTTAATGTAAAAATTGGTGAATCTCAAGTTAAAAAATGAAATTTTTGTAGTTGTGTATTCCAATGACTTTCAAAACCTGGTATATCAACTTACATCTACTGACATGATACTCATAGATGAAAAGTATGCCCTTTCTATTTCTTAGTTCTTTACTGGATAACTTGAAGATATTAGTGGTCACTCTTAGCAACTCTACTCCCAAGGGTGTACTCACAATGGCAATGGTGAATGATTCTCCATTCAATATAGAGGCTAAATTAAAAGAAATTGCTTTTAACTAATCGCAAGCACTCATCACAAAAATTAGGAAAAAATTCTTAGACAAGTGATAGAGGCAAATTAAAGGAAAAAGTCGTGGTAGATGAAGGTCCTAAGATCATTGGGGCAAATTCAATGATGGATGGAGTCAACAATAGAATAAAATCAAGTGTTACTACTATGGCATTGAAGATTGTATCAATATGAACAACTGGAAGTTACAAAGAGAGTAGGGATAAAGTAGTAACTAGTATAAAAAAAAAAAGGATGTTGTGACTTTAGTGACTTTCTCTAAAAATATTTTAGTTGTATCTACAGATGAAATAACATATCTTTATAATTCGAACTAAGATGCTGAATGGGTGGTAGATATTAGATTTAAAAGCTGATTTGAACCGTGATAAAATACGTGATAGGCGAAGTCAAGCACACAAACAGCACACACAAACAAGAAAGACAAGATTTTTACGTGGAAAACTCCCTAAGAAACGAGAGAGAAAAATCACGGGATACGGAGTCCGAAATTCCACTAGCAGCAGTTGACCGGTTACACAAACCCCAAATCACGAAATAAAACAACAACTGATTGTGGACAGCCCATACAAGAAGTATAAAGTACAAGAGAAGAGATGAAACCCGGGAGACGTTCTTCACGGCAGCAAGAATCTCGTACATGGGATCACCGAAGACTGGAACTTGATTGAAAACCCGAACGAAGGCTCAATCCTTCCTCTTCTTCTTCTTCTTCTCTCTCTTTTCTCCCTTTTCTCTTCTCTGGAACGGCGCTCAAAGTGTTTGCATAACCCTAAAAACGAAAATCCCGCGTTTTATATCATTGCTGCCCGCTCGAGCGGCTGTTGAGTGCGCGGCGAGCGGCCAGCCGCTGGCTCGAGCGGCTAGCGAGCGGCTTAACTTCTGGAAAATCCACTCGAGCGCCTCTCGAGCTGATAGCGAGCGGCTTACATTCTGAAAAATCCGCTCGAATTCCTCTCGAGCACATAGCAAGCGGCAGCCATTCTAGAAAAATCGCTCGTGCATCTAGCGAGCCAACTTGACCTTTCTCCATGCGGTGAGGATATGGACTTCCACCCGTCTCATCAAGTGGGTATGGGCCCACACGGGAGTGACCCATAACCTAACAAACTTTCCCTCACGACTGTGTAGGGCCATATACCATCATCCCAGTGATAGCACAGCAAGTTGCAAGCTTCCCCTTTTGTAATGTCTTGGTCATCATATCTGATCCATTCTCCTCGGTCCCAATCTTCTCCAACACCAATGAACCCGTGTCAATAACATTCTGCACTCATTGATACCTCACATCAATGTGCTTTGATTTGGCGTGAAAAGATGAGTTCTTGCTAAGATGGATTGCACTTTGGTATCACAAAGCAACACATACCGGTTACGCTTGAGACCAAGTTCGAATGAACTTCTTCATCCATAGCATCTCCTTGCTTGCCTCGTAATAGCAATGAATTAAGCGGTAGTAGAGAGCAACACATTTTGCAATCTCGATTGCCAAGAAAGCTTGACTCCTCCCGCAAACATAACTAAGTATCCCGAAGTAGACTTCCGTGAGTCGACATCACCCGCCATATCTGCATCAGTATATCCAACAGCGAGAGGCTCATTGCTTCCAAGCACAAACACTGTTTGGAAGTTCCTCGAAATACTTCAGAATCTATTTTACAGCGGACCAATGCTCCTTACCGGGATTTGATAAAAATCGACTAACAACTCCCACAGCATAGGCTATATCCGGTCTCGTACATACCATGGAATACATTAGGCTACCTACACCTGAAGAATAAGGTATACCTTTCATGTATGCCTTTTCATCTTCAGTAGATGGACATTGACGAGTACTTAGCTTGAAGTGATTGGCCAGCGGTGTGTTTACTGATTTTGCCTTTTCCATGTTTAAGCGTTGAAGCACTTTCTCCACGTAGCTCTCTTGTGACATCCACAGCTTCCTTGATTTTCGGTCGTGAAAAATTCTAATTCCCAGAATTTGCTTCGCCGGTCCCAAATCCTTCATGGCAAACGATTTCCCAAGCTGTCGCTTTAGCTCCGTGATCCGAGAAGTATTACGCCCAACAATAAGCATATCATCCACATAAAGCAAGAGAACAACAAAATATCCTCCGAGAAAGTCTAAACAAAAACACAATGATCCGAGGTCGTTTTCGATAGCCACGATCGAGTCATGTGGGACTCAAACTTCTTGTACCATTGCCTTGGTGCTTGTTTCAAGCCATACAGACTCTTCTTGAGATGACACACCAAGTTCTCCTTTCCCTTGACAAAGAATCCCTCCGGTTGCTCCATGTAGATTTCTTCTTCAAGGTTACCATGAAGAAACGCTGTCCGCACATCCATTTGTTCTACCTCCAGGTCAAGAACAGCAGCCAACCCGAGCACCACTCGAATGGAAGATATCTTTATCACGGGTGCAAAGATCTCGTCGAAGTCGATACCCTTCCGTTGATTGAAGCCCTTCACAACCAGTCTTGCTTTGTACCTCGGTTGTGAGCTGTTTTCATCTGTCTTCAATCTGAAGACCCACTTGTTCTTCAATGCTCTTCTTCCCTTCTACAGCCTTGTCAACTCAAATGTGTGATTCTCATGCAGCGATGCCATTTCTTCTTGCATAGCTTCCATCCACTCCGCCTTGTGTTCATCCTCCATAGCTTCCTCGAAGCATTCGGGCTCTCCTTCGTTTGTGAGTAACACATACTCCTCGGCTGACAGACGAATGGGGGGTCTTCGATCTCTCGTGGATCATCAGAGTGGAACAGGCTCAATAGGCTCTGCAGTGTCAAGAGGAATAGCCTCATCCTCATCACTCTCGGGCACTGCGGTCTCGTGATCTTCTTCATCTTCAGCATTGCTTTGACTTTCATTCTGCTGATGATCAGGTGTCCGCAGAAGATCTGAATCACGTACCCGGCGATCATCATTCTTGGAGACAAATTCTGAATCTTTGCCGATATCCTCTATAGTCTCGTTCTCAACAAACACAACATCCCTAGATCGAACCAGCTTCTTCTCAATTGGATCATACAAACGATACCCGAATTCATCTCCCCGTAACCGAGAAATATGCACCGTCTGGTCTTTGACTCCAGCTTGGTCCTTTCATCATTGGGAACGTGAACATACACTTTGCATCCGAATACACGCAAGTGATCGTAGGATACATCTTTTCCGGTCCATATCTTTTCAGGAACTTCACCATTCAAGGTACCGTGTAGTGACAAGTTGACAACATGAGCCACGGCCTCAAGGCTTCCCCCCAAAACGATCCAGGGAGCTTCGCCTCCGAAAGCACACATCGGACCCTCTCCATCAAAGTCTCATTCATCCTTTCGGCTACCCCATTCAATTGCGGTGTCTTCGGTGGAGTCTTTTGATGACGAATTCCATGAGATCGACAATACTCATCAAAAGCTCCGATGTACTCCCCACCATTATCACTTCGGATGCATTTCAGTTTCTTCCCCATTTGCCTCTCAACCAAAGCATGAAAGTGCTTGAAGAACATGAGAGCTTGATCCTTCGATTTCAGCGGATACACCCACAATTTTCTAGAGCAGTCATCAATAAATGTAATGAAGTAGAGTGCACCTCCAAGAGTCTTCACCTTGAATGGGCCACATATGTCGGTGTCGACCAATTCAAGAAGATCAGTCTTCCTTGTAGATGAATTGCCACTGAATGAGATCCGTCGTTGCTTTCTAGCCATGCAATGAGAACAAGTCTTCAACTGAGCTGTCTTTACACCCCGAAGATAATTTTTCTTCGCCAAACAGTTCATGCCCTTCTCACCCATGTGACTCAACCGACGGTGCTACAAATCTGAAAGCTCCTCATCTCTAGCAACATGCACATCTCCCACTGTAATCGAGGCTTGAAACATATACAAATTAGAAACTTTTCAGCCCCGAGCCACAACTAGAGACCCTCTAGTTAACTTCCATGCTCCTGCGCAGAAGGTTCTACAAAAACCATCATCATCAAGCTTACCAGCCGAGATCAGATTCAGTCTAACATCTGGAACATGTCTAACGTCCCTCAACAGCAACTTGGTTCCATTACTTGTGGTGAGACACACATCACCATAGCCAGCAATACAGGACATAGCTTCATTGCCCATTTTCAACACTCCAAAATCGCCAGGAGTGTATGATGTGAAGAATTCCTTCCGTGACGTGACGCGAAGTGAAGCACCACTGTCCACCACCCAGCTAGTCTCAAGATCTGCCAGATTTACCACCTCATCCTCTTGGCACACTAGCCAAAGATCAGTCCCGGTAACAACAGTAGCTCTTTCTTCCTCCCGAGTCTTGTCAGTCTTTTTCTCACTACCTTCAGCATTCTCACGCTTCCATTTGTAGCAGTGCTTCTTGATGTGGCCATTTTTTCCACAGTGATGGAACTCTAGGTTTTGATATCTGCACCGTGACTTGCTGCGTCCTTTTTCTCCTGATTTCTAATGGCGACTTTTACTTCTTCACCCTAGATTCAGTCACTAGCACCTCAGAATGAGAAAATGATGATGTTCCTTGTGACCGTCTGGACTCGTTCATAAGCAAAGAGGCAATAACTTCATCTAATTTTAAGGTATCCTTGCCGAACAGTAAGGTCGTGACGATGTGATCATAGGTGGCCTAAGAGAAGCCGATGGGAACCCGCAGTGCCTTATCCTCCTCCTTGATTTTCTCATCAAGAGCAGACATCTGCGTCAATATCCGGTTAAAATCATCTAAGTGCTTCTCAAAGCTCCCTCCTTCTGATAACCTTAAACCATAAAACTGTTTCTTTACGTGCAGTCTGGTTGTCAGAGATTTGGACTTGTAGCGGCTCTCCAACTTCTCCCAGATCTCCGCCGGATCAGTTAGGCCAATAACTTCCTGAAGAGTGTTGTCCGCTAGGTACAACTTAATAGTACAATTTGTAAGATCTCTCTTGTCTTGCCATTCATCGTCGGTCATTTTTTCAGGCTTTTTATCTTTCTTCTTCAACGCCTTCACTGTCTCTTCTCTCGTCAAAATATTCTTCACCCTCTCTTGCCAGAGAATGAAGTTCCCCTGCCCGTTGAACTGCTTAATGCCAAACGGTAGATTCTTCGACGAAGAAGATGCCAACGATTCAAACAACTCACAATACCCAACACAAACCAATATCTCTGATACCCCTTGTTAGATTTAAAAGCTTGTTTGAACCGTGATAAAATACGTGATAGGCGAAGTCAAGCACACAAACAGCACATACAAACAAGAAAGACAAGATTTTTATGTGGAAAACTCCCTAAGAAACGAGGGAGAAACCACGGGACACGGAGTCTGAAATTTTTACTAGCAGCAGTTGACCGGTTACACAAACCCCAAATCACAAAATAAAATAACAACTGATTGTGGACAGCCCGTACAAGAAGTATAAAGTACAAGAGAAGAGATGAAACCCGGGAGACGTTCTTCACGGCAGCAAGAATCTCGTACGTGGGATCACCGAAGACTGAAACTTGATTGAAAACCTGAACGGAGGCTCAATCCTTCCTCTTCTTCTTCTTCTCTCTCTTTTCTCCCTTTTCTCTTCTCTAGAACGGTGCTCAAAGTATTTGCATAATCCTAAAAACGAAAATCTCGCGTTTTATATCATCGTCGCCCGCTCGAGCGGCTGTTAAGCGCGCGGCGAGCGGCCGGCCACCGGCTTGAGCGCCTCTCGAGTGGCTAGCGAGTGGCTTAGCTTCTGAAAAATCCGCTCGAGCTCCTCTCGAGCGGATAGCGAGCGGCCTACATTCTGAAAAATCCGCTCGAGCTCCTCTCGAGCACATAGCAAGCGGCAGCCATTCTGAAAAAACCGCTCGTGCATCTAGCGAGCCAACTTGACCTTTCTCCATGCAGTGAGGATATGGACCTCCACCCGCCTCATCAAGTGGGTATGGGCCCACACGGGAGTGACCCATAACCCAACAGTAAACTTATAAGGAACTATTTACATCAGACAAAGCTAGAGACATTTGTATGGAAAAATATAAAAAATTCTAATTTCTCTAATATTGTATATGTGTTTGAGATATGCAAGTCAAGATGAACATTAGTTGCACCCTGATACTGAAAGATGTTATGCATATGCCTGACCTTTGGCTAAATTTTATTTTTGTGATAGCCCTAGATCGATAGAGATATATCACTTTGGCATTGGTGCCTAGAGATTTGTCTAAGGAGCTATGGTTATTGTTCATAGGTATATTTGTAGCACTTTATACAAAACCCATATAAAAGTTTACTTTGATGGCCTCAGTATAGTTGAAGATGAGGCATCATCAAATATGTGGAAAAAGAAACTTGACCATATAGGAGAGAAAAGGTTGGCCATGATGGCCAAAAAGACTTTGATCACCATCAACATGGGTATTTGCCTTAAACCCTTGTAAATATTTATTATTCAGAAAGCAACATCAAGTCTCATTCAATTCCTTGATGAAAAGAAGATCAAGGCTATTAAGCTTGGTACACTCTTATATATGTTGTCCTATTGAAGAAGTATCATTGGGTAGTAATAGATATTCTGTGGCCTTTATTAATAATAATTTTTTGAATATATTAGCATACATTCCAAGAAATAAAGATCAAGTTTAGAATACTTCATAAAATTTCACACTTTGGTAGAGCAAGAAATTAAGAAGAAACTAAAAATGCCTACAAACTGACAATGGAGACGAATACACATCCAAGAAGTATTACACATATTACACAGAGCATGTCATCCTCCATGAGAAGGCAATCCCACATATCCCATAGCATAATGATATTGCTGAAAGAATGAAACAAACCATTAATGAGAAAGTTAGAAGTATACTAAGCATGTCAAAGCTACCGAAGCCATTCCAGAGAGAGGTCGTATATGCTACTTGTACATTATTAACAGCTTACCTTTGACAACATTGGAGTTTGAAGCCCCGGAGAAATAGTGGAGTATAAAGAAAATCTCATACTCTCATCCAAGAGTACTTGGATGCAAGGCTTTCTAATATGTATCCAGAGAATAAAAACAAAAGTTAGACATCAAGTTCACTCCATGTATCTTCATTAATTATAGAGATGATGAATTTGGATACAAGCTTTGAAACCCACAAGAAATAAGAATTATCTGATGGGGAGACATTGTGTTTTTTAAAAACTAAAATTATGAGGACTTCAAAAAGCCCACGAAGTTCAGTAATTTGAGTATTAGTGCTCTAGATATCATTTCAGAGCCTACACCAATACAACTTGCTGCAAATCATAATGAAGCATAAGGTGACATTCTTAAACTAGAAGTAGAAGAGACTGTTCAGCAATGGGAGATGTAGTCCCCTATACTAGAAGCTGTTGGACAACAATCCATTGATGCACCTCAACCACATAGATTGAAGAGATGTCTCCAATTGACATAATCAAGGAGATATCAAGAATTGATTACATCCTGCTTACAGATGTGTGGAAGCCAAGGAATTTTAATGAAGATCAAATTGATTCAAATAAAAAACAAATGGGTAGAGGTTATACAAAATGAGATGAATTCCTTACAAAAGAATCAAACTTATAATCTAGACAAACTTCCTAAGGGAAAGAAAGCACTTAAGAATAAATGAATGTTCAAGTAGAAAAAGGATTGCAATAGTAAATTACACAAGGCTCGATTAGTCATCAAAAGATCTTTGCAAATGAAAGGAATCAACTTTAATAAGATCTTTTTATCAATTCTGAAAATGACCTTAATTTGAGTTATTATTAGATTGATAGTTATCTTGGACTTAGAACTTAAGAAATGGATATAAAGATTAATTTTCTCCGTGGAGATTTGGACGAGGAGATTCATATGGAGATGCCAAAGGGTTTGAAGTTTCAAAAAAGGAGCACTTAGTTTACAAATTAAAGAAAAGCCTCTACATCCTCTAGTAAGCATTGAAGTAATAGTACAAGAAGGATGACTCATTTATGATGGGTCATGATTATAAGAGGATGGGAGTAGACTAGTGTGTGTACATCAATATATTTTCTAATGGAAATTTCATTGCTCTCCTTGTTTATAGGTAATGCTATAAGAAGTTTGACTTATTCATAATGAGTCATGATTATAAGAGGATAGGAGCAAACTATGTGTTAAATCAATATATTTTTGATGGAAAGTACTCTCATTGTTTATATTAATGATATACTAATCATTAATCAAAATGCTACCAAAATTAAAAAGTCAAAGGAGGAGTTATCCAAGTTTTTAGACATAAAATCCTTGAGCCTAGCTCAACATATTCTAGGCGTGAAAATTGTTCATGTTTAGAAGAACCAAATATTATGTTCATCATAGAAGAAATATATTGAATAAGTAATCAAAACCTTCAACATGAAAAATGTAAGCTAGTGAACATTCTAATGGCTAGCCACTTCAACCAAGTAAAAGTGTGTATCTCATTGAAAAAGGAGATGAAAGAAATGGCAATTGTTTCCTATTCCTCAGCAATCAATTGCTTGATGTATGTAATGTTGTATATAAGATTCGACGGAACTTATGTTGTAGGTATTGTGAGCAGGTTCCCTACTAATCTAGGAAAAGTGTATCAAGAAGCAATAAAGTGGGTTCTCATGAATTTTGGGGGCACATCAAGGTTTTATCTTTGCTATAGGAGAGTTGAGCTAGTTTTGAAGGGTTTTTAGATGCTAACATAGCAGGAGATCTTAATGGGTGGAAGTCATCAAAATACTTTTTCACTTTTATAAGGGAAGCCGTGTTATGGCAGTTTAAACTAGAGAAATGTGTTGCTTTGTCAATAGTAAAAGCTAAGTATGTTACTACAATGGAAGTTGATAAATAATTATTTAGCTTAAACAATTCATTCGAGAGTTGGGAATCATGCAAAGGGACTATAAGGTTCATTGTGACATCAAAGTATTCTAGACACAAGCAACAATTCAATATATTATTTCCACGCAAAGTATATTGACATTCGTTATTATTAAATACACAAAGTGAAGAAGTAACAACTATTGAGATTTATGAAGATCCATACTGATCAGAACCCAACAGGTATATTGATGAAAGTTGTGACTCATGAGGAGTTTGAACTTTGTAAAGACATAGATGGAGTCGACACCACCTAATGGTGTCTAGTTGCGGAAGGATCAATTACAACCTTTAATCCCTTGAACTTCCCCATTATTTCCATCAATTGTTTGCCATCTATCTCCTCCTTGACAGCACCCCTACCCACTTTCTCAAATCTAAGTCTCAAAGTCAACTCTAACAAGAGCAAGGTACTCATTTGCTCCAAAGACTCCACTCTCAGAGACTCCATCCGTTCTATCATTGGATTCTTGCTGGGGCTAGTGCCTGTCAAGCATCTAATCATCCCTCTTATCACCTTTAGGTTGAAGTGTTTGTGATTCTCATTGTTTAGGTGGCTAAGCGGAATGAATTGTGGAGGAATAAGTTCTTGTTCACTGCGAGACGGTTACTACTGATTCAATTTATTCTTTCAAATCTTCACTCATTGTTGGCCTCTATGTTCATTATCCCCCTTGGGGTTTTAAAATCCTTGATTAAAAAATTCCTTTGGCACGAATGTAATAAAGGTAAATGTTCTAGCAAATTGGCATGGAGCGATGTTTGTAGACCTAAAAAAGGAGGTCTTGGCATAAGAGATATTATCAACTGGAACAAAACTTTCATTTCAAGGGACATCTGGATGGTCCTTGCTTCTTCCTCCACATCTGTTTGAGTCAACTGGTTTAATACTTACAAGCTTATAAATACATGCCTTTGGGATGTTTAATTTTCTTACATGGTCCCCTAGAGCTTGAGGAAAATTCGCCAATATAGGGGGAAAATCCAGCCTTATTTCATGCGCATCATTGGGAATGGGACAATGACCTCCGTTTGGCATGACCATTGGCATCCGCTAGGGATCTTGGCTAATCAGCTGCAGGGGTACGACTGCGATCATGATGGTATTGAGCCTCTACAGAAAATCAGCTCCATTACATATATGGAGGAGTGGTGTTGGCCTAATGGGGATAACCTTTTCCTCACTGACTTCTTTCCCCACATGCTCATTTGTGGCCCTTACATCTTCATTGAGGATAAGATTCTCTGGACCCTCTCCTCGTCTGGGGGTTTTCTTAGCCTCTCTTCCTCGACCGTTTTCCCAGCTCTTGGCTTCGAGATGCAATGGGCATCCCTTGTTTGGCTTCAGATAGAATTCTTCTCACTCCTTTATCCCGTAGCTTGCAATTCAGGAACGACGCTCCACCAAGGACCACATCATCCAATTTGCTAGGTGTATCCCATCTAGTGTGTCCTCTGTGGAATTATCTCTGAATCTCACTCCCAGCTTTTTGATAAAATGTCCTTTCGCTAGGAGAGTCTAGGCTATTATTTGCCTGAAAAGCCAAGGTAAGTGCCCTTGGGTGGAATGGAAGGACGGTGTTATGCGGGCTGGTGTAAAGTGGAAGGAGAATTGAAAAAGACGTTTGGTCTTCACGCGTTCGACCCCGTTAAGTATAAGCGAAAGAATAAAATAAATCAATTAAATTAAATATCCGATACACGTAAAGGATATTTAACTCTAGATGTATAAACAACTAATAAGCATGCACAATATGTATATAATAATGAGCAACAATAATAAAGACCCGATTTTTGGTGACGAAGTGAAAACTCGATACCCACGGTATCGAGAAAAACACTCCGGGCTTCAACGGCCAGGGAAGCAATGCACTATGAAAATCAACTTACAGCCCGGGTGGTAACGACGCGCTAACCTAGCCGACTTACTCCCGACACGTGATCCCTACCAAGGAACTCCTTGGATTTGCCCGCGGCAACGGAACCGGACACCTTCCGGTCTTCAAGCCAATCTTCCCTCGAACCACTTGAATTGCCAATCACGAACGAGTCTCCTTCTTCACGAACCAAAGTCTTCAACAATGGTAGAAGGCAAACTTTCAATGGCTAAAGAAGGTAGGTGAGAAAACTATTTAGAACTTGTAGAGCAATGTTGTAGAGATTAGTTTTCTCAAGAGAAGAAACAATAATCTTGAAGCATGAGAGGGTTTTCTTCTCAAAGAGGCACGCCCATCAAGTCTGCAGAATTCCTTAGGGTTCAAAAAAATAAGTCCCATATTTATATTGGAGCCAAAACGCGTTCAAAAAATCTGCCCGTTGGGCCGCCGCTCGAGCGGGGCTCGAGCGCGCGGCGAGCGGCCGTAGGGTTTTGGCAGAAACCCTGCGGGCGCTCGAGCGGCCATGGGGCGGCGGCGAGCGGCCGTAGTTCTGGATTATCGGCTCGAGCGGGTGGAGGGCGAGCATCGAGCGGCCCCCGTTCTGGATTATCGGCTCGAGCGGGCGTCGAGCATGAAGCGAGCGGGCGGTCCTTGGACGGGCCCGAGCGCGTGGAGGGCGGCCCGAATGAATTTTAATGAATTTTAAATCGACAACCCACAACCCGACATCAATAAATATGGTCACGGAATATGCCAATAAGACAAATGTCTCTAACAATCTCCCCCTTTGGCAATTCCGTGACAAAACTCAGAAAATAAATAAATACAAGTGAATCACGGGTTCAGACACCAACGAGATAGAACCCGTATACATGAAAACCTACGCCTAGTGATACAAAAGAGATACATAAAACATTAAGTAGCTAAACACGAGCAGTTGAGGCGATGTGATGAAAACCTGCTGTGACATCCTGTATACTTTAGGGTCCTGATCAAGCAAGGTTAGTACCAACAGGACAAAAGATAATAATAATTTAAACGGCATGCATGGTACATAAGCAGGAGACACATACAACAATATAACATACAACAAGACTCCCCCAAAAGAAAATAAACAGTACTCCCCCTCAAGTAATAATAACGTGAACTAATATGCAAATAACAAAAACACTCCCCAAAAAAATAGAAGGCACCCCTAATCTCCCCCTATCAAACTAATCTCCCCCTATCAAACTCCCCCTATCAAAGAGAACAAGTCTCCCCCTTTTTGTCACGAATAGCCAAGGGGTAATTTAGCTCACTTTTCTTAATCCAGACTTGTCTCACGGAGTGTATTTTTGCGTTCAACCTATTTACTTGTGCATCCAAATGCTGAAGGTAATTAATAAATTTATTCAATTTTAGCCCTGGTCTTTGGTTGTGCAAAAATTTCAAGGTGTAACACCGTGGACGAATGTGACCAACTTGCCCACATGCATGACAAGTAGGCACAAATTTAGGAACGGTGGAACGGTCCTTAAATCTTTGATTTATGTTGATAGAGGACTTGACCGATTTTGATGATTTGTTCACCAATTTTTGATTAGGTACATTTTGCACATGAGTTGAGTCAAATTGAGAAGCCACACGTCGAGCTGGTTGCTTAGTGAATTTTGATGTGTTAATGTGTTGGTGTGGCATTTTCTTGGAGGGAATAAAGATTGTTTTGGGTTTCACGACATTTCGGAACATATTTTCATCATATCCCAACCCATGTTTATTTTCTCCACTTTTACCCAACCCAAGCATATGATCAAGTTTAGCTGACCCATTTAAGAATTGTTTTAAATCTTTTCTTGTGGCCTCCAGTTCAGATTCCAAGTTCGTGATTTGTTTAGAAGATGAGATTTTCAAATTCTCAATTTCTTGGCGTTCAGTATCAATCTTGGATTGTAGAGATATTTTTCTTTTTCCAAATCAATGATCCTATTATTTAGGGTTCTATTTAATTTCTTAACTTTCAAACATTCCCTAAATAATTTATCATAAGCCTCTTGAAGGCCATCAATTTCAGCTTCCGACTCGGCCTCGAGTCAATGATTGACTAATATTATCTCTGCATTTTCACACACGGAGGTCATGAAGGCCATGTATTTGATGGGGCCATTTTCGTAACAATTTTCACCCTCTTCTTCTTCGTCATCGCTTAGGGTCACATTAGCTTTAAAGGCTTGACCTTGTTGGCGTTTAAAGTTTGGGCATTCAGCCCGATAGTGGCCAAAACCTTTACACTCATGGCATTGGACTCCTTGGGAAGATTTTGATTTGGAGTCCTTATACTCACATCGGTCTTTTTCTCAAATTTATGTGATCGTTTTAAGTCCACATCTTGTTTTTTCGATTTAAGAGTTCTTTTTCTTTAAGAATTTTTTAAAATTCTTAACAAATAATGCAAAATCATCATCGCTACACGACTCTTCATCGAGTCCCGATTTCGCTCTTCCCTACTAGATTTTAAGGCAATTGATTTTTGTTTCTTTGATTGAGGCAATGTGAGCTCATACGTTTATAGTGATCCTACAAGTTCTTCAATCTTCATTTTATCAGTCTTTGCTTTCTTCGATAGCCGTGACCTTAGGTCTAAATTGTTAGGGAAGAGACCTAAGAACTTTTCTAACAATTTTATTCTCGGAATTCGTTCTCTAAATTAAATGTGGAGTTCACAATATCATTTAATTTTGCATAGAACTCATCAAAGGTTTCATCATCTTGCATTTTTAGTTCTTGAATCTAGTGGTGAGCATTTGTAGTTTTGAATTTTTCACTAGTTTCGTTCCTTCATGAGTGGTTTCTAAAATATCCCACGCATCTTTAGAAATCTCACACATTGAGATTCGTTTAAACTCATCGGGAGATACAGCCATAAAAATAGCATATAACCCCTTACTATTCCGATTTGCAAGCATCAAGTTCTTCTTTTGACCACAAAGAAAGAGCTTTTAGCTCATCACCACTTTTAGGTGGAGTCCACCCAATTTGGGTACTCGCCCATACACGCTCATCCATTGATTTAAGGAAGGCTCTCATCCGGACCTTCCAATAAGCATAGTTACTCCCATCAAAGAAGGGAGGAACGGAGAGCGATCCACTAGTATACATCTAGATCGGGGTCGTGGATCGGGGTGAGGCTCTGATACCAATTGAAAAAGCACGTTTCGGTGCTCACGTGTTTTCACCCGTTCTACAAGTATAGCGGAAGCAATAAAATAAATCAATTAAATTAAATATCCGATACACGTAAAGGATATTTAACTCTAGATATATAAACAACTAATAAGCATGCACAATATGTATATAATAATGAGCAACAATAATAAAGACCCGATTTTTGGTGACGAAGTGAAAACTCGATACCCACGGTATCGAGAAAAACACTCCGGGCTTCAACGGCCAGGGAAGCAATGCACTATGAAAATCATCTTACAGCCCGGGTGGTAACGATGCGCTAACCTAGCCGACTTACTCCCGACACGTGATCCCTACCAAGGAATTCCTTGGATTTGCCCGCTGCAACGGAACCGACACCTTCCGGTCTTCAAGCCAATCTTCCTCGAACCACTTGAATTGCCAATCATAACGAGTCTCCTTCTTCACGAACCAAAGTCTTCAACAATGGTAGAAGGCAAACTTTCAATGGCTAAAGAAGGTAGGTGAGAAAACTATTTAGAACTTGTAGAGCAATGTTCAGAGATTAGTTTTCTCAAGAGAAGAAACAATAATCTTGAAGCATGAGAGGGTTTTCTTCTCAAAGAGGCACGCCCCATCAAGTCTGGCAGAATTCCTTAGGGTTCAAAAAAATAAGTCCCATATTTATATTGGAGCCAAAACGCGTTCAAAAATCTGCCGTTGGGCGCCGCCGAGCGGGGCTCGGCGCAGCCTTGTGAGGCCGTAGGGTTTTTTGAAAACCTGCGGGCGCCGAGCGGCCATGGGGCGCGCGAGCGGCCGTGAGTTCGATTATCGGCTCGAGCGGGTGGAGGGCGAGCATCGAGCGGCCCCGCTCGGGATTATCGGCTCGAGCGGGCGTCGAGCATGAAGCGAGCGGGCGGTCTTCGACGGGCCCGAGCGCGCGGAGGGCGGCCGAATGAATTTTAATGAATTTTAAATCGACAACCCACAACCCGACATCAATAAATATGGTCACGGAATATGCCAATAAGACAAATGTCTCTAACAAGAATAATATGGGAGCTATTGGTTTTAGACTCATTTTGACTACTTTAGCCAATTGGATTTGGCATTTTAGAAATAGGATGACCTTCGACAATGTTGATCTTTTGAAACCTACTGAATTCTCGTTGGGTATCCTATCAGATATGAGGGACAAGATCAGCATCCTCAAGTTCTCGGATAATGCACAAACCCGGTCGATTGCACGTCTATGGAATCTCACTTGATATACCTTCTAACTAGTCCTCCGATCATGGCCAAGCTTCATGTAATCTATTACTGCTAATTTTTAACCTTTTTGTTTATATTTTCTGTTCCCTCTTTTCTATTTTGGAGTCTAATTGAAACAAATTCAACCGATTGGTGCAGCAAGAATGGGGAGGGCAGATCGAATAGAGAGTGGGGATGTGAAGCAAATAGAGTGAGGGGAAGAAGAGAAGGTCCGAGAGAGATAGAGAGGAGAAGAGAGGAGAGAAAGTTGAGAAGAATATCATTGCTTATGGTTTCCCTATCAGAAATGGGTTAAGTACATAGGACCTACACGTGGTGGCTCACGCTCACCACACCAGTAGAACAAGACAACTAATTAGATAACAATTGAGAATAACAGATCAGATAACAACTGAGAATAACAGATAACAAACAGATACCCACTAATCAGATAACCAACTAATCAGTATACCATCTAAGGGAGGGGATATGTGACAGCCTCCATAATTTATTTAATTATAATCTTGAAGTTTTAGCAGTCATCGGGTCGTCCAGTTGCTCCGTCTCGTAACTGTAGACTGATGTTGTGGTACATCCGAGGATCTGTTGTGAAAACCCATAATATTGCCGCTCCCATCAAAACCAACATTGTCCTCAAGGTTGAAGGTAGAAAAATCTTGTTGGAATTCCGAGATGGCATCCCAGGTAGCCTCCTTGGGTGTTTGAGTCTTCCAGTGTACTAGGACCTGGGAAACAGTCTGGTTGTTGCAGAGGATGCGTCGGAACCCGAGAATCTGGTGCAGCTGCAGTAGGGGTTGGGAGCCTAAAGTATCAACGGGCAAATCCAATGTGGGGCTGCTATGGTCACCACAACACCATTTAAGTAAGGACACATGAAAGATATTGTGTATTTTGGAGTGTGCTAGCAAGTCCAGACGGTGGCGATGGCTCCCACCCGATCTAGTATGCGGAAGGACTGTAATATCGTTTGGCGAGTTTGTTGGTCTACCGTTTCGCCACCGAAGTTTGGCGGTATGGTTATAAACGCACATAAACGAGATCGCCAGTCTGAAACTCTCTCTCGGTCCAGTGAGAATCCGCTTGTTGCTTCATCCGTCGTTGGGCGCGCTGCAAATTAGTTTTGAGGGTGGCAAGTATGGTTGTTCTCGTGGTCAGCAGATCGTCAACCATTGCTATGGAAGAGGTGACGTGCACGTAGGTGAGTAGTGAGGGTGGTGGGCGCCCATAGACTGCTTCGAATGGGCTCATTCTTATTGAAGAGTGCCAGGCTATATTATAGTGTCATTCAGCCCAAGGTAAGTAGTGCACCCATGAAGAAGGAAGTACAGTTGCAAAGCAACGTAAGTAGTCTTCCAAGTAGCGATTAACGACTTCCATCTGGCCGTCCAATTGGGGGTGGTAGGCACTGTTGGTAGATAGTCGGGTTCCCTACAGTTTGAAGAGTTCCTTCCAAAACAGACTCATGAACAGAGGATCTCAGTCAAAGACAATAT
>BSYO01000020.1:10043601-10206118 GCA_033239525.1 Nepenthes gracilis
CTGCCGAGAACTCGTGCAACCAGCAAACATTCTCAACAAATACCTCTGCTAACTGGACCGCAGTGAACTGGGCGTCCAGTGCTATATAATGGGTGTATTTGGAGAGCCTATTAACGACCACCAGTATGACCGTCTTCCACGCGAAGGGGTAAATGCATGATAAAATCCATGGAGCTGGATTCTCAAATGTTACCAAAAATGGGGAGTGGTTGAAAAAGCCCTTGTACATGGTATTTAGTGGTTTAACCTGCTGGCAGACCGGGCAACTATTGACAAAGTCCCACACCTCCTTATGCATATCTAGCTAGAAGAAAATGGACGCAATGCGGGAGAAGGTACAGTGAATTCCAGCATGTCCTCCAAGTGGGGAGTTGTGATACTCCTGCAGGATCAAGTCGAACAAAGCAGACTCAGTTGGTACCCATATTCAATTTCAGAAGAAAATCAGGCCGTCGTGCCAGGAGTATTCTGTGTGGTCACCTAGTTGCTCTTGAATGGCCTTTGTGAGGGAAGCAGTTACAGGGTGCCATTCAATAAATTTTCTTAGGGCAGTTAATAGAGCCATGACGGGCTGAAACCGCTTGGATTGCTAGACAAGTCTCAGACTCTCGCATGGATAGTGCATCGGCTGGTCCATTGTTGTGCCCAGGCTAGTACTCTATATCGAAATTAAACCCCAATAATTTGGTGATCCAATGCTGCTGTCCCGGGGTATGGATTGTGTGGGTTAGTAGTGTCTTGAGCGGTTGATGATCCATTTGTATGGTGAATTTAGTGCCTAGCAAATACTGTCGTCATTTTTTTAGTGTCTTGATGACAGCACATAACTCTTTAATATAGGTGAAAAAGACCTACAATTTCAGGAAAAGCTGCTTGCTAAAGTGAGCGATGGGGTGTCCACCTTGAAGTAGTATGGCCCCAATGCCTTGCCCCGAAGCATCAGTCTGAACGACAAAATTCTTGGAGAAATCTGGCAGGGCGAGCATGGGAGTAGAAGTGAGTGCAGCTTTGAGTGAGATAAATGCCTGCTCGGCTTCGGGGGTCCAAATGAAGGCGTTCTTGCGCAACAACACCGTCAGTGGGACTGAAATCTGGGCATATTGATTCACAAAGCATCAGTAATATCCAACGAGTCCTAGGAACACGCACAGTTGGGTCACGTTGGTTGGTAGCGGCCAAGTCTTGATGGCAGAATTTTAGAGGGGTCGACCACCATGCTGCACTCTGAAATAACGTGACCAAGATATAACAACGAAGTGTGTCCAAACTCTCACTTAGACTGCTTTGCAAAGAAAGAGTGGGTTTGGAGAATATGTAGGACCTAGGCAAGGTGGTGAAGATAGGTTTTCTAGGTAAGGTTGTAAATGAGAATGTCGTCGAAAAAACCAACACGGATCGCCTAAGCACTGAGCAAAAGATCCCATTCATTTCGGATTGGAAGGAAGAGGAGGCATTCGACAATCCGAAAGGCATGACCATGAATTTATAGTGCCCATTGTGAGTTCGGAAGGCTGTCTTGTGGATATCCTCTAGGTGGACTCTCATCTGGTAGTACCCAGCTCTTAAATCGAGTTTTGAGAAGACCCGAGCTTCACTCGAGCTCGAGCGAGCCGCTAGCACGGACCATATCTAGGCTGCTTGCCGCGCGCGCAATCACTCCGATCCTCACACGAACATTGCATAATCTTCCTATTTTTATTTGTTTGTCATGTCACCCACAAGGGAGTAACAAAATCCCAATTATAACATATGCTAGCTTTACTAATTACCGACTTTACGGAGTAGCTTCTTTATTTTCCTTCACTGAACACACATATTTCTCCTCTTTGATTTGTATCAAAGCTCTTCAAATCTGATCGTAAACGTGTAGAGAAATTATGCTTGATATATCACTCCAATATTGATCAAAAGACTAAATGGGGACCCACTTTGAGGCCTCAACTACATGGTTGGATCTCAAGATGTCGTGAAAAAATTAGAGCAATAAAGTGATTCTCGGCCAATCTGCCTACAGTTCACTCGACCAAACCAAGAGTGAAACACAGGCAGGAACTAAACCACCATTTCCACCCGATCTTAGCAATGACCAAATGAAAGCTTCTTCTCCCCAAGGCCAATTTGACTTGAGTGAAAATCGAGCGGATGATATTTGGGGGTACTCTACATAGACAAGCCTCAAATATCCTTTAAATAAAAGCACTATAAAAATATATTGTTCAAGCAAATTTCAAATGAAAATGCACTTACATAGCAATTGATTTCCATTAAGTATCTCCATAATCTAACATTAAACTCAATTTAACCAAAATTTCTTTACTACAATAGCATGCTAATTTATCTCCTACAACAATACTAAAACATATTCGAAATCTATCATGAATCCGAGACAAAGTCAAAAGAATCCAATGTTAAATTTAAAAAAAAAAAAAAGTTATGGAATTTCTTGCAAGAGTTATACCAAATTTTTCAACCGTTTTTGTTAAAAAAATTTCTTCCTTCATTTTTTCTTTTATTTCACTTGCTTTTATTATATTGCTCATCTTACTATGCTCCACCATCTCTTATCAACCACCCTCTACAACTATTGGAGGCTTTGCTTTCGTGAAGAAACCTAAATTAACCTATGTGTCATTAAATATTAACCCATCAATCTCATATGTTATCGCACTAACTTGCCGCTAAGGCGATATATCAACTCCTCCATCCACCCTAAAAACATGTGTTATGTTACTAAAGCCTTAATTTTAATTCGCAAAAATCATATAATGAATAAATTCTATGTAAGATGAGAATCTATACTCTTATTAGAAATAAAGATTAAAACAAACCTGAGAATAAAATATCATAGCATTAATCATACCACAATCATAATAACAAAATCCAAAAATTTAAATAGTACAAATAGTGACCATTAGATTGTTCAAAATCTCTTTCATCTATTACACACTTTTTTCAATATATTAAGGGCTAATAAAGAATAATGTTGCAATATACTAACTTTGAATAGAAAGAAATAGTAACAACTTAGTTAGGGCATAATAAATATTGAGTTTGGTCACTTCCTTGTGGGTGCCCAATAAACGGAAACATTATTAGAGATCGCACAAGGTTTGTGCGAAGTGCTGTAATTGACTGCAGCAGAAGGGTCGAGGACTTTGTAGCGATAAAACCCGAGGACTTTATGCAACAAAAAGGCCGAGGACTTTGTGGAGATAAGGCCCAAGGACTTTATGCAGCAATGAGCAAAGGACTTTACGAAGATAAGGCTCGAGGACTTTATACGGTAAGGAGCCAAGGACTTTGCGGAGATAAGGCCCAAGAACTTTATGCAGCAAAGAGCCGAGGACTTTACGGAGAGAAGGCCTAAGGACCTTATGCAGTCAATTCGTAAGGATCTTATGCAGTAAATTCCCGAGGACTTGAGGAGGAATTTAGGAGTAGAATTCCGGGGTAGCCAATTTGTTGGAGAGAACAAATTAGTTGGTTGGCAAATTGGCCGGTCAACGGGTTGACCACCCAGGAAGGCAAAGTAGCCTGTCAACCTCCGTTGACCGGCTAATGGCAAAATGACCGATATGCCAAGATTTGCCGGTATGAACAAATTTACCGATATGGATAAATTGACCAATATGGATGGATTTGCTGGTATAGGCAAATGATTAGTATGGATGGATTTTCCGATGTGGAATTCTAAAACGAAATTGACCAGTACGCTGCAGTGCCAGGTTTGGGACAAAGTGACCCGTTGTGCCATTTTGCCCGATTGCACAATTTTTCCAGATTTGGGAAAAATGTCTGGTTTGCTCAAAACAACCAAGATGCAAATAATGCCCAATGACATAGGTTAATGCCTAGAGACCTAGACACGTGGATACTAATTGAGAAGATTGACTAAGTATGCGCAATCTTTGATGAGTGGGCACTGTCTTGTAGAGTACGATGACTTACAGTGCATGCATCGTATGTGCAGATAGCAAGTCACGAAGTTGGTGGCAGGCTGCAGAACTGTTGGTGGCAGGTGTTTGTCCACACGCAATTTGCCTATTGGGCAGATGATATCCAGGGAAATCAATATATATATGTGTGTGTGTGTGTGTGTGTGTGTGTGTGTGTGTGTGTGTGCTGGGCATGCGGTGAACTAGAACATATGTGAGAGCACAAGTGTGTGACACTGTGTGTGAAAAAGAAAAGAGAGTGGAGTACACCATCGGTGAAAAAGAGAGAAGAAAAACAGAGAGATAGGAGCGAAGTGAAAATTTTCCTTCCTCTGGTGTTATTTTTCTTAGTCAGTCTTAGGTGTGCAGCGGATACTCTATCTTAGATTTTTTATAACCAATCTCCACATAGTGGACTTGTTGTGGATTAAGTATGTCGTGATTTTTTCCTTCAATTTATGAAGAATTTCTATGTAAAACTTATGTGTTCCTCATCTTTTTCCTACATTGTGTGTGTGTGTATTTTTGTCTGATCGGCCCCTTTTGCCCCAACAATGGGCAAGAACATACACAACGTGGTTTGTTTGAGTGAAATAGATCCATAGTAATAATTTTTATAGATTTAGCATATAGATATTTATAAAAATAATGATAAATTTTTATAACCATCAAGCACAAAACGACCACCATGCTTCCCAACCTTCATCCTGCTGGCTTCGTTCCAGGAAGCTCCAATACTATAGTAAACACTCCCTTTTTTTTTTCTTTTGTTGTTTTTTTTTTTTTTTTTTTTTTTTTTTTTTTGAACTTCTGAGATGACTACCACACTACTCCACGAGGCATTAATTCTGTGATGATGCCGTTTAAGATGAAGATGACGTGGCTACTAACTTCTGTGATGTGCCCAATATCGATAAATTTGTGACGAGAATTCAATATTTGACCCTAAACCATTAATTCTTAAAGCTAGAGATGGAAAAATCACTCTAAAATACCCCCCATGCTTTAGGCAACTGTCGTAGCAGCTCGGCCATGGAGATTGAAGCAGAAAAGTTTAGTTGTCTACTTTAATTACCTAGGTCATCATAAGTTCTCTATAAATTAGAAATAGCTTATTTAATTAAGGGTTATAAATTTTATTATCAACTTATATTTAATAATTTTTAAGATAACTCTAATAATCTAATTCAGTGAATTTCAAATCTTGTTCTTCTATGTCAACTTAACCTTTGATAATTTTGATATTCTTTTTATTCCAATTTCCTCTAAAAATTGATTCTCCATATTTAGAACACCATCAATTGGGATCAAAGCTATGATGAGTCATGGGAAAATGATGATGGAATAATATCCAAAAGTCCGCAAAAAGAGAACACAACCTCCTTGATATTGAGATATTCATTAAGGATAGTTCAATGATTACGATAACATCTCAAGCACATAAAGCTTGTGGGTAGCTTGGAACATCCCTAGAACATGATTTGGAGATCAACTAGTGATGACAATAATTATTTCCATGGCGCCTACTACTAGGTTGTAGTGGAGGAAAATGTACTCACCCTTTCTCCTCAAAGAGAATACCAACATTACAAAAAATCACAAAGTTACAATATTGATATTTTAAAATTTGGAAAAAAAAAATTCAACCTGATGATTCATTAATTGAGTAAATGCAGTTGAGCACATTTTCAAACGCAAAGAAACGATAGATCCAATAAAAGATAAACTTTGTGGCCAACAAATTAAGTATGCTTTTATAGGGTTGGAAAACCTACAAAAAAGATAAACTTCAGAAGAAAAGGGCAAAAACTAAACATGAAAAAAAATTATTAAAAAAAAAACTTAGAAAGAAATCTATGCCTAAAATTTCCAAGCAAAATTTATTTTTGAAACTACATAATTTCTATCAATAAGATTCGGCAGTTGAGGAGTATTCTTGTGAGTTTGAGCAACTCATGATGTATTGTGAGATATGGAAATCCAATGAACAATACATTGCTTGATACCTTGGTAGGTTTTAGAGAGAGATCCAAAATGCATGAATTCATAACCATATCGAATCGTTCAGATGTCCCGAAGTTGTGCACAAAAGTGGAGGAGCATTATCAAAGGAATATACGGTGTTACTAAGGGTTTGGCCAAACTAGCCTCACCGGGAGGCCCCTCAACCAATTGGACCTAAGGCTTCACTAGCTCGACACCAGCTTAGGAAGCCAATAATAGAATTTCAAGTCTGATGAAGTATGATAAATCAGGTTTTGGAAAGGACAATGTGTTTTCTCTTTGTTTTTTATTAAATGAATAGAAATTAGTTACTTAATTGGTTAAAAGAAGAATATATACAATCCATATAATCAATCTAAACCATACAATGAGAACAAATCTGATCTGTTAAACGAGGCAAACTAAATGTGTGAGTAAAACCAAAGTTGATCCGTGTCTTCATGTAAAAATCCATATGTTGATCCTTGTGACACTGATTCAACCAATCATCATTAATGTAGGTAAGTGCTTGAAGATTGAGTAGAACCAGACTGAGTGTCCGTGGATTTTGCACATGCCTTGTAGGAATCAGAAAACATTAGCATAAGAATAATGCTTCATAGTTGCTGCTGTAGAGATATGCATCTGAACTCACATACCTAAAATCAGTAAGGCAGCTCTAGGACTCACGTGTGAGCTACATGAATATGTGTGAGGAATGTACACACATGTGCACGAGCTTAACTACAAGAGAAGAGGCATAATTGAAGCTGCATCCAATGGAACAGTACTCCATGATATAACATAATAGAACGTAACATTGGCACTGGCAATGGATTTCAATGGAGCAATTCTAGCTTCTGTTTAGTGTAGCTACTTGGTTGAATATAGATTATCATATAATATTTAGTATCACCTCTCAAGATACTGTGACAAACCACATTTTCCTAACAGGTATTCGGCAGTGAAACTGCCGCCAAACTAAAACAACCTTTACTATCCCTGTACAGCACAATATATAACCGTGCATCATATCACAGGATCCAAAAAGCCATATAGCTACAACAAACACGTGGCACTAACATCATAACTTTGGGTATAACGTTGGATTAAACAAGATGTTATTAGGCACCCAAATAAACCATAACAACCTGTGAAAGTACATATATCAATCAACCACAGCAGAAACTATACTAAAGTATATCATCACCATATACATACATCAATATGCAAAACCATCAAATAATATACAAAAGTACTCCACGGGAAACAAAATCATAAAATCTAAGTCCATAAGATTATCCCCTAAGTCTTCAAGCTTAGCCGACTTCTAATTCTCTACTCAGTCTCACTGGGCGTAAGCTCATATTTATTTGAAGGGAAGAAAACAGTAAAGGTAAGTTAAATACTCAGCAAGGCACAATAATCAATGGCAACAAGCAATATACGTGAAATAAAGCAAAGGAATAATAGTATAATAAAGATGTATAAAAATGAAACATGAATAAATGCAAATTTTTGGAACACATTTAACTTTTCTATTTGACTTATTCTTTCTCTAAATTCTAAAATATTTATAAATTTCATTATCTTTATGGACTATAGCCAGTAAGCCTTACCAGCTAATGGAATAGTTGATCGAGGAATGGAATGTGTTTGCACCTACACATTCTAAAGTGCTACCCACGAATCTCAATTTTAACGTCTCGTAATGAACGGTATACCTTTTATCCGATATATAGGGTCAGATAACAAATATGTTATCCATGTAACTTTTACGTCCCGTGGCGGACGGTACCCGATACCTAGGGCCAAATAACAGATATGCTACCCATACAACTTTAACGTCCTATGACGGACGATACCTGATACCTAGGGCCAAATAACAGTTATGCTACCCACGCAACTTTAACGTCCCGTGGTTGACAGTGCCCAAGACCTAGGGCCAAATAACAGATACACCACTAGAACACCTCCCATGGTCTAGGAGCATTCCTCAATCTACTACTGTAATATCTTAAGATATGTCATGGATTATTATCCTCTGAAAAATAAATTCGTAGTCCATATTTCACAATTTCTTATTCTTTAAGGAAAAATCTACCAAATTTCTTTCACAAAGTTTGCACTCCAAAAGAACGAACCATAAACATATCAAATTATGATATTCCCTTTGTATACTTCTCATAATTTGCATAATTTTTATTAATTCATGTCTTCACATGATATAAATTATGTGCATGGTCATCATAAAACATGAAAAAAATAGAAATTCTTACCACTATGAGCCAAACATGACTCTAGAGCTTCTAGATGATAAATCCCTTCATAGATGCATACAACATAATTTCTGAAGCATTAATGTATTTAACGTACATACGGTTAAACATCACAATTCACATCCGATGATATTCCGAAATATATATAATTAATATATCTAAAATATGTGTATAAATACTAAATATACGGATTATTCGCGTCCATAAAGTTAGGTTTACGAATTTCTAAAGTCAAATTATATATAAATTACAAACAATTCAGATAAAACCCAAAAAGGGGCGTGGGTTAGGGTTCCAGTAAGTATAATTTTGCATAAAACTACCAAATTGGATACCTAATTGTTAAATTAACAAGTTCGAGGCATGGGTAATCATATTCTAAAGTCAATTTATACAAAAGTCCCAAAACTAAGTAGGTAATAGCATCGGGGCGCAGGTTAGGTTTTCACGTGCGAAAAATCGATCAAAACTAAGAAATTGGACAAGAAATTCATATATGTGTATGCTCAAATCATGGGTAACATGAAAATAAAAATATGGATGGTTATCGGGACAAAAATACCCAATGGGGATGGATGAACAACGCAAAGAGAGAAAAAAAGGGCATGAGTACACTTACCTCGAACCGATCTATCACTTCTCCAACTAACTCCAAGTCAGATTCGAACCCGAGAGCTTTGATTCCTCCTCTCTCTCTCTTCTCCTTCGCGTTTTCTCTCTCCTCTCTCTCCCTTTTCTCTGCGTGAAATAACGCAGAAAGAAATAGTGGGCTCTTATATCGTGGGCTAGTACTCGAGCGCTGAGCAGGCGCTGGCCCACTGGCTCGGGCGTCCGTGGTACCGCCTCGGACGCCTGGTGGGCCTACTCATCCAATATGTCCCACGGTTCTAAAACTTAATTTGTTCACATGTATTAAGCCTAATTTTGATTATATTAACTTAATTATCTAAAATTATGATGTTCGAAAAATTGGTATATTATAACTCTCCCCCACTTATAAAAATTTCGTTCTCAAAATTTAATAAATTTTAAAATTTCACAATTAAAAAAAAATTTTTCAGATTCCTTCATCACGTTCCTATGTTACAACCCTAGTAAAAAGACTTATCCTAGAAAGCCTAAATCAAAAGAATTACCCTATATCCCAATTCTAATATTTTTTATCTAATCTAAGTTGGAACCTTATCATATGACAAATTCCTAATCTCTCACAATGTTTAATTCGATCACATGCTTATTCCTTAACCATTATACAAGCGAGACATCATAATAATCCACCAAATTTGAAGGCAACCCAAATTACTGACTATTCCTCGACTAATTCAAAACCTTGAGCAAAGTTGTAAACTTCTACTTCATTTTAAGCCTCGAAAATGATTGTTCGCTTGGATCCTTGATCTTATTCTGAAATCTCTAAGCCATGGGCCACATGCTACCGCTGCGCTACTATGATTAACCATTTACTTGTACACTAAAATAAACTTACAATCCTTGTCCAATAATTCATATCAGATACCTAAGCCATATAGCAGTTATAGACCCAAAAAAATCCCACAGATATCGATGAATCTAAGGCAAAACCCATAATCCTTAAATTACAATCAACTTAGGAAATATAATTGAAGCAAATTTCCAAAATTGAGATAAATGGGTCATTCTCGTTTACTAATCCACAATTATCCAAATTTTCAAAATCAGTGCCGTTCTAACAACCCCGAAACAAAACCACAATGACTTCTTGTCTCATAATTTCAAAGTTTTAATACTTCAAATATTATTCTGTCTCCCAAATCAATAGCACAATGTCCTATTAACCCAAATATTAGAACCTACTCGTGGTTCACCTTTCACATATCCTAAAAAGTATCGAAAACATCACCAATCTAAAGACTCTTAATATTAAATTATCGGTACTAATATTCACTTTCCTTAAAAGACATTGAGATTCATCTTCACAATCCTTAAGCAGATTCACTCGCTAGAAGACACAACTATTCAGACTCTTAAAATTATTAGATAATAACCATCTCTAAAAGCAACACCTATAAGTCCTCTGATCAAAATCAACCTAAATTAATCCTCAATGTATAATCCCTCAACTTTTCTTTCTTCTGATTCTCGTCCGGATTAGATCCTCCCAAACTTTCAAACCTCGTCATCCTAGTTAACAAATTCAGATTCTTGGGCTCTCTATCACGTGGTTGACCACCTCCATGTGTCGACTTTCGTCTAGGCGGCATGATTAGTTACGGATATCCTTTCTGAAATAACAACAACGTGGGTTAGTTCATAATTCGGACACTAATTAGGACAATACAAACTAGACAACAAAACTTATCCGTTGATTCCTAACTTAGTTCTGGCCTAAGTTATACAAACTATAACAACTATAACTATCCAGTCTAACTTAATTATCCTACATCTCCATCCACTTAGTCAATCTATCTTACTCTAACCTAACCTTCCGCATAAGATTCACATCAAATCTAAAGTATCTCTTATCTCTAATACTGACTATGATGAACTACGTTTTTTTAATCAAAATTCGATAGAATTTCGGCAAGAAACGGCCACCAAACTAAAACAACCTATACAAAAATCCTTGTACAGCATAGTATATAACCGCACATCACATCACAAGATCCAAAAAGCCACATAGCCACAACAAACACGTGGTACCAACATTATAACTTTGCGTATGATGTTGGCTCAGACAAGATACCACTAGGTATCCAAATAAACTATAACAACTTACAGAAGTACATACATCAATCAACCACAGTGAAAACTATACTACGAGTATATCATCGCCATATACATACAACAATATATAAAACCATCAAATAATATACAAAAATACTCCGCGGATAATAAAATTGTAAAATCTAAGTCTATAAGATTATCTCCCAAGTCTTCAAACCTAGCCGACTTATAATCATCTATCCTACCTTACCGAGCATAAGTTCATACTCATTTGAAGGAAAGAAAACAGTAAGGGTGAGCTAAATACTCAGTAAGGCATACTAATCAATGGCAATAAGCAATGTACATAAAATAAAATAAAGTAAGAGAATAAGAGTATAATATAGATGAATAAAAATGAAACATGAATAAATATAAATTTTTGAAATATATTTATCTTCTCCATTTGACTTATTCTTTCTCTAGGTTCTAAAACATGTATAAATTTTATTATCTTTACGGATTAGGACCAATAGGCTTTACCAACAAATGGAGTAGCGGATAGAGAAATGGAATCTGTTTGCACCTACATATTCTAAAGCGCTACCCACGAATCTCAACTTTAACATCCTGTAGTGGACGGTATACCTTTCACCTGGTATACAAGACCAGATAATAGATATACTATCCACGTAACTTTAATATCTCGTGGCGGACGGTGCCCGATTCCTAGAGCCAAAAAATAGATATGTTACCCATGCAACATTAACGTCCCATGGCGGACGGTGCCCGATACCTAGGACTAATTAACAGATATGCCACCTACGTAACTTTAATGTCCCGTGGCTGATGGTGCCCGATACCTAGGGCCAAATAACGGATACCCCACCAGAATATCTCTTGTGGTCTAGGAGCATTCCTCAATCTACCACTGTAATATCTTAAGACATGTCATGGAATACTATCCTCTGAAATATAAATTTGTGGTCCAGATTTCACAATTTCTTATTCTTTAAGGAAAAGACCACCAAATTTCTTTCACAAAGTTCTCATTCTAGAAGAACGAATCATAAACATATCAAATTGTGATATTTTCTTCGTATATTTCTCATAATTTGCATAATTCTTATTAATTCACGTCTTCACATGATATAAATTATGTGCATGGTCATTATAAAATATGAAAAAAATAAAAATTCTTACCATCGTGAGCCAAACATGACCTTAGAGCTTCCGGATGACAAATCCCTTCATAGATGCATGCAACATAATTTTCGGAGCACATACAAGTTAATATATTTAACGTACATGCGGTTAAATATCATTATCCAAGTCCGATAATATTTTGAAATATATAAAATTAATATATCTAGAATATATGTGCATAAATACCAAATATAAGGAGTACCCACATGCATGAAGTTAGGGTTATGAATTTCTAAAATCAAATCATATATAAATTACAAACAATTTGGATAAAAGTCAAATGGAGATGCAGGTTAGGGTTCCGGCGAACATATTTTCATATAAAACTACCAAATCAGACACTCAATTGTTTAATTAACAAGTTCGAGGCATGGGTAGTCATATTCTAGAACCAATTTATGCAAAAGTCCCAAAAATAAGTGGGTAACAGCATCCAAGCATGGGTTAGGGTTTCACGTGTAAAAACCCAATCAAAAATAAGAAATTGGACATGAAATTCAGATATGTACATACTCAAATCATGGGTAATATGAAAATAAATATATGGATGGATATCGAGACAAAAATACCTAAGGGGGTCGGATGAACAATGCAAAGAGAGAAAAAAGGATATGAGTGCACTTATTTCAACCCGATCTATTACTTCTGTAACTAACGCTAAGCCGGATTCAAACCCGAGAGTTTCAATTCCTCCTCTCTCTCTCTTCTCCTTCACGTTTCCTCTTTCCTCTCTCTCCATTTCCCCGCGTGAAATGATACGGAAAGAGCCATTGGGTTCTTATATCACAGGCTGGCGTTTGAGCGTCCGGCAAATGCTAGCCCATTGGCTCGGGCACCCAGCGGGCCTACTCCACCGATACGTCCCACAATCTCGAAACTTAATTTTTTTTCACATGTATTAAGCCAAATTTTGATTATATTATCTTAATTACCTAAAATTACAATATTCGAAAAATCAGTATATTACAAATACTCTCATGTCATGAACTTTCATCTTGGTAAGCAACGATTGGAGGTGAGAAGAAGGTAATGACTTACTAAAAGTATCTGCTTGATGTAAATGTGAAGGGACAAATTGAGTAGAGATGACTCTTTAAATTTCATCATGAATGAGATGATAATAAATTTCAATTTGTTAAGTTCTTTAGTAAAATATAGGGTTAGCTTCAATATATAATGCGGCTTGATTATTGAAACAAAGAATAGCAAAACACAAATGAGAAGTAAGAAAATCAAAAAGTAAGAATTTAATACAAATGATTTCACAAGTAGTACAATCAATTTTTGCGGAACTACATGAAATTATAGATTGTTTTTTTTTGTTTTTTAAGAAATCAAAGAATTACTAAGGAAAACATAAAATCTAGTGGTAGGTCTCCTACTATCTGGACAATAAAGCCCGATCAAAGTCATAATAAACATGATGATGAGTAGAAGAAGAGGAAGAAAAAGAAGAAGAAGAGAAGTCCTTGAGCAAGAGCATTTTTCAAGTACTTAAGGACTTTATACCCTACTTGCAAATGAGGAACCTAGGGAGAAGCAATGAACTAACTAAGAATAGTTACTGCAAAAGAAATGCCCGATCTTGTAACCACAAGATATAATAGCTTGCTAATCAACCTTCTATAAATGGAAGGATTAGAGAGAAGTTTTCTATTATCTTTAGAAAGTCTGAAGTTATGCTTGATAAGAATTTTACTCGGTTTGAATCCAAGTAATCCAGAATTGTGAAGAATAACAAGACTATATTTCTTTTGGCAAATATAAATGCCAGTGTTGTTTCTTGCCCCTTTAAATCTAAGAAAATATTTCAATGGTCCCAACTCTTAAATTTGCAAATGAGACTTAAGAAAGACTTTGAAATGTGATACCATTGTAATATCATTAAAAGCAATTAATATGTCATTAATATATACAAGCAAAGCCATGAAGCTAGAAGAAGTCCTCTTGATAAACAAACTGTAATCATCTCAATGTTAAAGAAAACCATAACTCATTAAGAAAGAAGAGAATTTGTTATGTTATTGTCTAGAAGCTTGCTTCAAACTATACCAACTCTTTTTTAATATGCACACTTGTTTAGAAGATGAAATAGGATATCAAGGAAGTGGTTTAATATATACTTCTTCATTGAAATCACCATACCAAAAAAGTATTATTAACATCCAATTGATGTAGACTCTATTTGTTAATGGTAGCAACAACAAGTAACATCTTGACAGTAATAATTTTAGCCATGGGGGAAAATATTTTACTATAATTAATGCCTTGTTGTTGATTGTAAACTTTTTCAACAAGTATTGCCTCATATTTGTCCATTATTTCATTTTTTTTTTTTAGATTTTATGCACCAATTTTGATCCAATAGCTTTCTTACTAGGAACAAAATCAATGATATCCCATGTTTAATTGATTTTCAAAGTATTTATTTCAAACTCTATAGCTTTACACCAATCAGAAGTCAAGGAAGCTTGAATGTAACTAATAAGTTTAATTTAAATATGAAGATAAGAGGAAAATGCAGTTCGTGTAGGAGACTATTTTGAATATGATATATATGAAGATAAGTCATGAAATGTAGATGAAGAAAAAGTACGTTTTCCAACATGGTTTGGTGGTGAAGAAGATGAGTTGAAAACTTAAAGACAATAAGTATTATAAATGAAATATGGTTTCTTTTTTATTCTTGTGGATCTTCTTAAAATAGGTTTAATTGTAGGTGTTGGATCAATAGAGACAATGAGGGGTGTTCCATCAATGATAGTATCTACTTAAGGATTGGTGAGACTACGGGAAGAGACAAAATCAATAATGAGACTAGTAGGCACAATTGTTTGATTCTCAAATGATGGAGCAGATGTAGATGAGATAGAGTATGAAAAAGACTATTCTCCCAAAGCACAATAATGTTTCGACCCCTTTTTCTTTTTGCAGAATATAAATCACAAAAATATATAATACACGCAAAATATGTTTTAATCTAGATGAATCAAAAAGACATATAATATGGAAATCAATAAGAAGAGTAGTAAAAACGTAATTTTTGGTAATGAAGGGGAATCTCGATTACCTTAGTTATCAAGTAAAACTCTCCAAACTTCAATGGTTAGGAAAGATATGTACCAAAGAAATCAACTTACTAACCGGGTGGTACAAACACGCTAATTTAACTGACTTATTTCCATCTTATAATCCCTACAAAAGAACTCTTTGGATTTGCCAACGATAATAGAACCGGACACCTTTTAATTTTCTTATCAATCTTTTTTTACGAACCGTCGAATCACCGCACACTACTGGATCCTTGTTTCCACACCACCGTCGCTCACGAGAGTTAACAGGCGGAGAAAAAGTGTAACTAATTAAATGGAGAAGATAAGAAAATTCTAGAACTTTAGCACAAGAAGCAGATGAGAGTTTTCTCTAATATGCACTATTTAAAGCTCAAAAATGAGAGAGAGTAGCACAAGGTAGCGTTAGGAATTAGATTAGAAAGTCATCATTTTTTAGAGAAGGTGGCCTATTAATAAGAGATCCCCGAAACTAGGTTAAAAAATATGAACATTGGAGACAAATGTATCGCGGCGCTCAAATGCATGATAAGGGTGACTTGAGCGCTGGGTTCACTTAAAACACAATCTGTCCAATATTTTTGAAATATGCTAGATCAAAAAAGAAGGGCTCGAGCAACATTAAGTATATGTTGATATTTTCTTTATACCATCTTATTTTGTTGACGAGTTTTCACATAAAAGGTTTGATAAACACTCTTATGTTTCAAATAGAATGTAAGCATGAGGAATTATTCTTCATTATCTAATCTAAGGCATTTGTATTGTTTTTAAAACTATGTTTGGACAAAGAAATTAAAATTCTCGATATAAGTTCAAACTTCACTTTTGTGTTTCATCAAATAAAGCCATGTATGTCTTTTATAGTCATCAACAATGGTCAAAAATATTTGAAACCATCATAACTAATGGTTTGAGAAGTCTCCAAATATCATAAGGAACAAGTTTAAAGGGGTATTGGATACGTTATTTCTAAGAGGAAAGGGTGACCTTTGAAGTTTTGCTAGGGGGTATATATCACATATATGATATTCACATATAACATGTGATGTGTACCTGGATCCGACTTCGAACAGATTCGGATTCTTCTGGATGGTTTGAGCCGGCTTTGTTCACTGAGTACGAATCCTGCACACCACTAAAACGAACAAGAGGTCAGCGTTATCAGCAAAAGTTGTCCCACCGAAAATGCTCGACGCTCAAGTCTCAGAAATGATCTTCAAAAGGAAGCGAAAATAGAGAGAGAGAGTTTGAGTGCTTGACACAGATGTAAGAAAGACGTGAGGTCTTCTTGAATTTGGGAGGTGGGAAGGCAGTAAACGGCCGTGAGGGCTCGCTTGTTGCCTTAGGGTTTTTGGAGAATGTGGGCGGCAGAGAAGGCAGATTTCTCTAAGCACACAATCGTCTTTCAGAATGCGTAGGCAGTTGAAAGTGTTCCAGAAAAAGTGAGTCAATGAAAGCGTTGATGAAAGCCTCAATCAGAGCGTCAATGAAAGCATCAATGAGAGCATGCCCTGAATGTTGATTCAATGGCTTCTTTTGTAGCTAAGAGGCCAATCCTCCTTCTTTGGAAGGAGCGATTGCCTTCCTGATTTGCTAGCAGGCTCGCCTTTTGGAGCAAATGTCAATTGCCATGCTGATCGTGATTGTTTCCTTGTGAGGCGGTCAACAACTTTCCAAGTGAGTTTCTTTCCTCCTCAGCATATTACCGTTGGAGTGCCTTAACTGGCAAGGAATTGGGAAGATCTGGTGCGCTTTCCTTCTTTGAAAGACGACAATCTTGTTAATATCCTTTCTGGTGTAAATTGAGATCATGGAAGACGCTTGGAAAGCTGTGGTTGGCCGTCTGATGAGTGGTGGGTCCAAACGGAGCAGGCCCATTACTGTAGAAAGGCGCCATTTGGGCCCAATGTGTAAGGCGCAGATGGTCAACGTCTGAATTGACCGCCAGCGTGTTGGCTGCCTTCGTGGTGAACGAAGGAAGAGTAGCTAGCGATCAACTGATGGGCTGTGGGCCAAAATGGAATAGGCCCATCACTGTAACAAAGCCTCTAGAGGCCCAATCGAGCTGCGCAAGGACGGTCAACATTGCGTTGACCGTTGGCGAGCAAGTTGGCCACCAAGACGATCAACGCCAACGTTGACCTTCTTAAGCTTTCCAGTTCCTGGGCCCATCTTCTCACTGGGCCGTCAAAAATGTTGATTGGCCTTCTTGAACTTCCGTTCACCTTTCTTTGGGCCAGTCCATTACTGGTGTACCCATCACTAGCCCCCATGCTGGTGGTCAGATTTCTGGCCTCCAATATATTCATAATGGGATGCCCTTTCTTGCTTTGAGGATCTCGTGGGAATTCGTAAAAAATGTGAAGGAGAGCTTGACCGGAATCGTTGACCGTTTTGGTCAATTCCGGAGCACCAGAATTGTTGACCGTTTTGGTCAGTTCCGGAGCACCAGAATTGTTGACCGTTTTGGTCAATTCCGGAGCACCAGAATTGTTGACCGTTTTGGTCAATTTCGGAGCACCAGAATTGTTGACCGTTTTGGTCAATTTCGGAGTATCAGAATTGTTGACCGTTTTTGGCCAATTCTGGGAACGCTTTCTGCCAGCTTTTGGCCGGCTTACAAGGCAGAAATCGACACGTGTCTTCCTTTGGTTGGGTGGAGATCCTGGTGATTAATGCGCCAGAGATCCGTCCTTTTGTAGGGTCAAGTGGGGAGGCGACACGTGGCAATCTTGACGGTGTCATTAATGAGGGGTTTCTGCGCCAGAGACCATCCTTTTGCGGGGTCAAATGAGGAGGTGACGTGTGGCAGGACTGACGGCGTCCTTTGTATGCTTGGCGCTTAAGTTTCCCCTCCGTATTTTAAAATCGATTATGCCTTCAAACCGTCGTCTTCTCCGTTCTCGTTTCTCAACTAAGTGCCTTCAAAGAAACCCTAAAGCTTTTCCTGATCATGGCTTCTGTGGCAGATTGCTAGTCCGTTCTGAGAGAGAATGATGTCAAGGCTCTATGCGTCGAGTTTAACATCCCCAAAGAGATGGCCTGAGGGTTCCGGGAGAGGACGACATAGCCTTTGCCCCACCAAATGGGTACATTATTGTCTATGAGGCCCATCTGAGGAGCGGCCTCTGTCTGCCTTTGCCGGAGGAGTTGGAGTCGATCGTGGCGGCTCTACGAGTACCCATCGCTCAACTCCATGCCAACGCGGTGAGGTACATTTGCACTTTATATATTTTTGCCCGGAAGCTTGGCCAAAAATTTAGGATGTCTGGCGTTAAAGTTATATTTAAAGTGACCCAAGGGGTGGAGTGGATTTCACTCAGTCCCCGTACGGGAATAAAAATTAACACGGCCATTCACGATTCTCTGAAGAATTGGAAAAACCGGTTCTTCTTTGTGAAAGTGGGAGAGAAGTGGCCTATTGCGAGGAGTTGGGGCAAGGTTCCAGAGGCGTACCTTGGTACGCCGTCTACGACGAAGAGCTCCTCCTATGCCTGATTGACCAAGACCATACGGCTTAACCCCGATGAGTTCAAAAGGGACTTCTTGGTTTCTCAAGCGGAGACCAAGAAGGTTGAATGGGGACCGCCATCACCGGCTCAGAAGCCACACCCTCCGATTAAGATGATGAGGCCTGACGACTCTAGGGGTGTGATCATCCGCCCAAGGCCCTCAGAGGAAGCTACTGAGATGGTAACGGGCACGCCCTCATCGTCTTCGTTGCAGATTGACCTTGTGACTACCGGGATCGACGGCGGATCCGGCAGCACTTCTGGAGTGGGAAAGTCCGTCGAGGATAGGCCGGCGGAGGCCGGAGGAGTCATCTTGGCCCAGCCTGCGGCGAAGGTGGTTCCAGGCGCCGCCTGGATGGAATCTGAAAAGGAGCCAGCTCGCGACGTGCCTGAGGGTTCACGCGTTTATATTGTGGAGCCGTCAACGAGAGCTGATCCACCAACAGCTGTTCCAAAGGCAGCCAGGAGGAAGAAGCCTGTCGCGACTGCTCCAGAGTCTGCAAGAGAGGAGCCCGCCGCTGCTGTTGAGGGTGAGACTGATGAGCTCTTGGTGGGCATTCTAGATGAGGCGGCCGCGAGCCTTGCTCGAGAGGGCGCTCCTGGTCCTCCGCCACCTGGGCCTGGTTTGGAGGCCAGGCCTAAGGGGCCCGCGAGGAGATTTTTGGAGGTATAATTCTTGACGATTGATTTCTCGTACTTTGTCGCTTCAAGATTTCTGACTTGTCTTCTGTTCGTTGTTTTTGCAGCCGTTGAAGGTTACCTCCGCAGTTTTTAAGGCGATGACGCAGCTCGACGAGGCTCTGGCTGATAAGGAGGCAGAGATAGCCCGGGCAAGACGCCAGCTGGCGGCATCCGTAGGAGATCACCACGAGGAGACTGTTGCCCTCGCGACTGTCATGGCGGGAATGGAAACAGAGATCGCCAATTTGGGAGCTGAGGTTGCCTGTTTGAAGGAGGAGAACGACCAACTCAAAGCAGGCAATAAACGGCTTGCTGATTGAGCTGCATCCTCTGAGAATGAGCTGGCCACTTGGATTACCCTCCATGAGATTGGGGGTGCTCTGCAGGCCCGGCTGATAGATGGGCTCAATATCGGGCGGCACGTTGCATGGTTGGTTGATCCCAATTTTCCAGTAGAGTTTATTAACCAGAGAAACCGTGCGGCCAACCTGGTTGGTCGGTTAACGTTGTTTGGATGCTCAAGGAGCTGAGTCCTTAAGCTCAGCTTGGGCAGGTGGCTGTGTTAGCCAACCTGGTGGCGTTGCCCAAGTAAAAACTTGGGCAGTCAGCGTTAGAGAAGGAACGCTTCTCGTTATTGTTTAGTCACGCTATCCTTTCGTAGAGAAGGTTAGCGCGTGGGATAGCCAACCCGGTTGGCTGGCTGCCTAAGGAATAAGATCCTTAAGCTGGGCAGGCGGTTGTAATAACCAGCCTGGTTGCGCCGTGCAAGTGAAGACTTGGGCTGCCAATGTTGGAGAAGAAGTGTTTCTCCCTTCGACCGTCGTTGACTGACGTTGCTGCTCCCCGAGAGGAAGTCGTCGCGTGTACCATACTTGCCCCCTAAGGTTTTTAGACCGCTATGGGCCACTTGGATGACCAAGGTTTCAGACCGCTCATGGGCTACTTGGATGACCAGGGTTTCAGACCGCTCATGGGCCACCTAGATGACTAGGGTTTAAGACCGCCTATGGGCCATCTGGATGACCAGGGTTTCAGACCACTTTTGGGTCACCTAGATGACTAGGGTTTAACGAGAGGGTGAAGACCCTCCCGACTTAGGGGCAGTCTAGGTCGGGTAAACCTACAAGGCAAACATAGTTCATACACAGCCTAGGATTCTATATGCTAAGTAACTCCCCATTTTATCGAATTAAAACAAGCATGCGAATGAATGCACACAAGTGAGTGAGTACGTACCTGGGTTCCCTATTGGAAGTAGCGCTTTAGCTGGGTTGCATTCCACGTTCGTGGGACCAACTTTCCATCCTGATTTCGGAGCTTGTATGCTCCGTTGCGCAGGACGGCGGAGACAAGGAAAGGTCCCTCCCAGTTGGGAGAGAGCTTGTTTCTGCCGGCCAACTTGCCTGTGACCTCGATGCCTCGTAGGACCAAGTCCCCAACATCGAATTGCCTGGCTTTCACCTTTTTATTGTAGTACCGGGCAACTCGGTGTTGGTACGCTGCTGTTCGTATTCTGGCGGCGTCGCGGACTTCCTCTAGCAAGTCTAAGTGCTCCCTGATTTTCTGGGAGTTGGTCTGTGGGTTGAAGGACTCCACCCTGAGACTTGGAAGCCCGATTTTGACCGGGATCACTGCTTCAGTCCCGTAATAGAGGCTGAAGGATGTCTCGCGTGTTGGTTCTTTCGGGGTTGTACGATAAGACCAGAGGACGGATGGGAGCTCATCAGCCTAGGAGCCCCCGGCATCCTCCAGCTTAGTCTTTAACCCGTGGAGTAGCGTACGGTTTGTGACCTCCACCTGCCCGTTGGCCTGGGGGTATGCCACCGAAGTATGGACCAGTTTGATCCCAAGGCTGGTGTAATACTTGGTGAAGCGTTTCTCTGAAAATTGGGTCCCGTTGTGGGTCACTACGACTTTTGGGACGCCGAACCTACAGACAATGCTCTGGCAAAGAAATTCCAGCGCATTGTGTTTTGTGATTTTTTCCAGCGGGACTGCTTCAACCCACTTGGTGAAGTAATCGATACCGGCGATGATGAACTTCCTTTGCCCCGTGGCAATGGGAAATGGGCCGAGAATGTCGAGTCCCCATTACGCGAAGAGCCACGGAGCCTGAAGCGACTTCAAGTTAGCAGACGGCTGGTGATGAAGGTTACCGTGTAGCTGGCAGCTTTCACACTTCTTCACAAACTCAAGCACATCATTCTTCATCGAGGGCCAATAGTAGCCCTGCCGCACGATTTTAAAGGCCACGTTTTTCCCGCCTACATGTGATCCACAGATCTCGAGGTGAACTTCGCCCAGCGCGAAGTCGGCCTCCTCGGGAGATAGACAGCGGAGATACGGAGTTGAATATCCGCGGCGATACAGCCGCCCATCGACTACCGTGTACCAGCCAGCTGTCTTTTTAATTCGCTCGACCTTTTCGGGGTCCTCTGGGAGTGATCCGTCGGCCAAGTATCTAAGGTAAGGTGTCATCCGGTTTTCCGTCTCGAAAATCTGCATTACCTCCTGTTTCTCTATGCTGGGAGCGTTCAGGATCTCCCGCATGTCCCTCGAATACTGTTCTGGATTTTCGGCAGCAGCGGCCCTAACCAACTGGTCTGCCTTCCAATTTTTAGTTCGAGGAACGTGAATTAGAGTCAGTTTACTGAAACCCTAGATGGCTTCCCTTGCCTTTGCCAGGTACCTGGCCAAGGAAGGGTGGTTCGCCTCAAAGCCCCCATTGACCTGGTTTACGATCAATTTGGAGTCGCTGTAAACCGCCAATCTCTTGGCAGAGCACTCTTTTACTAATCGTAAGCCAGCTAGCAAGGCTTCGTACTCGGCGACGTTGTTGATCGCTGGGAAATCAAGTTTCAGGGAATACTTGATCTCAAATCCATCAGGGGTCGTTAGGATCACCCCTGCTCCGCTGCCACTGTCCATGGACGATCCGTCCACGTGGAGTGCCCATTTTGGGACCTCGTATGGCTGTTCTACACTATCTGTGGGCTGTCCCTCTTGAATTGGGGTTGTGGTCTCGACGATGAAGTCAGTCAGAGCCTGCGCCTTTATGGCTGGTCTGGGCCTGAATTCGATGCCGAACTCTCCCAATTCAATAGCCCACTTCACCAGCCGTCCAGAAACGTCTGGTTTCTGGAGTATGCCCTTCAGCAGCTGGTCAGTAAGGACCACTATGCGGTGTGCGTGAAAGTATGGCCTCAATTTTCGACTGCGAAGATAAGTGCCAGGGCCATTTTTTCAGCTCGTGGATAACGAGTTTCTGGGCCGGTCAATTTTTTGCTTACATAGTAGACCAGCTGCTGGATATCGGATTCCTGGCGCACTAGGATGGAGCTGAGGGACACTTCCGATACCGCCAGGTAAAGGTACAGCTCCTCTCCGTCTTTGGGTGACGCTAGCAACGGTGGGCTGGCGAGATCGCTTCAATTCATTCAAGGCGGACTGGTGATCATTGCCCACCGGAATCCGTTGGATTTTGTTCCTCTTAGTGCTTTAAAGAAGGGCTGGTACTTGTCGCTGGATTTCGCGAGGAAGCGGGACAAAGCAGCCAGCCATCCAGTCAATCGCTGGACGTCTTTGACGTTTCGTGGGGGAGCCATGTCAGCGAGGGCCTTAATCTTTTCTGGGTTTGCCTCGATCCGGGCCGGGAGACGATGAAACCCAAGAACTTCCTGCAGGCTACCCTCAAGACGCACTTGGCTGGATTTAGCTTCATTTGTGTTTGGCGGAGCACTTCAAAGGATTCTTCCAGGTCACGTATGTGGTCGCCAGTGACTCTGCTCTTGACGAATATGTCGTCGACGTAGACCTCCATGTTGCGACCAATCTGCTTTTCGAACATCTTGTTAACCAGTCGCTGGTAAGTTGCTCCAGCGTTTTTCAGTCTGAAGGGCATCACTTTGTAGCAGTAGGTGCCCTGCTCCGTCATGAATGAGGTATGCTCCTCATCTTCCGGATTCATCCGAATCTGGTTGTAACCCGAATAGGCGTCCATGAAGCTGAGCAGTTCATGTCCAACCGTGGAGTCAACCAGTAGGTCGATCCTAGGAAAGGGAAAACTGTCTTTCAGGCAGGCTTTGTTGACGTCGGTAAAATCGATGCACATTCGTCATTTTCAGTTGCTCTTTTTGACCAGGACGACGTTTGAGAGCCAATCCAAGTACTGGACTTCTCTAATAAACCCAGCGTCCAGTAGCTTTTTCACCTCCTCTCGGATGGCGATTAGCTTTTCGACGGAGTGATTCCTCCGCTTCTGCCTGACCGGCTTTCAGTCAGGATCGAGGCCGAACTTGTGGACCATCACCTCAGCCGAAATCCTGGGCATGTCTGCGGGAGTCCATGCGAACAAGTCGGCGTTCATTGCGAGAACGCACCGCCTCGGGCCGCGTAGTGTGCCAATGAGTGAGCCGACACCGCACACACTTCTCTCGGTTCCTCGGGATTTAGTGGGACCAGATTCGTGGTTTCCACCGGGCTGCGCCTTTGTTGGCAGGGTGGTCTCGCCTCGGTGATCGAGTTCTCCCACCGTGCTAGTGCTGCCGCTAGGGGCAACGGGGACATGTAGCATGTCTCCGCTCAATTATTTGGTCGCTTAACCTCCCCCAACACGGTAAGGTGTTGGAAATTTTATTTTGAGGTGCCGCATCGAGGTAACCGCCCGAATGCCGCCAGTAAGGTCACCGCATAAGATAACGTTGTATACCGAGGGCGTGTCAACTACCGTAAAGGTTAGCATGTGACTTGCTGTTTTCGGATAGGTGCCCAGGGTGACTTCCAGTTGGATTGTCCCTTAAACAGGCACGGGTTCATTGTCAAGGCCGTATAAAGGTCCTTCTGCGTGTTTTAATTGGTTCCTTTTTAAGCCTAATTTAAAAAACGTATCCAAGTAAAGCAATTCTTTAGAGCTACCATTATCAATAAAGACTCGTTTCAGCTGGTAGTCTGAAATATCATCTGAAACGAGTGCTGAGATTACAAGGGGATCAGCATGGGGGGACATTACATGATTTGAGTCACAATCACTGAAGCTAATAGTATTATCTACTGTGCGCTACTTCTTCCTCCCAGTCTGCTGCTCCTTGCTGTCCGCCGGGCTCTTAGCAGGTCGGGTGATGACCATGTTAACCACTCCTGCCGCAATCCTGTTCCGGGGAGGAGTCTGCTCCTGCCCCTCTTCTTCAGCCGCCCCTAAGTTCTGTCCAGGACCTTTAACAAACTTCGTGAGGTGCCCTCTGCGAATCAGGCCCTCAATTTTCCTCTGTAGTGTCTTGCAGTCCTCAGTTGAATGGGCTGAGCGACGATGAAAGTCACAAGATTTTGACTGGTTTCCAGAGTCTTTCTTCAGCGGTTTGGGCCACTTCAGGAATTTTTCTCCACGAATCAAATGAGGACGTTAGCGCGTGTGTGTGCGGGGGTGTGAAAGTGGTGGGCCCATAATCTCTACATTCTGGGGCCCCGGCCCGCGCCGCTCCGACGGATGTGTTCTCCGCCTCTGTACTTTCTCTTTCCTTCACCAGGGAATGGCCGAGACTGATCCGCCCGCTCTGGACTTTTTGCCTCGTTGGCCTCTTCTGCTGCAGCGTAGTCCCTGGTGATGGATTCCGCCTCGCGGAAGGTCTGAGGATTCTTGTGAGCGAGGTGCTTGAAAAAGTCACCGAACGTAAGCGCAGAGATGAAACTGCCCAGCTTCATCTCCTATGTGATCCTGGGGATCCTTCTGGCCTCAGCCACGAAGCGATCCAGGAAACGCCGTGGGTTCTCTCCCAATTTCTATTTTATGTGGGAGAGGTTCCATGGCTGTTTCTCTTCCCATCGGGTCGAAGCGTACTGAGCCAAGAAGAGGTCCGTGAGCTCACGAAAACTGCTGACAGTGCTCGAAGGGAGGTGATAGAACCAGATTTGAGTGTCTCCCTTCAGCGTGAGTCTTCTAACCCTTGTAGACTTCGATGGGTGCGAAAGTGGTCCAGGTGGTCAACCAAATCACTGCCCCCATCGTACAAGTCAAGGGACGGCATCTTGAACTTTGTCGGCAGCGGACGGCTCAGAATCTCTGCTAATAAAAGGAGACCGGTCCAAGTCGATGACACGCTCCTCCTCTTGGAACACTCGGTTCCAGATCTTGTCCACCCGCGGATCGGCAGGCAGCGACGTCACGACGCTTGAGCCGAGGTAGTCCTCAACTCGCCTTGTTCCAGCCGGGTTCAAGGTTGGGCCGCTCACCGCTCCGGTGGATGGGCGGGGCAGTCCCGGGAGGCTCGCCTCCCGGATCGCGTGGTGGTCTTCTCGCACGAGAGTATCGGGATTTCTTCTTTCGGGGCTCTCTGTCGAGACGTACCCTGGAGCGCCCACAGCCTATTTTGGCAAGGAACGCGGGAAGACGCTGGAGCCAGATTGTCTCCAGTCTTTTCGGGCCTCTTGGCCGACTTCTTCCTCCTCTGGCCACCCCTTTTGGTGGCAGGAGCAAGAATGGCGGGCCGGTGGAGCCGCTTGTTATTGTTTCTCGTTCTGTGCGCAAAGTAGTTGGAGCAGGCGATTGTGGCCCCGCATCCGCTCCACCAATTGCCGGTAAGGCGGTGGAACTCCGCCCGTGGGCTCCGTTGACCATGGCGCCAGCCGTGGTCCCGGGTCGGGGTTAGCAAGATCTCTAGCAGGGATCGCTAGCTCGAGCCCTCGTGTTCACCATCAGAGTAGCGGCAGGTGACAAAGAGGTTGTGCGCATTTCGTAAGCACTTCCCACGACGGCGCCAATGATGCGACTGATCCGACTTCGAGCAGATCGGATTCTTCCAATGGTTTGAACCGCCTGCTCATCGAGTGCGAATCCTGCACACCACTAAAACGAACAAGAGGTCAGCGTTATCAGCAAAAGTTGTCCCACCGAAAATGCTCTGACGCTCAAGTCTGTAAAACAGTCTTCAAAAGGAAGAAACTGAAAATAGAGAGAGAGAGAGTTTGAGTGCTTGACACAGATGTAAGAAAGACGTGAGGTCTTCTTGAATTTGGGAGGTGGGAAGGCAGTAAACGGCCGTGAGGGCTCGCTTGTTGCCTTAGGGTTTTTGGAGAATATGGGCGGCAGAGAAGGCAGATTTCTCTAAGCACACAATCGTCTTTCGTAATGCGTAGGCAAATAAAGTGTTCCGGAAAAAGTGAGTCAATGAAAGCGTTGATGAAAGCCTCAATCAGAAAGGCCAATGAAAGCATCAATGAGAGCATGCCCCGAATGTTGATTCAATGGCTTTTCAGCTAAGAGGCCAATCCTCCTTCTTGGAAGGAGCGATTGCCTTCCCGATTTGCTAGCGTGTGCTCGCCTTTGGGAGCAAATGTCAATTGCCATGCTGATCGTGATTGTTTCCTTGTGAGGCGGTCAACAACTTTCCAAGTGAGTTTCTTTCCTCCTCAGCATATTACCGTTGGAGTGCCTTAGCTGGCAAGGAATTGGGAAGATCTGGCGCTTTCCTTCTTTGAAAGACGACAATCTTGTTAATATCCTTTCTGGTGTAAATTGAGATCATGGAAGACGCTTGGAAAGCTGTGGTTGGCCGTCTGATGAGTGGTGGGCCCAAACGGAGCAGGCCCATTACTATAGAAAGGCGCCATTTGGGCCCAATGTGTAGGGCGCAGATTGGTCAACATCCGACCGACCGTCGGCGTGTTGGCCGCCGCCGTGGTGAACGAAGGAAGAGTAGCTAGCATCAATCGATGGGCTGTGGGCCAAAATGGAATAGGCCCATCATCAGAATAAAGCCTCTCGAGGCTCCAATCGAAGCTCGGCAAGAATGACGGTCAATATCATTGACTATTGGGCGAGCAGTTGGTTTCTAAGTCGGTCAACGCCAACGCTGACCTTCGGGCTTTTCGGCCTCGGGGCCCGTCTTCTCACTGGGCCATCAAAAATGTTGACTGGCCTTCTTGGGCTTCCGTTGACCTTTCTTTGGGCCAGCCCATTACTGGTGTACCCATCAACATGTAAATAATCAATTTTAGATTTAAGTAATGCCAAACGAGATAAGAAGAATGTCTAGTTCTATAATGTCAAATATATTATTTATCAATATTCTCATTTGTATATGATGAACAATTATACGTTTAAGGCCAATAAAGAAAAGTATAAGAATTAGAAGATTCACTACATTCCAATAATCAAAACCGAAAGATACAAAAATTGTTCATTATGAAACATTTATGAGATGAAAATGTTGGCGCAGAAGGGGCGGTCGGACAGAATGTACAGAATCACACACGCACAGTGAAGTGAAAGAAGAATAATGATTTGAATAATAAGATTTTACGGGAAAACCCTTTCTCAAATAAGGAAAAAAAATCACAAGACATTTATTCTACAAAAGGATCCAGTATATGAAATTGGTTACACAAACCTCACGGTTACACAAACCCAAGAGACAAAAAAATCAAAGAATAAAGCATGAGAAATATAAAGATTTCACACTTTGTTTTTCACTCACTACTCTTTTTCTCTTCACAGTTTTTTTTTTCACTCTCTCATATATTCATATATGTATATATTGATTTAATGCTAAAGTATACAATATATATGTATACTTGTCCAGCAGAGTGAGCAACCACCAACCCAACATGGCAGTTGCATGCATAGCTCCCAAAACCTACATCGGTGGGCGAACTCCCTATCCTACAACAAGTGGCGTATGCATGTTGCTGCAGATTGACTTACGGTTTTCTCAAGAATGACGTTTTCTAATTGCCTAATCGGATAGGTCAACTGCACGCCTTTTGGAGAAGACAGCTGTTCAGCATTTCTATTTTCAGCAGGTTAACGTCCCATTGACCGTCTTCTTCTCTTGGCCGGTCAACGCCCCGTTGACCATCCAGTCGTCCTTATGGGATCCTTGGATAATACTGAGCAAATCCACATGTCTTCAGCCGGTCAACATCATATTGACCGGAATACATGATTGGCCGGTCAACGTGTTGACCGGTCATTTCTGTCAATCAAAACTTCTGGTCAGCAACGTTGACCAGAATTTCATCTGCTTAACCTGTGCAGAGTTCGCAGACACTCAATGTACAAGTCCACGAAACTTAATGGCACACAATATCCTCATACTCCAGCCAAGTTCTCTGGTTACCAGGACTTTCACACAGGAGTGACCTTCAATAGAAAACACAAAACAAAGTTAGTGCATAACTTTTGGACATAAGTCACATTGAAGTAAAAGAAGTTATATAAAGGACATCTTTTGATAAAAAAAAATTGTTACAACTAGCAATATCCTCTCTATGAGTGACATTCGCGAAACTTCCATCAGGAAGTTTTACTTGACATGAAACTTCCATGGGTTTAGAGATGAAGAAATATGTAGAACATGCTATATGAAAAGTAACACCAGTATCTATGATTTATGGTATATTATTACTATTATGATGAGAATTAAAAGAAAATGAAATAAGAAATTATACTCACGAAACTGTTTGCACTGTGCTTGATTTTAATTGAGTTATTTGAGGATGTCAGATTATGATTTTGAACAAAAGATATGATCTATTGTAAATACTCTCGTGAAATGTTTGGCATTAACATTACTGTGACGGACCAGATTATTTTCCTTAAATAACCCTCCGTCAATAACACATCATTAATGCCCATAATTAGATTTATACATTTCTGCAGAAAATTGGGCAAAGCTTCCTCTCAGAATCGGACTAAAAAAACGAAAATACAACTCGCTCAAATAGGTCCCGCACACAAGCACACATCTATCAAAAGGCTTAACATCAAGCCTATAACACACCACACAGATCACACGCCATATCATCCATGGCTCCAATACAAGATTCTAACTATTATACTGGATCTAGAGAGATGCCATCTAGCATGAAACAAAATTCATAACATCAATACAGAAGCGGAAGCATACTATCATCATAAACTGTAGAAGCATAACAAATCCATAAAACAACAACAATGAGCCACTCTCAATTCTGAGCGGCTGTCTACAATCCGATACAACACTGAGTCCAAATCCTTTGCACACTCGACGTCCAGCCAGTCCCTTCAAGCAAGCTTCTCCTTACTCTAACTAATCAGGTGCCAACTTAATACTCTACCTGGGAGGAGAAAACAGAAGAGTGAGCGAATTACATTCAAAGAAGTATAATCATACGTCACTATCAACCATGAAGAAGCATGAGCATGATAATGAAAAGGTGCAACAAGCATTTGAAATACAATGAGACTTCAGAGGAAAGGAACATTTAGAAGTATCAATTTGCCATTTATCATGTCTTAGAACATTTAATTGCAATTTGAACATGTTTTAGTGCATTTATCAATTTACTTTAGTCTTTCATGACCCGGGGCCAAAGAGGTCGTATTTCAGCAACGATGCGAGAGAACGAGGAAAGGATCATGATACTCCACATGATCTAAGGCCGTGAGGGATTATCTTTTACGACCCATCCGGGGGGTCGTGCACATCATGCCGTAAATCGCCCCATTCCCCCAGGGTACTAGGGCAGTCCTCGTTCTTCCACAATAGTATCCTAAGGCGTAACACGGACATCACCCACTCACATAAGCGACCAGAATACGTGATCAAAGCATTCATCGGGTTCCCACCGAGATGGACGTGTCAAGCCAGAGAATACTATCCATCTACAAATCCATGGTCCTAATTTCATGATTCTATTTCCATATTCATTTGAGGGAAAGTCCGCCATATCATATTTACCATATCTCCCGCCATTTGGGAGGTTCCATCATTCACATATCACATTGTGGACTTCCCTCCAATTACTTGCTCGGTTCTTACCTTTCTTTGGATCTTACACATATCACATTGTGGACTTCCCTCCGATTACTTGCTCGGTTCTTACCTTTCTTTGGATCTTAAGCTTTTTAAGCAATTCAACAATACATATAATTATCAAGGTTCATGAGAGATCGGAGTTGCTTACCATCGATGAGCCAATCACATTGGTCCTCCTGAGTCTGCTTTCTCGAATCTTACAATTTCAAATGCACATTAGTCATAGCTTTCATAACAATAGAATGAGGGTAAAACATGCACATTTTTCATTTATTTCATATGAACAAGAATAAGAGATCGTTTAATGCTTTCGGACGCCCCAAACGGGTAGATTCTTGTCCAATCGGACGTCCGGTCGATATACATACATCATTAGGACATGGTGATTCATATCTTGAGATCAATTTAAGATAATATAAAGGTGAAAGCATGTAAATTTATTTGTTCACCTCGGGTGAACAGTGTCAGGAAGTATTTAGAGGTCTCGGACGCCGTGTACGGGTCGATTCTTGTGAATTCGGACGCCCGGCCGATATGTATACATATTTGGGACATGGTGATTCATATTTTGAGGTCAAATTAACATAATTTGAGGAAAAAAATAGTTAACCCGAATCTGGGCGTGGGTTAGGGTTTGGTGGTACCAAACCGATCGATTCAGAGCTTGTTTCGGTCAATAAATTATGGATTCCTTGATCTTAAAGCATGGGTTACCAATTTCTCACAATTTGGGTGGGTATCAAGACAATAATACCCGATGAAGAACGAATAAAAATTACAAGAGGGTAAATAGTAAGTATGAGAACACTTGCCTCGACGTGGTCTACGTTTTCTCCAACTAGCTCGAGCTCGAAATCGGACCCGAAGGCCTCCATTTTCCCCTTTTCTCCTTCGCGAGCTCTTCCCCTCACCGGGCTCCCACGGGTGCTGCCGCCGCTCCACCGTGACGCCCAGCCGGCCACGGCCTTGCACGGCCGTCTCCAGCCACCGCCGACGCCGGCGCTGCCTCCACCGACACCGCTCGCCCCCTCTCTCTCTCTTTCTCTCCCTCGCCGAAACCCTCGCCCTCACGCTGCTCTCTCCCGATTCTGCCTCCCCCCTTCCCTTTTAACTTTATTATTATTTTTATTATTATTATTATTATTATATACACACACTCACACGTTACACACACACACACACTCACACATTATATATATATATATATATATACATCTATTTTTCCCTTAAATCACAAAAACCCAAAATCGATAATCGGGCAGCCGAACGGGCTCACTTCGGACGCCGGCCCATCAGATTCAAATATTCTTCAAAATTTTCATAATATTTAATTAATTTTTCTCAAACCCGATTTACCCAAAATTACCGAAAATAATAATTAATCTCAATTTAATCGGATAAAATATTTCGGAATGTTACAATTACAGAATCACCGATTTTAGAAGGTCAACCATTAGCTACATTAGCTAAATTAGATAAGACAAACTTTAAGATTTATGAAATGACATTAAATTTAGACAAATTAGTGAATTATTAATATTAATTGTAAGCTTGGTTTAGAAATTAAGTGATTGATAGTACTGGTGTAAGCACAAGTGACATTTGATGTGTATTTTAGTCCACCAAGAGTAATGTTTAGGCAAAATTGTCATGCTAAAGGTATCTCGAACTCGGACCAAGTAGGTCACTTTAATAATTAATTAAATTCCAATTAATAGATAAACAAATCTCAAATTGGGTGTGACATAAGCAGACAAATCATACAAAATTTTGACATCTAGAATAACAATAATAATCGGACCTAAAAATCCATCAAATACCTCATCGGACAACTGTTCGAACAATATAATTATAACCTACTCTAAATAGTCATAAAGAAGAGACAGTAATCATCAAATATACTAATCCAACCGTCGAATACATATCCAAGGCCACATCGTGGCAGACCAAATATTCAAAATACAACCCAATATACAGCCCTAATCGATCAAATAATAACATAACAAATATAATACTCACCAACATATGAGGTGTTATGCCACATCTAGTCCAATTCCTATAAAATGTCCAACCCTTCTACTCTAAATGGGAAAAATATAAAACGTAAGTATAAAGTTCAACAAGTATCATATATACATGTATAAAATATTACATATAAATCAAAGAGAGGGTGACGTCACATAACAAATCGTATAAAACAATTCACAAGGTCCACATCTCATATACATATCCATTGGTTATATTTTAAGCTTGTAACTCTCGACTTTCTTATAACATCAGCTCTCAACCCAACTATATTTTAGGCATGTAACTCTTATCATCTCATATCATCGGCTTTCAACCCGATTACATTTTAGACCTGCAGCTACTCGACCATTTTTTTATCGTTATAGGTTATATTTTAGGCCTGTAACTATTCAACCATATTTTATCAATATTGGCTACATTTTAGGCCTACAACTATTCGACCATCCTTTATCATTATTTGGTACATATTAGACCTATAACTATTTGGCCATATTTTATTATTATTAGCTATATTTTAGGCCTACAACTACTTGGATATCTTTTATCATTATCAACTACACTTTAAGCATGCAATTATTCAGTCATCTTTTATTTGGATTACAAATCGGATCACTTATTGATCCACCAAGGCCTCATACCTCTATGGTCCTACACACATATTGACCCACCCAAGCCTCGGACCACCACAGTCCCACACATATATGAACCCACTCAGGCCTCGAACCACCATGGTCCTACACACCTATCAACCCACCCGAGCCTAGGACCACCATGATCCTACACACGTATCGATCTATCCGTGCCTCGGGCCACCACGGTTCTATACATATATCGACCCACCTCGGTCTTGGACCACCATAGTTCCACACACATATATCGACCCGCTTGGGCCTTGGACCACCACGATCCCACATATATATTGACCCACTTGGGCCTCAAACCACCACGGTACCATAGACACATCGACCCACCTGGGTCTCAGACCACCTCATTTCCCAACAGCGTGTATGTGAAAATGCACAATTCATACAGGATTTCATACCTATTTTCATACAAATGTACAAATATAAAAATATTTTATATCCAATATTTATCCATTTTTTAGAACATCACAAAACCCTCAAATATTTACATAAACAGAACAAAACCCTCAAACAACTAGTAAAACTCATGCATGCACTGAGAAAATCGGATGGGTTAAGTAAAATCTTACATGCACAACTTTAAACCTTTAAATCAGAATCAAAATATATCAGATACTAAAATAGATAAATGGCACAGTTAGAGAATACTTGTTTCGACCTTATATCAAATAGATATGACAACAGGATATTTCGAATGACCCAATCTCTACTTCCTCTCTCTTCTCCCCATGATCTCTCTCCTTCTCCCTGATCTATCACGCGAAATGACAGACCTACCCGCATAGGGCCTTTTACACATAGATCGGTTCTCGAGCACACCTTAGGAGTTGCTCGAGCACCTGCTCTCAAGAAAAATGGCGCTCGACCGTGCCACACATTGAAATACGTTTAAACTCTTCACGGAATATAGTCATAAAAATAACATGCAATCCTTTACTATTCCAATGTAGGTATCAAGTTCTTCTTTTAACCACAATGACAGAACTTTCGATTCATCGCTTATAGTGCTCCTGGGTGGTGTTCATCCAAATTGAGTACTAGCCTATACTCGTTCATCCATGAATTTAAGAAAGATTCTTATACATACCTTCCAATAGGTATAGTTGCTCCTATCAAAGTAGGGAGAAACGGAGGGAGAGTGGCTCATATACATCTAGAATAGGGTCAAAAATTGGGGTGAGTCTCCAATACTAAATAAAAAAGGACTAGGGAGCTCCTAATTATAACTCGTTTTGACCCTTTTACAAATTACAGAATATAAAATATAAGAATATATAAGATACATAAAATATATTCAGATTTAGAAGAATTACACAATCAAAAACACATAAAAAATAAGCACAATAAGGAGCAATGATTAAAACAAAATTTTGATGACGAAGGAAAACCTTGATAACTACAACTATCGAGTAAAAACTTCCGTATTTTTATGGCTAGTGAAAAAATGACTAAGAAAGTTAATTTATAGACAGGTGGTATAGGCGTATTAATTTAGTCGACTTACTCCCAATTTATGACCTCTACCAATGAACTCCTTGGATTTACCTTCAACAATAGAATTAGACACTTTTCAATCTTTATGTCAATCTTGCTTTATGAGTCGTCGAATGTCCGCACACCATTGAATCTCAATTTCTACGCCACTCACATCTCTTATAAAGATTAATAGACAGGAAAGGGTGTGTAGGATAAAGTAAATGAAGTGAAAATACTTTAGATTTGAGGGTGAATTTTCTCAAATTGGAACAAATTATAAGCATGAAAGTGAGCTTTTTTGCCAAGTAGTCGTAAGAATATTTCACCAATAGTTCTAACACAAAATGGAGAATGTGGGTATTTATAGAGAAGTTTCAAAATTTTGTTAAAAATGCATCCATATAGAAATACGCGTCCTGACACTAGAGCACCAGTCAAGTGCATGTTAGGTGTGCCCAGGCTAGCACAAGATCCACGCCCTAGTGCTCAAACACGGATCGGACGCGCCTCGAGCACATACATTCGTAAAAAGGCGCTTCAAGTGCACCTCAAGCGCAGGCTTATGAGAAACGACGCTCGTGTGTGGGTCAGGCGCTAGGCAAACATGGATACTTAGAGTAGTACATCGACGAATATCGGGCGTAAATTTGATGCGGATCTTCAGGACAATGAAAAAGCCACCATTGAACAATCAAACACAGTCACGGAATATGCTAACACATAATATACCTATCGCTCTAACTTTCCATTTTGGTGGATTCTAAATCTTATTCTTCTGTAATAATTGTAAACTTAATCTTCAATTAATTAATTTTGATATTTTCTCTTGTTTCAATTTCCTCTCAAAATCCATTCTCTATATAAAACAGTATTAAGAGACTTCAAGAAATTGTGTTGGATATAAATTTATATATTTATGAGATTTCTGTGAAAGGAAAATGAGTATAGGAAGGAGTACAAGGGACTACTAACATCATTCATATGGATGCGCAAGCTCTCATTGAAAAAATGGATTAATCAAGAAGTTTGAATGTGTTGTGGATTGGTGTCCTTTTAGCCTTCAAATTTCAGCTTGGGAAAACTAGTCCTCGGGGGCTCAAATCTATCTCATGATGTGAGAAGCTTTGGAACCATAAAGAGTAATTGTTGTGGGAGGCCATTTATGAAATTAAATGCTCTAGGAGCATGGTTGTATCCGAGCTTCATTGCCTATAAATAATCATGTAGTTTGATAATTTAAGGAGAGACACTTGAATTTTAATTAGAGATTATTATCATTGAGCTTCTTGTATGACCCTTAAAACCAGATTTTAGTTGATTTGAAAATTGTCATATTTTGATTTTTCTAGGTCTTCTTATATTATTGTTGTTGAATGAGCCGACTATCTGTATCTTTTTACCTTTTTCTATATGCTATTTACAAATTTACAAAATACTCATCTATCTAATATTAAAATTTCAGTCCCCTGTAAAAATAACGATCCAACTATCATAGTAGAATTAACCAAACCAAAAGTACACAGTCGTTACAGTTTGTGTTTATTTTTTTTTTTATAGTAGATTTATTCTACTATTTGCTCTATTTAAAGCATTATGTCTCAGCTCAATTCTACTTTATTGTACTCGCACAGAACTCATCTATCATATCTCATGTGACGTAGACAAATTTACTGTATAAAGACATATAACTGTTCCAAAAAGCACGCTATGCCATATGAGTTTGAGCATAAATAATTTGAGCATATCAACATTAGACTCAAAAATGATCAGTTAAACTTAATTTTTTATATAGAATAAAAGGTTTAGACTTTTTTTTGGCATTTTCCTAGATCTCTGTTCTTTCTCCTGCTAGAAAATTATATAGTAACTCTCTTTGTTGAATTGTAGTTGATTGGTTTAATCATATTTTAAAAAACGTTTTATCATATTGAACTATAACAAACTCTTACTATCTGGCTATCTTCCTTTCAAATTTTGCTGAGATAATAACACCCATTTAAATTTTCTTTGACAAATTGCTTGTTTGATAGTATTCGTTGATGGCAAAATAGCTTTAAGCAATGGGAAACTGTAAAACGAGTAATTAATTGCTAATTTTATATAAACGATATTGTCTGCTCAATTATTTTTCATTACGGTAAAAAACTATAAATTTGATTAACATATTCTCAGTAATTCTTATCCTAATAATGTATCTCGGTGTAAATATTTAAATTTTGATATTGTGTTTAATTGGTGTTCCACATCCTATGCCGATGCTTCTTGGATTTAGAGCATCACCAATAGATTGCCATAAAATCACGCCAAAGAACTCATTCTGAAAATTTATTTGTTCATGTGAGCCCAAAAATGATTGAATACTTCAACAATAATCCCTGAAGTTAATGATCTCTCAAACGGAGAATGTTGTTCAGTGCTCTACAGAGTCTGAAGATGACAAGGCTGATGGAATTATGAGGCGTTGGCTAGAGCGATATGCCAATGCCCAGGTGCCCACAAAAGATATAATCAAAAGGGTAGACGCAAAAGCCAGGAAACAAGTGAAGTTGAGACAACAATGTACAAAAGATTCCGATCCTTCAATGTCATTTCGTCGAAGGTCACTTCAAAACAAGAAGAGAAGATCAACTGGGGATGACAATTTGTTCCGTTGTTCTCCCATGTTCCCAACTTACATGGCTGCAACCGAGTCTGCGAAGGCGAGATTAAGGTCAACTAGCTCGCCCAGGTTAAGGCCAATGGTGCATTCTGATGCTTATTCAGATGGCGATTCACCTTATAAGCACAAGCTGTCGCCAATGTCTTCCATTAACAGTGATGTGACTGGCAAGCCTATTTGTCCCCAGCGGAGATCCCTAAGCTTAAAAGGCCTTTCTACTCCTCTTGGATCGTGCAGGATCTTGCAGGATGCAGGTATTGAATCCGAGAGCTTACTGCTGAATCGAGACTGCCCTTAGATAATTTCAAGGTCACGGTTGTATACATAAGACCTTGTGTAACTAGTACTCTTTCCAGTGGCAGTATGAATGGTGGCTTGGGTCAGCATTTTACACTTGAAAAGCAAACAACGGTTAGAATGTAAGCGTCCATTTGTAAAAGAATTGGGGAGCTTTTGGGAGAAGTGTAGATCAACCTTTGAGACTGTCACATATGGTACTCTATCTGCCTTTAAATCTTTACTGTTATGATGACATGCATTAATGTTTTATAATTGAATGTTGTCTTTCAATTCTCATTAAAATTGTATTGAAACTAGCTGCCATGACACCGGGCGGCCCAGCAGTTCAGAAGTTGGGCTGAAAAATGGGGGAATTCAGATAGACCGTCCCGAAACTCACTAAACAGAAAGACAACAGTTCAATGACAAGTGATCAACATTTCATTCCACTGAGCAGCAAAGCGGAAGCGCATCAGCCATATCAGCAATCCGTGCACAATTAACTAGTGGCAGAAACAATTTAGTTGCTGATGTTGAAGAGGTGTTAGATGCTACTGAAGTCTGTAAATCTATCAACTTGTTTGCCGAACGTAAGAATAACTGAATTGTATGGGGTTAACTGGTGTGCTTGTTTGAGTCTGAGGACTGAAACTTTAGTTTAGTAAGCTGAATAATCATGTATTGAATGGTTTGTTGACTGAATGCTCTTCCTTTCTTCGTAGCCTTTCCTTGTTCGTCTTTAATTTCCGAATGTATTATGTTGAGGTACTTCTGCGTCGCATAACACTTGGTATCAGATTTTGCCCTCCACTGTCACACCACAAAGCTCAAATTGAGGGAAGAGCAGCCCTTGGTCTTGTTGTACAAAGGTGCATTAATCTGAACTCGTTCTGCCATATCTCTATTTCCAATTCTGTTGAACAAGATCCTATTCGTGCATGACTTCCACTGCACTTGCCATCCATTTTTGCTATTGATACTGGGAAGGGAAAATAAGTAACCAAACGAAAAGAAATTAAAAGGGGAAGAAATAGGAGAAGAGAATAGAGGGAAAAGTAGCAAAGATTAGTAAAGAGAAGAAAATCATAATATTTAATATTAATTTAACTTATTAATAATTTTTTAATAATAGAATTAGGATCATTATATAGATGAACCATATTCCTAAGTTAATTGAAAAATAAAAATAATTTTTAAAAATATTTATCAAATAAAACCTCTTAATGAAATAAAATTTTTCAAGTAAAATAAAATCAAGATAAAATAAAATAAAAACACAATCAAATCAAATAAAATTTTTTTTGTTTAAAAATATCTGTAATGTTCGTATCAATTCTGCCATGATAGTTAAGACTTGATCTCGATGAGTAAAACAAGAGAAGTAGGGAAGGGGACATCCGCACTCTGATACCAAATTTAATATAATGATGGAAAAATAAGGAACAAAAAGGAGAAAAAATTAGGAAAAATGGAAGAAATAAGAAAAATGAATAGAAAAAAAAAAGAGTAAAGATTAGTAGAGAAAAAGGTAAATCACAGTACTTAATATTAATTCAATTTATTAAGATCTTTCCAATAATAAAATTAGGGTCATTATATAAAAAAATTTTATCCCTAAATTAAATAAAAAATAAATATAATTTTTTAATTAATAATATTTTAAAATAAAAAAAATATATCATAATTTTTTAAAATTTTTATTAAATAAAATTTCTTAATAAAATAAAATCTTTTTCATTTTAAAATGTGCAGAATGTCTCCATCAACAATCTACCATCGTACTAATGTCCAAATGCATCTGCATCATCACCACGTTGCAGCCTCACAAGAAATGAACTGAGCAGATCATCCCAGTCAACAAGAGTTGCATCAACCTCAAGAGTCAGATGAGGTAATATCCTCCCAACTCTCAGATCAACTGAGCATCCTCTTAAATCAGGTGAATACTGCGATACTCAATCGGCAAAACACCTCATCTCCTCCGCATAAATCACATTGCTGATTCAACACGGGTTGCATCCCCACGCCCACCACAGCCTACCCCGCCACCAATTCATCAACCACCCGTACCATCTTCCCAAGCACATTGACTATCCCTCAACCCATTCACCACATGGATTTTGTCATCAGCATAAAATATTTAAATCGAATTCCCCTACATTAATGGCCAAAATCCAAGAAATTGGATCTTTAGATTCCTACTCTACTCCCCACTTTATCGAGTCTTACCCGAGTACCAATTAGACATGAGTTCCATGTTCTTGGAGAGCCAAGCAGCCACGGGGTCCAGAGCTGTATCATGCAAAACCGATGTAATCTATGGGAGATCTTCAGTGGTGATTTTTGTAATCGATTTGGCGACAGATCCATGGTAGACATTAGAGAGGGATTACAGCAAAGGAGCATCGGTGGAATCATATCAATAGCAGTTCAAAACGCTCAAAACTGACGTGCTTATGCAGAATGCTGTGTTAACTGAGAGTCATTCCATCTCCAGTCACTTTGAGCGTGCATAAAGATAGACTAAGGCCAATGGTAAGGATTCTCAATCCTCTTTCTATTAAACGTGCATTTCAATCAGCACAGTCGCGAAAACAAGTTGTGGAGGCTTTACACAAATCTCCCAAACCGTTTACCATAGCTAACTATATCAACACAAAAATCCACCAGTCTGTTATACCTGAAATCAGATGTAATCCCACCAAACCAGCACTAATTCTAGATCAAAAAGAAATCATTAAGCCTTTACTATAAATGCCAAGAGAAATTTTCAATTGTCCATAGATGCACATTGAAACAATGTAATGATATTTCTGCTGTACTTGATCAACAGTAACTAGCAGAACCTTCAACTGATCAGTCAGAAGGGTTCATAGAGGAAGACGACTTCTGAAATTTTAATTAACGCACTCCCAGTCACTCCTCATACCACCTTCAAGATCAAATATCCTATTGTCATTTTGGTGGATGGTGGCAAAACATAGTTTTCTGGACCCACGGCTCATAGAAAAAGCTCACAGACCTACTGTACACAATCTCCTTTCCATTGACAATAAAATGCCAATAAAATATATCACGCAAGAATAACACGAAGGAATTTCACAATTAAAACAATATGAATGTTATTCTGGATTGTACTTATTCAATCAAGAATAACATAAAAAAAAAAAGTTATCATTGAGAAAACGAAAAATATTCATAGGTACATTAATTATCCAACTATTAGCATCCCACTAGTCTAATACAAACCACTAAGCCAAATGACTCAAAAGACTGATGCCACCTAGACACTAATTCTAGAATTGGACCGAAACTCCTTCAAGTTCCCTAGCCAAACTTGAGTGATAAAGCCTATGTCAAATTTGAGTGAAGTGCATGCATTACCACAGCAGAAAGAGAAGATAAGCCAACTATCTTCAAATTTGGTGACTAATGCTCTTTTTTTTTTTTCTAGCAGCAAAGGGGAATATTTCAAATGAAGGATACAAAGGCATAGGGTTTTCAAAGCAAGACAGACCTTATTATTCAGATTGCATAACTTCAGGTCATAATCTTGAAAATTATTTTAAAGCTCATCCAAAATTTGACAAACTGCATTGTTCTTGTCCAATACGATTGGACATAGCATTGACATATCTTATAAACTTCATGGATGTCCTCCTAGCCACAAGTTATTTAACAAGCAAAGAACTTTAATAACTCCTCAAGTTAGTGCAGCAGTTTCAGCTATATCACAGGAAGCCAGTGAAAAATCCCAGGCTACATCAATAACCTAATAACAATTTTAGGACCTCTAGTCTCAATTCTGTCCCAAATCATGTAATCTGCAAACTTGGTTCAAACGAACACATCAAAGCCTGATACTGCAACTACTATGTTGGTATTTCTTTATTTTCTCTGCTTTTCAAAGAATTTCTTCCAAGAAAATGGTATTTCTTAGATAATTGAAATATGAGTAACTGATCATACAATCTGTGATCCATGCTACGCAGACAAGCAGAGGGAAATAGAGGGATGTAAGAAAGGGAAAGGGGAGTTCAGACAGGGAGAACGAGAGAGAGAGAGGAAGAGAGGGAGAAAAGACAAAACGCAGGGAAGGTTCTGTAGTCAGAGCGAGTCAGAGGGAGAGGGAGAGGAAGAGGGAGAGATTAAGACGCAGTGCAGAAGCTGAAGTAATGTTTCTCTATATCTCAACAGAATAGTAATTGGCTTACTTTATACAGGAAGGGCATCACTCCTGGGCCCAGCATAACAGAAATCAAAAATAACAAAAATAACTGAAAACAAACCAGAACAGAAGAAAATCAAAACAAAAATAACAGAAGGGAAAAGCGGAACAGAAAGGGAAGGGGAATAACAAGTTAACAACAAAGAGAAAATTAGTTATAACAATTAATCATAATCATGAAATCTCAGGGACAGTTGGATTGCCCGAGTGCTCCTCTGTCTGGCAGTTGTTTGGTGATGAGGTACACCCGGGGGGGCATTGAAAAGTCTTGTAACATTATTATTCTTGTCAAAAAGAACCTTATCCTCAAAGTTGAACAAAGAAAAATCCTGTCGAAATTTGGTGATGGCTTCCCAAGTGGCCTCTTTTGGTGTTTGCGACTGCCAATGCACCAAAACCTAGGAAATGCGCTCCTTGTGGTAAAGAATCTAGCAAAAATCGAGAACTTAGTGGGCTTACACTGGCGGCTAGGAACCCTAGGCTTCAGCAAGCAATTCAAACGACTATTGGGGGTGATCTCCGTGGCACTACTTGAGTAAGGAGACATGGAATACGTTATGTATTTTGAAATGTTTCGATAAATCCAAGCAGTGGGCTACAGTACCTACTCGCTCCAAAATACGAAAAGGACATTAATAATATTTGGCAAGTTTATTAGTCTGCCGGTTTGCCACCAAGGCTTGATGATATGGCTAAAGATGAATATAGGCAAAATCTCCAATCTGAAATTCCTTGTCGGTTCAATGGGAATCCGCCTTTTGTTTCATTCGATGTTACGCCTGTTGCAAATTGGCTTTGAGAGCATCAAGGACAGGGGAATGACAGGTCAAAAACTCATCGACAGAGGCTATAGAAGTGGCACCTTGGACATAATCGAGCAGATGGGGGCTTCCGTTCATACGCTGTCTCAAACAGGCTCATTTTAATGGACAAATGTGTAGCGAGTATAAGCCCAAAAATAGAGCCCAATCTCAAAAGATCGGTCTGATAGAAGGAAGAGCCCCTCAGGCTTATAAGTTTTCTATTGTGGAGTTTGCTCCCCGATGTAGGACTCGCAATATTCCTCCTCCCTTCAATAGCCGAAGATATCGGTAGATGCACTCTGTGGCACTTCACTTGGTGGCTTTCATTCTACGACGCTTCACTTTGATTTTTCGGTCAACCCCTCCCAGTAGCCATTTTCAGTCAGAACTCTCCATAGGTAGCCTTATTTGGATCGAGGCCAATCTCATTGAAAGCACTATTGTTACGAGTATAAGTTCAAGAGAAGAGTACAATATTAAAAGACTGATCTAATAGGATGAAGAATCTCTCAAGCTTATAAGCCAACCCTTATTGAGCTGACTCCTCGATGCGAGACTCGTAATAAAATGTTAAGCAGTGTTATAACTTCATTTAGCCTAAGGTAAATATTGAATCCAAGAGGAGGCGTGTTCAGTAACAAAACAGCGCAGATGGTCTTCAAGATATTGGTTAACAACTTCGGTTTGCCCATTCGACTGCGAATGGTAGGAACTGCTAGTAGACAGCTTGGTTCTGTGTAACCTAAAAAGTTCCTTCCAAAACGTACTCATAAAAATGGGGTTCCAATCCAAGGCAATATCCACCAAAAAACCATGCAACCGGCAAATATCTTTGATAAAGATATAGATTTATGGGTAAATTGCTGAGTCATCTTAGTTTGAAGCAGCTGTTGCCAACAAATCCCCCATCAGGCTCCTAATTTCAGACTAATGTCCCAGGATTTGTGCTAATTCATATCTTTATTTGGCTTCTTGGAGTGTTGCCTAGTGTTGCTGTGTGATTGGCTTTGAATAAACTAATTTGTGCTGCCTGCTTCACCTCTTCCCATGGAGATTTCGACTGCCCTGCTGCTGCCCGAGCTACTGCTGAAGTAAGCAGCTTATAAGCTGCTCTTATATTATTCTTAGTTGGCTAAGTGTGCCATGCAGCTTCCCCTTTGATTGTCCTCCAATTTATTATAAGTCATGCTACCCGTATATCTTGTTGCTGATGCTGTTGTCCTACCAAGCTGCTATATTCTGCTACTGCTCAAGTGCCTTCTTATGAACCAAAGTTAATTTGGTTGCTAAGCGATTGAAAATTTAGCAACTGAACTGATATTTTGTCACTTAAAATTAATTTGATTGCTAATCGACTGAAAATTTAACAACAAAACTGTCTTCTTACTAACTAAAATTAATTTGGTTGCTAATTGGGTTCGTTGATTAAATTTGCGCTGATCCATTAATATAATTTGTGTCGTAACTCCATCCCGGGGTAAACATTAACATGACTATTATAATTATAAAATTTAACCCTTACACGAACTATCAATGAATATCACCTAAAACTATTCAGAACCTGAACATCAAGCCAATTTACATCATAATTACAATCTAAATCTATCCGGAAGCCACATTACATCATTTCACATGTTCTAAAGCTTTCTAAAAAATATAATACTTGCATTCGAATAACCAAAACATAGGCTAATATCATCCAAAATTGTCTAATTAATTAAAATATATCATTAGCCCCATTAATCATCATCCGAACGCTGTCTGTACATAACATTATACAATTAATATTATCTATAATTATTAAACTGTAATAATCATCATTGATTCATGAATCTAACTTCTCCTATCAGGTTGATCCTTCAATATTGAATGCCTAACAAGGACTTGTACATCTTATCCAAGGGTTAATAAAAAATAGTAATGAGTGATCTAAATACTCAATAAAGCACATTACATATATCAAGGAACATGCATACTTATACTTAAATTTATACTAGAGGAAATACGGATCATAATAGAATGCAAAGAAATGAAACATGAGCAGGAAAACCTTCATGATGCATTTTCAAATTTCTTATCTTATTATTTTTTAGTCTTAGTCATCAAAACATACATAAATTTTACTTTTCCTTAGGGACCAGGGTTAGTAAACCTTACTAGTTAAATGAGTAAAAAATTGAAGATTAACTTGTATATGTTCCTATACAACTAAAAGCCATACACTCCTATTCAAGATTTAGAGGTGGACCGTCTACATATTACCCTATAGATAGGGTTAAACGTCGCTTCTTAAACCCAGAGTTATGTAGGGTCTGAAATAGATATATTATTATAATATATTAAGCTATTTCAAAATATACTATCTACTGAACAATTTTTTATCCAATTTCTTATTCTTATAAAAACACTACAATTTTCCTTAATTCTTCTTGATTTTCTCATCCCTAAAAAAAATAATCATAATTCACAACATATTATAGATTTTTTGATCATAATTTCATAAACTTATACTTCTGTAGAAACTTATTTATATTACACTTTGAAGATATGACCAATTCTGAAAATTTAAAATTCAGCATTTAATGTAAAAAATTCAACAAGATATGCATTTTCAATATATATTTTAAATTTCAAACTTTAATTGTCAGCATATATGTATTTTCAACTTTCAATAAAACTTATATTTGAGGAATTGGGGTCTATATAAGTTACAACACAAATTTCAAACAATGAACTGCAATAAAATTTAAGAAAATACAATGAAATCAGCATGCAAATTTTTCTGCAAATTTTTTAGTTTAGGGACATACATGCAGGGCCTTTCCATGATTCTCTAGAACATATATATAGTAATTTTAAACTGTAAGTAGACCGCTATACAAATTTGAGGTATAAATAGTTCAAAATTCGGCAATAGTTTATCAATTAGTGTAGAAATTTTGCTCCCTAATTTCCTCGACAGATTACTTAAGCATACAAAGCATTTTATGAAGAAATTCAGTGCATGCAGAAGGTTAAAAGTACATTTCTAGGCATGTAAAGATTTATATACAAAATTTAAGAATTGAATAATATCGTAACTTATAATCAAAATACGCATGAAGTCATAACACAAAATTCAGCATATATACTTGACTTAAATATGAATTCTCATGAAATATCTCTACAAAATTGTGAAATATAGAAATGCATGCTTAGCATACACATATAAACTTCAATATCATGACTTGGATGAGTATTAAAACAAAAATGTTAAGAAAAAATGGCAATGAATGGCAAGAAGGGAAAGAGGAGCTTAAAGTGATGAGTGAGAATTCAGAGGCCGAGACATACCAGAAGTCCAGCACTACTTCTAATGCTTTTCTTTTTGCCAACATGATGATATAATCTGCTACCTCCTCAAGGAGCTTTGGTAAGCTGAATGCTCCTCCTCCTTGTTGCATCTTGCATGATTCATTCTTATTCCTGTCAAGGATATGCTTCAATTATTCAATAATAATGTATAAAGCATACAAGGTAAAAAAAAGTTTGAAATCTTATGTTATTCTAAAAAATGTTATACATGTTTAGAAAAATATAGATTTTTTTAGTTTTCTCCGATTTGAATATTAATTAGGGCATTGGACTTTTCAGACCCCAAATTTTGTGTTGGGTTTGCCATTAGGAAACAGTGAAAATTGTCTAAAAAATGACAAATCAACCTTCCTTTTCAATTTGAAAATTTAAAAGATGGCTTCTGCCTTGATATGGCTATGAGTACACACATGAATATGCATGTAAATGTAATGAAATTCAGTTTATTTAGTTCATTCTTCAGGGGTATGCCATAACAAGAAAGAAAATTTTGAGTGATAAATCCCAATTAAAGTCGATGATACATATAATTTTACCAAATAAATACTATCAAATAAAAGAATTAAAAGCATTTTATTTTCTGAATATTTAGTGGTAAAACTCCTCACATTATCATTAATCCTAACAATTAAAGCCTAAACTATATAATGTAGTTTAGGCCAATTAATCTCAATTATAATTTGTGTTTGAACAAAGCAAACGGGTACAATTAATCAGAGGAGTCCCGTTACAATTCTCCTTTTTTTTAACTTTATTTATATTCCTAATGGTAGATTTTCTCATAACAACTTGGAGAGTTAGAATTGTAAGAACATATAAAAATATATTTGATCTAATTTATAATCTTTGTTGTCTAAATTGTCTGGATGAGATTCTTACAATTGGGAGCATAGGACTATGACAATTTTCGAACCAAAGAAGGAACTTGAAAAATCGCACAATAGTTTTCTGTAAATTTAAGACTAAAGATCATAGTAGTAATGTGACATATTGGCATTTTGATTTGAGTTTATTAGGTTATCAACCTGATATAGTTATAAATAAAGTTAATCAATGCCTTGTTAATTGCAAATTAGTTTTGATGGATCTGTCACCCATGGGTCGATTTGAAATTTAGGCCCACAATGGGAGAATGGTCCAGAAGTAGCAGCCCAGGAGATGGCCCCTGCGGCCCAAGGTCTGAGATGGCACAACCCAGGACCGCCTATCAAAACATAAACCGATAGAGAAGCCCACCAAATGTGGCCCATAAGCATGGGTCCTAGCATCGCCAGCTCATCAAATCCAACTTAATAGCCTGTCATGTCGAGCTCTTTAAAAATGAAGGCACCAATCACAATGCTCCTCAAAGAAGGAAGGGTCAACTAGCATGCATCCCATCCTTCATTCTACAAAAACCTTGTTTTCCCCGCTGGAAAAAGGAGAGGAGAATCGCAGAAGGAGAACTCTCTCCAAACTCACAAAATGGAGGAGTGGGATACCAAAGGCATGTGGCGCTCAATCTCGAGAGCCACCAAACGTCAAGGGCATCCCATCTTCCACGCGTGAATCGGCTCATGGCTATGTGCCCTATGCCCACTTCAAGTTCTCTCACCGCTCAATCGCAATGATGATTCGAGAAGCAAAGCGTAGAGAGTCCCTCCATAGACAACCGGCGAGAGACCCTAGCTGAAAGGAATTCACAACTCAGAAGAATGGAGGGGATCAGTATCCATCTCCCTCTGCGACTCCTCCTCTCTCCGATTGACTTGATTCCCTCGTGCCTCCACGCCCTAAAGGAACTTGTAGCAGAGCCCCAGGCGATCCATACCATGTCTATGAAACATTGCTTTCAATTCCAAGCACGTGAGTATGAAAGCTCAAACCGTCCCCCCGGCCTCGATGTGCCTCCGGAGCCAGGTCCTCCATATCTCAAATTGTCTCTCATTGGGTGTACTCTACTGGAGCCCAATACTCCATCTCTCAAAGTCGCTTGCCGCTGCCTTCTCTAAGTCAAGCCCCGCCGAGCACCTCACAAAGCCGATCCCTAGCCGAGCGCACCTAACACTCAATCCCCATAAAATGCATCTACACATTTCTCCGATATCGTCAGATCTTTCTATCTATTAAAAAGATTTCTAACTCGAATTTGATGATATATCGGGGAATGAGTTTCTCCAATCCTCTCGACATATTGTTTGTCCATTGTATCAGAAAGGATCTAAGTTCAAAGTGATAGAAACCGGACTCACTTCATTTCACCACAAGAAATCAAGTGGCCCCTAATCCGTACGACAATCAATCTAGGGGTACAACAATGGCGCTGTCAGCTGGAAGGACTAAAAGTCTTATCACCACACGTTAACAAAACAAATACGATCAATAATCGTGCTCCAATCTACACATCCGTAGAGATATCACCTCCCATAGTGATTTCCACCCTTGAGAAGCCATGGCAACGCCGCGACGCTTTGACGAGCATGCGCCATTGCCTAGGAAGGCACCATGCCAACACCGCCCCGAGCCCTATGAGCTCAAGTGGGCGGTGGCTGGGGGCTCTTTCCTCATGCAAATGCCTCGCACCCAAAAGGAGCAAATAAAGAAAAAGATCCCCTGTCAAAGGAAGAACTCGCCCACCTGCCTTAACTCTGCAGATCTTGGAGGATCCAAGAGATAGGAGCCACTCTCGTAAGAAGGTTTAACCTAATCCCGTAACATAAGACAAAACCCAAAGCAATGGCATCTTTGTTATTCCCGAGATGATTGGTGACCTTCCGCTCATAAATAAGACTTTTACAACATCAAGATGTACCCTATCATTTCTCTACTGAGGTGAGAGGGGTGACCCAGAGAGCCTTCTGTGAGTGTGCAACTCTCACTCGTGAGTTGCCTCGCCGGGAGTAAGAGGCTCAACCCAAAGCTTGGCAAGGCAGATCTTGCGGTAACGTTTTTTCATCGACCATGTGCAAAGGAGCAGACCATATAAGCTATCACAATCCTTGCAATGAGGGGCTCAACATGCACAACCCACTACCCATCGCCTCAAAGCCATGGCAAAGAACTACTCCTCCGGCAGCCAAGCCAATGGACGATCACCCCAAGGGTGTAGGCACTCATCCCTCTTCTAGGCCGTACATGTCCATCCTAAGGCGCTACGCTAGGGCTCCACCTCCAACTTCCTGCATAATGGGAGCGAATCAACAACCGTAGAGGATCTAGTGGCTTGATGACCATGATCTAGGCAACTGTGCATGACAAAGCCTAGCTACATGGGGCTAGAGGGCCGACCGTGTGTCGAGATATAGAATGAAAGCCCAAAGCAAACAGAATCCATAACACCCCCGCAACCATAGAAGGCTTCGCCGCCGAAAGTTCCATGTAGCATAAGTAGGCATTTTGCCGACCTAGCCAAGTCACCATTCGTGGACGGGATTCGTTGTCTCCATCTCCTTTCAATGTTTGGGAATTGAACTAGAAGCCCCATGATTGATGTTCCAATGCTCTTCATTTGATCCTTCTACGGTTCATCGGACCCCAAGGCCTCGGTAAATTTCGATCATAGTGTCGAAAGCAAGCTAGATGCCCACAAGGGTAGTGAGTCCTCGCCTCCGCACGTGGCATTTCATGTAAGATGCTACCAGAGCATCGAGCGAGGTGAGTAGGAAGCTAGAATGCCTTTCTGGGTAGCAGGCTCGGCCCTCGCCTCGTGGTGTTTCAGGCTGAAGATGTTTCTTCGCACCAACCGAAGTCCACCTTAGGTACCGCGGGTCACATGTCAAGAATGAAAGCCCGGCATCCAAATCATGCAACTCGATTCAACATGTTGACCACGCCCCACGAAGCATAGAGGTCGTAGTCCAGAGCACTAACAAAACGCCAAATGACTCTCCAAAAAGTGAGCGTAAGTCGCACACCCAGATTCTTAATCGGTCCCAAGGGCATAGCATATCATCCATTGCAAGCACTGTCAACGATTCCATGTCAAATCCAAGTAAATCTTGTATAAACTATGCGGATTGCTTGAACCATGCTTTAATTAACAAAATAGTCATTTCATCTACTTAACCGGCTCACTCGAGTTCTTGCATATCATCCCATAACATCGAACAACCTAGATTGCCCCTAAGTAAGGTGAACTTCTTCTCACCTGCTCCTCAACCTCCAAATGGTTAAAGAACCATAGTCCCGTTACCGAGCTGCCCTTACATGGCTAAACACTAAAACCTTAGGGGGCTTTTATAGCAAGTGTATGGCGACCTGCTCCAAAAGGAGAGAGCACCATAAGTCGACAATGGTTGACGGGTTAGAACTAGACGCATGAGAGTTACGACGTCCTCTAACATGACTGAATACCGAAGGGTACATGCAGGCGGTGACCTTGGCTACACCAAAACCCAACAATGATAGCTGTAAGGTTTAGCCGGCAATCACATTTTCTCACCACCACAACCTCCACCCAGTAGGGGCGAATGCAACCAGTCAAGATTGGCAATGATAGCACCCTTGCTTAGCCGGCAAACAGGTCATACCCATGACATGACTTCCTCCCGGTAGGAGTGAGCATGGCCCAGCATGCACGTCCCAGTCATTCCCTGCAACCCTAGTGCTTTGCTAGCGGGTAAAAAGAATCGGGTAGAGAAGTTCAATGCAAACAAGAAATATCATCAACAGTAATCAAAATGATTTAGCTAATTCATTGAAAATCGGATACACATCATGAAGGCATACATCACCTCAAAATTACAAAATACTACCTACGCCTATGGACCAAACCTGAATCGCCATCCTATGGCCGAGAGCCCCTTGAAAACCGCGGCGCAGGCCCTTCGCCCTATCTCCCTTTGTAGGCGATCGTGCCCATACGACGAGAGGCTCCAGCTGCCTCGAGTCCAAGAAACCAACAAGAAAGTCGGAGCCGCCAAAGAGGCTATCGATCCGTAAAACGGATGCCCCTAAAACCGCTCATCCAAAGATCGGGCCACCTCCTTAAGATGAAACTTGGTCTTAGCTCTCCCTCCAAACAAGCGCACACGCCCAAAGAGATCATTATGCCACTGTTGACTCTCCCAAAACTCGACCTCAAAGATCCGATCCAGAGCTTGACATTGGCCTCCAAGAGCTCTTGTAATCTCGCCTCAAATTTAGATAGAGCTTGGTCGAGGTAGCGGGCTACTCGCATAATCGCTGTGCCTCGCATAGCGATGTTGACCCAGTGCTCCATCTACTCGCTGACTCAATTGGTGCACAGGTATAACAAGTGGGCAATCTCATCCCTCGCAAGCGCACAGCCTCCTCCATCAAGCAAGGAACCCCCCTTAGCTGTCAAGTAGAAAAGAGTAGTGAATTAGAGGCTATAGAAAAAAAACATACATATAGAAACTTGTGTTACCTCCCAGAGCGGCGAGTGAACCTGGCGAGAAGATCCAACAGACTCGAGGCTAGGAGGCGCCCTCAGGGCCCCATGGCTCAAGATTTGAGGTGCCCAAGTGGCGCCCTCCTCAACCAAGAGCCGCACCTATCGAGTCATCTTCTCTAATGACCTCTGTTATTCACTCATCTTCACCTCCCACCTCATCCAAAGCCCAAAGATAGAGAAAGACAATGCCTCCAGCCATGAGGCAAATGAGGTCACAATGTCACACAATATCTTGGTGAGCCATTCAAAATAGAAGCTAGCTAACGGAATGGTGATGGCCACTCACTGAGATGTTCACAAAGACAAGAGAGTGAAGAAAATGGCTGAGGCCAAGTGCTTAAATAGCCAATGCCCTGACTTGGCAATGACATCATTCGAACACGCTGAAGCGGCACGTTCCCATAATGGCCTCAACATGTGCCCTTACTCTAACATGCAGCAACATGTCCCTTCGCTGGCGCCATTATGACAAATGATGTGGTGCCTCCTAGCACAACCCGCTGACAATCGTTGGGTTTCGACGCCTCGATTGACGCGATGGTGGCGCATTTCAGGTAATGATGACCAGGCACAGCATTTCCTAGAGATAGCAGGTTGACAATGCTCGACCCTGATAGACATGAAGCTAGTTCGACTGGTCCCTCTCCCAACCAAGCATTGGGATGAGCTGTCGAGGCCACAAGACAGAGTCATTAGTAGGACCAAACTATCAAAGTATTGAAGCCAAGCAACAGACAGCATCTGAATGCTTCAATCCTCTATGCCACTTTCTAGGCCGTAGAGGGACAGCATGCAACCTTGGCAGGCCCAAGGCTGATTTGCTCAATTCGTGTCCTTGACCAAGCATTGAGATGACTGGTCGAGGGCCGGATCGCCAAAAGACTAGGTCGCTTGCCACCTTGACCGTCGGATCATCAAAAATCAAGCAATGTGAAATGGCACACATACGCTTTAAATCACGCAAGAATATCAGAGATAAATAATACATACAAAAAAAATGCTTGGTAATTCTATTCATCAATTTTTTTTACAAAGTAGAAAGCCCCCTAGTGGGTGTACAACTCAAAAGAAATTAAAATATATGGAACAACAATCAGACTACTGAACTCCTACTTCACTGAGACGAACATCCAAAGGGTAGGCAGGGGCTTGTCTCTAAAAAGGAGTCTCAGTCGAGTTATCAGCACGGTCAAGAAGGCAAGGCTCTTGTGCACCACTGCACTCGAGCTACCGAAGCAGGAGGCGAATGGAAAAAGCCCTCCCCTGCAAGAGTAAGGCTCCGGTCACTAACTCTCATTGGGGAGGCAACCACCACCGACCTCCTATCGAGGCAAGCCATAGCCACGTAGCCACCGGGTTCACACGTAACTCGGGGTGCGACAATGACATCCTGCACTCCGAGGAGGACTCGAGGACTTCTCCCCAAGCAATTGCCAACACCATTCAGGGCAAAGAGAGAATAGCCGTCGCCTTGGTAGGGAGCCGAAGGGGGACACCTTGTCCCCTTCGTGGGCTAAATCGCCACCCTCGAGCCACCCCACCGAGGACTATTCGACAACAGTTGAAGGAAGAAGGCGGCAGCCACTCTATACCCAGGCCATGAACATTTCAACATGAGGATGGTCAGAGTATAGATATCAAGGTAGGCTTCAAGTGCATCTTCGAGCCTCTCAGGGCTCCATCCAATCCCGATCGATGGTAGTGCAGGCGCCATGCCTGCTCTGAACTCTCACACCACTTAGCTGATGAAGGGACGATTCGTGGAGTGAGACGTAGGAAGCCTTTCCATTTATAGTTGGGAAAGGGGCTCGATGAACTATTAATGCAGAAGATCATGTCTGTTAGTGCCATCCACAGAGAATTGGTAGGCATAGCAAATCACCCCCAAATACTACCTATCGAGCAAAGTTAGCCTATAAGATTTCTTGGAAAGGAAAGCACGTAGATCCGCAAGAGGCATCTCATCATAAGCATACTAGGGGTTAAAACTTTGAACCACCCAATATGGGGGCTAGTGACAAGTCTCGTCATCCATGGACTCGACCTTAATCTAGGCTCACAAAGTGGGGAGAATGGTCCTAAATTGCAACCCAAGAGAAGGCCCCACGGCCTAAAATTCAAGATCCTACGACCTAGGACCACCCATCAAGACATGGGCTGGTAGAGCCACCCGTTGAATGTGGCCCATAAGCGCACGTCCCAATAGCGCCAACTCATTGGCTCAAACTCAGCAAACATGCCTGCGTGATTATAGCCTATCATGTTAGGCTCAATTAAAGGAATACACTAATCACGGTGCTTTTCAAGAAGGAAGGACTGGCTTGCCTCAGACCCCCCATCATTTTCTCTACAAAAACCTCCTTTCTCTTACAGGAAAAAGGGAGAGGAGAATCACTGAAGGAGAATTCTCTACAAACTTGCAAAATGGAGGAGGGGGACAGCCAAGGGCATGCGGTGCTCAATCTCAAAGCCACCAAATGTTAGGGGCAATCCCTCTTCTACCGTCATCAATCCCAGCTTATGGCTGTGCTGGCCCCATGTAAGGCTCGAGATCTTCCGATTAAACAAATTATAATTAATGCAGAGAAGTTCGATATTTAGGAAAATTACTAAAAATAAAATATGTGAACGCGGAAACTTTCACTAGTTTCAGAATTTCGGTGAAAAATTAAGAACAATGAATAGTAAAAATTCAAAAGCCAGGAACTCACCCCAAAAAGCCGTAAAAATTTATTTAATGAAATCAACTTCAATTCCGGTTAATAAAAAATAAAATCAACGATAGGGAACTAATTCGGTTAAGAAATTCTCACTCGATTAGTAAGTAAATTAATTTCAATTGACTACAATGTGACCCAATCGCCCGAATTAGACCCGATTAGTAATCGAAATTAATTCGATTGATTAAATAAAATTATTTAAGTAAAATTCAGCACTCCACGTAAACGGGAAACTTGCTGTATCACCCGTGCAACTCTAAAACTATGCTGAAATCAGCAAGAAAAATGACAGCACCCTACTTTACCACGGCAACAATAGAATAGTAAGGGAAACTCACCCACACTTCTGCAAATATAGAGGGGTAGGCAGCTGAAAAATATATACATATACATATATATTATAAACTAGGAAATCAGCACACACACTAAGGAAAATTCAGGGGTAAAATTGGGAGAAGGGAGAGAGGCGCACTACACGGCAGTTGCACATGGCAGCACATTTATATATATTTGCTGATATAATTCAGCAAGGGAGGCTCACGGTAGCTGCCAGCACTCCACCCACAGCAGCACACAAAATCGGCAGCCTTCCGAAGTGATGCAGACATTCAAGATAAATATTCACTTTTATTTGCTTTCTAAATATGAAGACTCGCTTTTATTTGCATTCCAAATTAGTTGTGATTTTATTTTCATTTATTTGATTTTATTTGATTTCCTTTTCAATTATTTGATTATGATTTTGTTTCCAATTTTCTTTCACATCGGATTCTCTATATAAGAATCCCTAGGACATTTAATTGGAATGAATGAATGAATGAGTATTTGAGAAATTGATTGCAATTGAGCAATTGTACTTCCCTTCCCCTCTCCCCTTTGGTTTGATCCCTTTCTTGTCTCTACCGCTCTAGTCTAATTTCTTGTATTTACCTCTATTATTCTTTCTACTTTCACCCTCCTCCCTACATCAAATTGGTATCGAGAGATAAATCCTAATTTTTGCCGCCAAGAACACCTCCCCACACCCAACAACCACCACACAACTTCCCGCCACCAACCGCCACCCTACCGGTTCTTCCGTGCATTCTCTCCACCACCACCAGCCTCCTCTTATATCACAAAGACAAAAAAGTTGTGATTTTTCTCCTCAGGTTCTCCCGCCACACAAAGAAAAAAAGTTGTGATTTTTTTTTCCGTGTCCACCTCCTGCCAAACGAAGAAAAACAAAAAGAGAAAGTTGTGATTTTTTTTTCTCCTATGCCCACCTCTGGCCAAACGAAAAAAAAAAAGAGGTAGAAGAAGAAGCCCCGGGCACAGAAGCAGAAAGTCGTCTCTGCCACCCTGCCTCAACCAAGGAGGCGGCACCAAGCAACAGTCCACGCCGACGAAGCCATTGCAGCTGGCGCCGCTGCCACAAGCGGAGGAAAAGCCCACAGCCCCGCTAACCACCACAAACTCCCGTACCCGCCCAGTTCAGCCAAACCATACCCAAACCCCAAACCCAATTCTACCATACTACGATCCGCCCCGAAACCGTACACGACCACCTTCATCAAGCGACCTGAAACCAGGAACCCTAACCCGGACGCCTGCGCCACAGCCCACCCCAAAAACCCTAGCCTCCACCTTCCTTCAAAAAAAAAAAACTGAAGAAAGGGAGTAGAAAGAGAAGCCACGAATCGGGTGTCCCAAATCTTCGTCTTCATTCTCTGACTTTGTCTTCGCCCGCGTTCTTCTTCGTCTTCATCGCTTCATCAGATTCATCTCCTCCTCATCTTCTTCGCACCGAAGTTCGTCTTTTTTGTCGTCATCCTCTTTGCCGCCTTTATTGTCGCCGCTGCCGCCCCACCTTTCACCGCCGACGCCATCGCCCGAGAGCATGCCGTTGAGCACCGAAGCGGCGCGCCTCGCTCCCTCTGCCTCTCGTGAACTTCGAGGCCGAGAAACACAAAGCCACCAGACGTGTGATTTTAACAAAAAAAAAAGGAAAACAGTAACCGAGGAAGAAAAAAAAGAGAAAAAAAAGAGAAGAAAGAGAGAGAGAGAGAGAGAGAAAAGAGAGAGAGAAAACAAAAAAAGAAAACAAAAAAAGAGAGAAAAAAAAAGTCAAACAATAGCAGATTTCCGCAGATTTTCGTCCAATTTCAAACAAGTGGATCAGATCATCTTCGAGGCAGTTTCAACAACCCGGTCAAATTTTCTCCAGGTGTGTTTGTTCCATCTTTTTTTGAGTAGCATATTTTGTTCATCTTTAATAGTAATTAATTTTATCTACGTATGCCATTTTATTGGAAAAAAAAATTCGTTCACGCCCTCTCACTGCCATTTGACACACCCTCTCGCAATTGATTATCGCTTTATAATTTTAATAGATTAGCAACACTAATTTGCCTGATCGGAACCATACAAATCTCACAAAAAAAATTTTTTTTTGAATTGCCTCAATTGTTTATTGATCTCAATTTCATTTGGTGTTGTATGCATTTACAAAGTGGTCGAATTATTTACCATCATACCCTTGATCTAAGCATGGACTCTAACCAATTTGAAACATTGAGTCAACAATTAGCCCAATTAGCTTCCAGTCAACAACAATTACAAAATTACATGATTGCCATTCAAACTGACTTGGCCACCATTAATCAGACAAATTTGGATCTTACAAATCGGGTTGCCACTTTAGAACTAGGGCCTCACTCATCAGATGCTGAAAACTCTGATGCATCACATAACAAAGCTCACCGACGAAGGCAAAACAGACGAACTCCTAGTAGACACGATCGCAGGCCTCGATACTATGACCAAGAGCGGGATTCGGATGACCACCTCTTCAAAAATATCAAATTGGATGCTCCTACTTTTGACGGCTGCTTGGACCCTCGAATTTTCACTCGATGGGTTCACGACATGGATCGTTTCTTTGAATGGTATGGCGTGTCAGAAGACCAGAGAGTTCAATTTGCCAACCTTAAGTTGACTGGCAACGCCCAATTATATTGGGAAAGTGTGGAGGACCTCCTGATTCGGCGTCAAGCCGCCCCTGTTCGAAATTGGGTTGAAATGAAGCGACGCCTTCACGAGAAATATTTACCCCGCTCCTACAGTAGCCACTTACTCGACCAATGGAATTCTCATGCAAGGTAATCGGTTTGTAAATCGAATATGTGACTCAATTTGATGATTTTCGAATGAGATGTCACATCATTGAGAGGACGAAGCCATGACGCTGGTAGGTTCCGACAAGGGTTACACGAGGATCTTAGGAGAGAACTTGTCCTTCGTGGAGTTACAACTTTGGACCATGCGTATAATTTGGTCCGCGACTTTGAGTTAGTTACCAGGATGCCGTATCGTCAATCTACATCACACACTCCTGCCATCAATTTCAAGTTTGTTTTAGGAACCCTCCTCCACCTGTCACCCCGCAAGAGAACCTCAAGGAAAGGATGTCAAGCCCGAAAAGACATTCTCAATTACAAGATTTCAACCGTAAAGTTTTGGGCATATTTCTTCCAAATGTCCAAGTAAAACTTTATTCATTAACGGACAAAATGAAATACATGAGGAACTCCTTGAAGAACAAGTCTATGAACCCAAATTAGAGGAGTTTGATGACTTGAATGATGATGACCTTGACATATTTGTGAGTGTGCATTCGACCTACTTCCTCTCATTAAGACTCCGATTCTTCCTCCTGCACACCATTTTAGGCGTTGTGCGATGCACATTGACGCTGATGATTAGTGTCGTCACACTATTTTTCACACTTACATCAAAGTGAACGAGAAAGCTTGCAAGGTAATTGTGGATAGCGATAGTTGCATTAATGCGGTCTCTGCTAACACTATTTCTTGTTTGGGATTAAAGGCGGTCCCACACCCTAGTCCTTACAGTGTTTCTTGGATTGACACGTCTTCTATATTCGTTAAAGAACGTTGTCTTGTACTGATTCAATTTTTAGAGTACAAAGATCATATTTGGTGTGATGTCATCCCAATGGACGTGGGTCATGTCATTCTTGGGCGCCCTTGGCTCTACGACTTGGATGTGACAATCCAAAGCCGTTCCAATTCCTGCTCCTTTGTTCATAAAGGAAAGAGGATTCGCCTCTATCGCCTACCTCCAAAACCGACGACTCCCAACAAAGAACGGACTGTGGTAGTGGCCAAAGGATTACATATTATTAGTCCCACCGCATTTGAACGGGCCGCTGTTAGTGAGTCAGTTGTGTTCGCCGTTATCATCCTCAAGATCTTGTCGAACTCTTCCACACCAATTTCTAATGAGGCCCGTCAAATTCTCCAAAACTTTCAAGATGTTTTTCCTGAGGACCTACCCAATCACTTACCACCTTTACGCGAAATTCAACATGCCATTGATTTTACTCCAGGTGTGTTACTCCCAAACCTCCCTTATTACATGATGAATCCTACTGAACATGCTGAACTCTAGCAACAAGTAGACGAACTCCTTCGCAAGGGATTCATTCGAGACAGTATGAGTCCTCGTGGCAAGACGCCCCTCTTAACACCTAAGAAGGATGGGTCTTGGAGGATGTGTGTTGATAGTCGAGCAATCAATAAAATTACCGTGAAATATCATTTTCCCATTCCTAGACTTGATGACATGTTAGATATGATGGTTGGTGCCACAATCTTTTCCAAAATTGATCTAAAGAGTGGTTACCACCAAATCAGAATTCGTCCAGGGGTTGAGTGAAAAATAGCTTTCAAAACAAAGGACGACCTCTATAAATGGTTGGTCATGCCTTTTGGGCTCTCTAACGCTCCAAGCACTTTCATGAGAGTCATGACCCAGACTTTACGGCCTTTTATGGGACAGTTCCTAGTAGTTTATTTTGATGATATCCTCATTTACAGTAAGACCAAGGAGCAACATGTAGAACACCTCACACAGGTCTGCCTTACTCTGAAAAAAGAAAGCTTATTTGCTAACCTTAAGAAATGTTCCTTCTTCTCAGACAAAGTGGTTTTCTTGGGCTTTATTGTTTCTTCTGACGGGATTTCTGTCGACCCTGCAAAGATCAAGGCAATCATAAATTGGCCAGAACCCAAATCCATCCACGAAGTTCAAAGTTTTCACGGCTTAGCCACATTCTATCGCCGGTTCATCAAGGGTTTTAGCACAATCATGGCTCCCCTCACTGAGTGCATGAAGAAGGGTGACTTCACTTGGTCTCCTGATGCTGCCAAAGCTTTCAAACTCATCAAAGACAGGATGACAACAGCCCCTGTCATACGACTTCCTGACTTTTCCAAGGTATTTGAAGTAGAGTGTGATGCGTCAGGTGTAGGAATAGGAGGAGTTCTTAGTCAAGAACGCCACCCAATTGCCTACTTTAGAGGAAGAATATGAGTCCTGCCCTGATTTTAGCAAAATCTTCCTCGCTTTACAGTGTGGGCACTTAGACACCACGGACGAATTTCGTCTTCAGGATGGGTACTTATTCCGAGTTAATAAACTTTGCATCCAAAAGCGTCCGAGATTTCAGTGTGGGAAGTTCATCTTGGAGGTTTATCTCGCCATTTTGGACGTGATAAGACTATTGAGGAGGTTGAGCGACAATTTTATTGGCCTAGTTTGAAGAAAGATGTGGCTAGAATTGTCGGCATTTTGTCGACTATGCCAACTTGCCAAACACCCAAAGCAAAACATTGGCCTCTACACTCCTCTACCTATACCTAATGATCCCTATGGGATGTTAGTATGGATTTTGTGTTAGGGCTTCCCATTCCTCTCGTAAACACAATTCCATATTTGTCGCCAGGATCGCTTTTTCTATAATGGCCTCACTTCATTCCTTGTAGTAAGACTGCAGATACTTCTCGAGTCGCTCGCCTTTATTTCATTGAGATTGTCAAGTTGTATGGTCTTCCTAATACTATTGTTTCGATCGGGATGTCCGTTTCACCAGCCATTTTTGGCGGACCGTGGGCACATGGTCAAGACCAAATTAAAATTTTTCACCGCATACCACCCTCAAACAGATGGTCGATCAAGTCGTCAATCGGAGTTTAGGTAACCTCTTACGGTGTTTGGTCCAGAGCATCTTAGGAGTGGGACTTCGATCCTACTAACGCCCAACTTGCATATAATAGTTCTTTCAATAGATCATCTCGGTATGAGTCCGTTTGAAGCTGTGCATGGTTACAAACCCCGAAAACCATTGGACCTTATCCCGATGTCTCCACATGTTAGTGTGTCCATGACTGCCGAAACTTTTGCACAACATCTTCACGATTTACACATCGAGATCAATAAGCAATTAGAAGCAAGTAATATTACATATAAATTGCATGCTGATTCTCATAAAAGACATGTTGAATTCAATATAGGATATTATGTTATGGTTCGTATTAGACTGTAACAGGCGGACGTGGTAACGTCTCTAAAAGCGTAGGCACGTAGTGTGGTCCCTTTAAAATTTTATAGCCATTGGATCAAAATCATATGTTCTTGACATTCCATCCCATTTTGGTTTTCATCATACTTTCAATGTGGAAGATCTCATTGCGTATAAAGGTAACTTTTTTCCACCTGGGGATCCTTTGCCACCCCCCGCGCACCCCCCATATTGACCTTTCGCCCTCCCTGCGCCACTTCCCTCCCTCCCGCACACACCATGATAAAATTGATACTATTTTAGATGAGTGTGTGATGTTACCGTGGAGGGAACTATTCATCGCTTCCTTGTCTGTTTGATTGGTCGACTGCAGTCCGAGAATGCTTGGATTTCTCGCGAGACACTACATACAGCCTCGACCCGCACCTCTTGGAGTTCTATGTTAGGGGATTGCACTTCTTCAGGCCCTCGTCAACTTCTTTCCAGAGATCTCGATCGCTCTGTCAGCTTTCGACCCCCTCTTACTCGAATCTATCACCGTCGCCGACGGGTTGCCCAGCCACTCAGCTTATGGTTGAACAATTGATTCCTGACGTTTAACTCGCCCGGGTTGAGTTCCTCCCACCTGGAGAGAATTGATGCGGACATCAAAGATAAATATCTACTTTTATTTGCCTTCCAAATATGAAGACTCGCTTTTATTTGCATTCCAAATTAGTTGTTATTTTATTTTTATTTATTTGATTTTATTTGATTTCCTTTTCAATTATTTGATTATGATTTTGTTTCCAATTTTCTTTCACATCGGATTCTCTATATAAGAATCCCTAGGACATTTAATTGGAATGAATAAACGAATGAGTATTTGAGAAATTGATTGCAATTGAGCAATTGTGCTTCCCTTCCCCTCTCCCCTTTGGTTTGATCCCTTTCTTGTCTCTACCCCTCTAATCTAATTTGTTGTCTTTACCCATCTATTATTCTTCTCTCTACTTTCACCCTCCTCCCTACATTACGAAGCCAGCTGCAGCAGCCATTAAGGGCTATGGACGGCTGTTAAATGGCTCAAGAATGGTATCAAAATTTAGCCAAAATAATTAGGAGAAGCAGCTCACAAGCTACAAGTTGTGAGCAGCTGGAAGTTGCAGCTAAGCTGGAAATCAGCAACCAAACCAGCAGCCAATTTTAACTTCAGCACGACCAGAGTTCGTGGGAGAAAAGAGGGTGACACGGGAAGCACACATCAGCAAACTATAACCAATAATTTAGCAACACAAGGAAGCTCAATTAAAGGCTAAGTCGGGTGGTGAATTAGCAAAAAAATTCAGCCAGCCGGCTGATGATGAAGAAGGGAGAATATGAGGTGTCAGCAGAGCTAATGACTCAGCCCCTCAAATTTGATTAATATAAGAACGTGTGAGGAGGTGAGGAGAGGAAAAAAAAAGGAAACCGTGGGAAGAAAAGAGGGAAAAACAGAAGAGAAAGAAGGAAGAATAGTGGGAACCGAGAGAGAAGAAAAAGAGCAGAACCGGGAAATCAATAGGACAGCAAGGAATTTGCTAAAATCTTGGCGAGTGTACTTGAACCCCTTTTTCATTTGGTGTTGTTTATTGTCAATTTCTTAAGTCTTATCATTCTAATACTTAAATTACTCCATGGTTTTGATCATATTATTAATTTGGCATGAGATACACAAAGCTGAAATCCTCGAACCAGAACCAGAACCTGAATCAGCTTCTGAAATTATGCTTGAACCGGCAACCAAATGAACTCCAAATTGGTCCAAATTTGGTATCCAACTAGCTTTCCCTCATAATTATGTTGTGTCAAAACCGCTCAAAAAAATAAGCTTAACCGTTCACTAAAGCGGGTCCAATATCAGCAACTGGCAGAATTCAGAACCCAGTTTAGTAACTGAATCAGTTACTGTAAATCGACCGAACCAGTGACCAAATGATCTCCAAATTGGCTCAAATTTGGTATCCAACAAGTAACGAACTTCCTTGATGTTGTGTAAAATTAGCTCATAAAAATGAGCTAAACCGGTCGGTGAATCGGACCACACATCAGAACCGGACAGATTTCAACAGTTTTGCTGATATATTTCTGATAGATGAATTTTAAGCCACTGAACCGGGAACTAACCGAGCCCCAAATGCTCTGAACCGGCAGTCAAATTTGCTCAAGAATGTCAAGAAAATATTAAAGAAGCAACCTACAAAATTGGGCTTGAAATCCCTTGAACCGGATACCAAATTGGTGACACAACCGGCCCTGCTCTCTGCCAAAGCTGAACCCGACAGCTCCTAAAACATTGGCTCAACCAGCCATGAACCGGTTGAACCAGAAGCCGACCCGGCCAAGTTATGTAGTACTAAGACCAAACCATCATCATTAAAAAGGGCGTTCAAAAATACTTTGATTTGCCTGCTGAATCAGACCCTTGAATCAGCACCAAAATCTACCAAGTGACCTTGCTGATGCTGTACATTGCAGTATATAAAACCGAATAAAACCGGCCCAACCGGCACCCAATTTAACCTAAGAATGTTAATATAATGTTAAAGTATTAGCATGTAAAATTTGACCCAAATTGGACAACGAACCAACCCTGAACTGGCCACCCGACCAAGCTAGAACCTTTCTTCGTGAATGAAATTTTGGTAATTTGAACCAACCATTAAACAAGCTCTAAATTGACCACCAAAATAAATAAATTATCCTTGTTAATATAAGTTTCTAACCTACAAAAATAGCTTCAAATCGACCCCTTGAACTGGGTAAAATATTAACCTGAACTGTCCTCGAACTGGGCCTTAAATCAGCCGAGACGGACCGGCAAATACATGCTGAATTTCAGCTTATACCTTGAACTCGGAACCGGTTTATAAATGTTAAAAATTAATGAACGGACCAACCCTTGAACCGATCATTAAATCGGTCACGAACTGATAACCGAGTTTGTAAGTAATTATTCTAAAATCAATTAAGAAAATTAACCCAAATCGGCCCCAAACCGAATATCAAACCGACATATGAACTAGCCAAAAATATCATGATAAATCTGAATTTTTGCATATGAAAAAGTTGAATGATAAAGCAACTAAAATGGGTATTGCATTAATTTTTGCTGTAAGTTACAGTTTATTTGTATTATTGCATCTTATGTTTGATACTGATGGGTACACAAATAATGGGCTGGCCCAAAGAATGGTCAACAGAAGCCCAGAAAGGCCAGTCAACATTTCTGATGGCCCAGTAGGAAGATGGGCCCAGAAACTGGAAAGCCCAAAGACGGTCAACGTTGGCGTTGACCGTCTTGGTGGCCAACTTACTCACAAACGGTCAACTCAGCGTTGACCAGTTTTGTTAGGCCTTTATAGGCTTTGCAACAGTGATGGGCCTATTCTGTTATAGCCCATGCCCCTCGGTTGATCGCTACCGCTCTCCCTTCCCGTTCTCCACGAAGGTGGCCAATACACTCGACGGTGGTCAACTCGTGACGTTGACCGTCGCTCCCTATACATTGGGCTCAAATAAGGCTCTTCTACAAGAAGCCAGCCTTACCAATTTAGGCCCACCAATCATCAAAAAGGCCGACCATCCATCCTCCAAGGATATTCCACGATCTCAAAAGGAATATCAGCCAAGATTGGCGCCCTTCAAATAAGGAATGCGCGAGATCTTCCCAACTCCTTGCCCGCCTAAGGAACTCTCGGTAGAATCTTTGGGAAAGAAAGAAACCAACTTGGAAAGTGGTTGGCCGCCTGAAGGAAACAATCCTCCACACCGGGTAACAAGCATCGGCCTCCCAAAAGGAAGGCCAAAGAACATATCACAGAACGATCACTCCTTCCAAAGAAGGAGGATCGCCATCTTTGCCATAAAAGAGGCCCCCGGATTCACCCATCCGTGGCATGCTCTTAGATGCTTTCTTGGATGTTTTCATTGACACGCCTTCTTTCAAGCTTTCACTCACACAAAAACCCTAAGTGCTCGAGAAACAAGCTCGGGGTTCCCAGTGACCAAACTCTCAAACACAATCAAACTCCAAGGCAACGAGCCAGTCTTGACTACTGTTCTCTCGCCTTCCCCACCATCCAGATCTGAGAAAGGCCCCGCGCCTCTCGACATCCGGGAACAAAGCACTCTCTTCCTCTCTCCCATTGCTCTCTCTATCTTTCAGTTCCTTCCATCAAGGTCATGCATCGACTTGAGCGTCGGAGTATTTTCGGTGGGATTACCTCCCGCCGCACGCGACCTCTTATTCGTTTAGTGGTGTGCGGCAGTGATCTCGTACTTGAACGGAGCCGGTTCACATCATCCAAAAGAATCCGACTGCTCGGATCCAGTACGCATCATTGGCGCTCACCCTGGAAGCGCTTACGAAAATCCTACCACAAAAATCCGCACAAACTCTCTCTGTCACCTTCTTCTTCAACAATGGTGAACATGAGGGCACAGGCTAGCGATCCTGCTAGAGATGCCAACAACCCCGACCAGACCATGCCGTGATGTCCTCGGTCAACGGGGCCACAGGCGAAATTCTACCGCCTTACATTCAACAACTGGTGGAGCAGATGCAGGCCAACAATCGCCTGCTCCAACTGCTTTGTGCGCAGAATGAACAACAATAACTAGCGGCTCCACCAGCAGTCATTCCCGCTCTCCGCCACCAAAAAGGTGGCCGTGAGGAAGAAGAAGCTGCAAAGAGGCGAAAAAAAGTTGGAAACAATCTGGCTCCAGTATCCTCCAGCGTTCCTGGCTAGAACAGGCCAATGGAACGCTCCGGGAGTACGTCTCCAATAGAGAGCCCGGAAAGGAGAAATCCTTGATACTCTCGGGCAAAAAACCGCCACACAGTCAAGAGCGAGCCTCCAGATCGCCAGATCCGGGAGGAGGCGTAGGAATCGGTCGTCAACTCCGCCAGAAACAAGACGGAGTTGAGGAATTTCCTCAACTCCAAGAAATCAGCAAACACCACCCGCGCCGACCCACAGTGGACCAAATGCGGAACCACATGTTCCGTAATGACGAGCGCCATCGACTGGACAGGTCTCCTTTCATCTGCGAAATCTTGGTAGGCCCACTGCCGTCCAAGTTTAAAATGTCGATCCCTTGACTTATACGATGGGGGCAAGAGTCGGTTGACCACGGATCACTTCCGCACTCCATCTAAGTCTACAAAGGGTAGAAGACTCGCCGATGTGCCGCTTCCCGCCACGCCGAGGGGAGACGCGTAACCGGTTTCACCATCTCCCTTCGGCTCGCTGCCAGTTTCGTGAACTCACGGACCTCTTCCCGGCTCAATATGCATCGAGCCGACGGGAAGAAGCTTGATCGTGGCACCTCTCCCACATAAAGCGTAAAACCGGGAGAGAACCCACGCGCTTCTCGGATCGCTTCATGGCCGAGGCCAAGGATTCCCGTGAACACCGAGGAGATGAAGTTGGGCGCTTCATCTCAAAGACTAACTTATGGAGATTTCTTCAAGCACTTGGCCCACAAAATCCCCAAACATTCTCGCGACGCGGAATCCATTACCAAGGCCTACGTTGTTTAAGAGGCCAACGAGGCAAAACGCCAGAATGGGACGGATCAGCCTTCGGCCAATCCCTCGGAGAAGGAAAAAGAAAGTTCCGGGTAAACAATGTGGACCGGGGCCCTCGGTAACGCAGAGACTACGGGCCCACCACATTCACACCCTCGGCTGCACACACGCTCCAATGTTCTAATGCATTCGTGGAGAAAAGTTTCAAGTGGCCAAAGACATTAAGTAAAGACTGAAATCGCCTAAGTATGTGACTTCCACCGCTCGCCCTCACTCAACCAAGACCAGAAACGCCGCAGAGGAAAATCAAGCACTGATTCGCAGAGGACACCTCACCCGATTTGTCAAGGGATGCGGACCGTAACTCAGGAGCGGCCGATGAAGAGGGCAGAGTGAGACTCCTCCCTAACAAGATTACTGGCAGAGTAGTTAATATGATCACCACCCGACCAGTCAGAGCCCGGAGACAAAGAAGGAGCAAAGAACCGGGGAGGGAAGAACAAGACACAGTAGACAACATCATTACCTTTAGTGATTGTGACTCAAACCATGTAATCTCCCCCATACTCGACCCCCTTTGTAATCTCTAAGACTCGTTTGGATGGTATTTCGGACTACCAAATTAAACGAGTCTTTACTGATAATGGTAGCTCTAAAGACTTGCTTTACTTGGACACGTTCTTTAGATTAGGCCTAAAAAAGAATCAACTAAAACCTGCTGAATGACCTTTGTACGGCCTTGACAATGAACCAGTGCCCGTTCAAGGGACAATCCAACTGGAAGTCACCCTGGGCACCTACCCAAAAACAGCAAGTCGCATGCTAACCTTTCTAGTAGTTGACCTTCCCTCGATAACGCCATATCTGCACTCCGCCACAGCGGCATTCGGGCGATTACCTCGATTCCACACCTCAAAATGAAATTCCCGATACCCTACAGTGTTGGTGAAGTGTTAGGCGACCAAGTAATTGGGCGGACATGCTACATGTCCCAGATTGCCCCCAGTGGCAGAACTGACACGGTGGGAGAACTCGATCACTGAGACGAGACCACCTTACAGCAGGCGTAACCCGGTGAAGTCACGGATCTGGTCCCACTGGACCCGGGGGAACCGGATAAGTGTGTCCAGATTGGCGGCTCACTCACCGGGCCACTACGCGATGAATTGATCGCGTTTCTACGAAGGAACGCGCAAATCTTTTTGCTTGACTCCCGCGGACGTGCCGGATTTCACTGAGGTGACGGGTCCACAAGTCGGGCTTGATCCGCACCGGTGGTCGACGAAGCGGAGGAACCACTCCGCCGAAAACCGATCGCCATCCGAGAGGAGGTGAAGAAGCTTGGGACGCTAGATTTATTAGAGAAGTCCAGTACCCGGATTGGCTCTCAAACGTCGTCCTGGTTAAAAAGAGCAACGAAAAATGGTGAATGTGCATCGATTTTACCGACGTCAACAAGGCCTGCCCGAAAGACAATTTTCCCTTGCCCCGGATTGACCTACTGGTTGATTCCACGGCAGGGCATGAGCTTCTAAGCTTCATGGACGCTATTCGCTACACCCAGTTAGAATGAGTCCAAAAGACGAGGAGCATACCTCGCTCATGACGGACCAAGGCACCTATTGCTATAGTGGTCATGCCCGCCCGGGTTAAAAGAACGCTGGAGCCACCTACCAACGACTAGTTAACAGGATGTTCAAAATGATTGGTCGCAACATGGAGGTCTACGTCGATGACATGCTGCCAAGAGCGAGTCACAAGCGACCACACACGTGACTGGAAGAATCCTTTCAAGTGCTCCAAAGACTAAATGAAGCTAAACCCACCAAGTGTGTCTTCGGGTAGCCTCTGGGGAAGTTCTTGGGTTTCATCGTCTCTCGGCGATGGATCGAGGTAAACCCATAAAAGATTAAGGCCCCGCCTGACATGGCTCCCCGAGAAACCAGAAAAACGTCCAACGATTGGTCGGGTGGCTGCATTTTTGCCTGTCCGCTTCCTCGCGGGTTCTGGAGACAAGTACCACCCTTATTTAAGGCTCGAGAGGGACAAAATCTAACGGATTTCCGGTGGACGGCCGATTTGCGGACCGCCTTGATGAGTTGGCGGTATCTGTGCCAACCACCGTTGTTAGCATCACCCAAAGACGGAGAGGAGTTGTACCTTTACTTGGCAGTGTCGGAAGCGTCCCTCGGCTCCGTCCTCGTGCTCCAGGAGTCCGATATCCAGCAGCCGGTCTATTATGTGAGCAAAACATTGATCGGCCCAGAAACTCGCTTCCCACGCGCTGAAAAAATGGCACTGGCACTTATCTTCACAGCGCGAAAATTGAGGCCATACTTTCAGGCGCATTGCGTAGTGGTCCTTACGGACCAGCCACTGAGAGGCATACTCCAAAAACCCGACGTTTCGGGGCGATTGGTAAAGTGGGCAATTGAGTTAGGCGAGTTCGACATCGAGTTCAGGCCCAGACCTGCCATAAAGGCGCAGGCTCTGGTTGACTTCATCGTGGAGACCACGACCCCAATCCAAGAGGAACAGCCCGCAGAAAATGAAGAACATCCTAGTGGGGCCCCAGAATGGACACTCCACGTGGACGGGTCGTCCACGGACAGTGGCAATGGGGCAGGGGTGATCCTAACGACCCCTGATGGATTCGAGATCAAGTATTTCCTAAAACTTGATTTCCCAGCAACCAACAACGTCGCTGAATACGAAGCCCTACTAGCTGGCTTGCGATTAGCAAATGAGTGCTCTGCCAAGAGGTTGGCAGTTCACAGCGACTCCGAATTAATCGTCAACCAGGTCAATGGGGGCTTCGAGGCAAACAACCCTTCTTTGGCCAGGTACCTGGCAAAGGCAAGGGAGGCCATCCAGGGCTTCGACAAGCTGACCCTGGTTCACGTTCCTCGGGCCGAAAATTGGAAGGCAGACCGGCTGGCTAGAGCAGCTGCTGCCAAGAACCCAAAACAGTATTTGAGGGACATGCGGGAGGTCACAAACCGTACGATACTCCACGGGTTAAAGACTAAGTTGGAGGACGCTGGGGGCTCCTGGGCTTTTGAGCTCCCATCCGTCCTCCGGTCTTATCGTGCACAACCCCGGAAGGAACCAACGCGAGAGACGCCCTTGACCTATGTTACGGGACAAGCGGTAATTCTGTTGAAATCGGGCTCCTAAGTCTCGGTGGTGGAGTCCTTTAACCCCTGCACCAACTCCCTAAAATCAGAAGCACTTGGACTTGCTAGAGGAAGCCCACACGCAGCTGGGGAATACAGACAAGACATACCAACACCGAGTTACCCGATACTACAATAAAAGGTAAAAGCCCGGCACTGGCGTTTGGGACACAGTCCTACGAGGCATCGAGGCCCACAGTGCAAGTTGGCCGTGGAAACAAGCTCTCTCCCGGTGGGAGGGACCTTTTCTTGTCTCCGCCGTCCTGCGCAATGGAGCATACAAACTCGGAACCGGGACGAAAAGTTGGTCCCACGAACGTGAACGCAACCCCACCCAAGCGTTACTTCAATAAGAGGCCGAGGTAACGTGCTAAACCGTCTATGTGCATTCATTCGCATGATTGTGTAATTGAGTAAAATAAGAGGTTTACTTAGCATATAGGATCCTAGGTCTTGCATATATAAACTGCATTTGCCTTGCAGGTATCCACCCGACCTAGACTGCCCCTAAGTCGGGAGGGTTTTCACCCTCTCGTTAAACTCTAGTCATCTAGGTGGCCCAAAAAGTGGTCTGAAATCTTGGTCATTCAGGTGGCCCATAAGCGGTCTTAAACCCTAGTCATCTAGGTGTCCCATGAGCTGTCTGAAACCCTGGTCATCCAGGTGGCCCATGAGCTGTTTAAAACCTTGGTCGTCCAAGTAGCCCGTGAGCGGTCTGAAACCTCGGTCATCCGAGCGGCCCAATAGCGGTCGTACTAAACCTTGGTCATCCAAGTGGCCCATGGCGGTCTAAAAACCTTAGGGGGCAAGAATGGCACACGCGAAGACCTCTTTTCGAGGAGCAGCAACGTCAATCAACGACGGTCGAAGGGAGAAACATTTCTTCTCTAACATTGGCAGCCCGAGTCTTCACTTGCACGGTGCCACCAGGCTGGTTCTTACAACCGCCTGCCTGACTTAAGGATCTCACTCCTTAGGCAGCCAGCCAACCAGGTTGGCTACCCCACGCACTAACCTTCTCGATGAAAGGATAGTGTGATCCAGCAATGACGAGAAGCGTTCCTTCTCTAACGCTGGCTGCCCGAGTTTCCACTTGGATAGAGCCGCAGGGTTGGTTAATACAACCACCTGCCAAGCCTGGGGGCTCAGCTCCTTAGGCAACCGAGCAACGGCCGCCGGCCAACCAGGTTGGCCTCCCGATGCAACAACATAAGCACACACGAAGCGATAAAAGACAGTGGACACTAAACTGAAAAGAACTTCCGTTTTATTACTCACAAAAGTATGTTACAATTTACATACGGTCCAAAAAATAAAAGAGAGTACAAAAGGCTACAAGGCTGGCGGACCACCCTGGCTGTCTCGGGGCTCTCCCTGCAGGTCTTCCTTACATTGCGCTGCACGGTTTCTTTGATTAATAAACTCCACTGGGAAGTCAGGAACGACCAACCGCGCGACGTGACGTCCAATGTTGAGCCCATCCAACAGCCGGGCGTGTAGTGCGCCCCCGACCTCATGGAGGCTCATCCGAGTAGCCAGCTCGCTCTCTACGGTGGCGACTCGATCTACGAGGAGTTTATTGCTCGCTTTCGTTCGATCATCCTCCTCCTTTAGGCGAGTAACCTGCGCTTTAGCTCAAGAATCTCCGCCTTGACTCAGCGTTCTCTGTCTCCACGCCCGCCTATGACCTCAAGCATTTGTCTGCTCACAGAGCTCTCCTCCCGAGGCGCCGACTTGGCATCTAGCCGGGCTATCTCGGCCTCCCGATCGCGCATGATACGTTTCGCTTTGCTCCATTTTCGGGAGATAGCCGAGGCGATCTTCAAGGGGGACCAAAGCAAAGTGTGAGTTTATAAACATAAAAAAGAAATACAATGGAGCCGTTGAGAAAGTCATACCTCATAAGTCTTCCTGTAGGGCCTCACAGGCCTGGACTCCAGGCGTGGCCCAGCTGGTGGTGGGACCGGAGATGTTGAGCCAGGAGCACCTCTCGCGCCAAGATACGCCGGGCCGCCTCATCCAAAGACGATCAAAACTCATCTTTCGGCCGGCGCAGCCAAACTCCTCCCTTGTAGCCTCGGGGCAGCAGCTGCAGGTTTCTACCTGGTAGCCCTTGGGCAAGCCCAGGTGGTGAATCGGCTCTCGACGACGGCTCTACAACATAAACGCGTGAACCCTCGGCACGTCGCGGGGGGCTCCTCTGCAGATCCCATCTGTGCGGCTGGCTGAATCGCTCCCGCGGGTTGGGCTGGGACAATACCCCTCGCATCCGTACGGCTTTGTCCTCAACGGACCTCTCCGCTCCGGAAGCTCTGCGGGACCACCGCAAATCCCGGCCCGCCTACGAAGATCAATCTGCGAAGAGGAAGATGAGGGCGTAGTAGCTTGCCCTCTCGGTAGCCTCCTCCGAGGACCTTAGTCGAATGATCAATTTCTTTGAGACCTCGGGATTCACCATTTTAATCGGAGGGTGTGGCTTCAACCCTGGGATCAGTGGTCCCCATTTAGCCATTTTGGTCTCCTCAGGAAATCCAAAATCCCTCCTAAACTCGCTTCTGGGATTTAGCCGTATTGCCTTGGTCGCCCGGGCGTAGGCGAGTTCTCCTGCGAGACGGGGCGACCCATATGTACGTCCGGACCTTACCTCGGTCCCTCATGACGGGCCATTTCTCTCCCACCTTTACAAAGAAGAACCAGTTTTTTTTTAGGTTCTTGAGTCGTGGATGGCCTTATTTATTTTTATTCCCACACTGGGGCTGAGTGAAATCCACTCCGCCCCGGGTCACCTTAAAAATAACCTTAAATAGGACATCCTAAACTTTCGCCAAGCTTAGAAAAAAATACATATAGTATAAATATACCTCACCGCATTGGCATGAAGTCGGGCAATGGGTACGTAGGCCGTCATGATCGACTCAAGCTCCTCCTAAGAACGGGCAGGAGGCCGCTCCTCAAATGAGCCTCATAAATGATAATATAGCCCTCCAGGTGGACAAAGGGCTTTGTTGTCCTTGTCTGGGACCTTCCGTGCCATCTCTTTAGGGATATTAAACTCGACGCACAAAGCCTTAATGTCATTCTCTCTCAAATCGGATGGAAAATCCGCCACGTAAGCCATGATCAGAAGAGCTTTAGGGTTTTTGGTCGAGAAGCAAGGACGGGGAAGACGAAGGTTTGGAGGCGTAACTAATTTCAAAAAACGGAAGGAAAACTTAAGCGCCAAGCATGCAAAGGACGTTGTCGGTCCAGCCACGCGTCACCTCCTCATTTGACCCAGCAAAAGGACGGGACACTCGCACGAAACCCCTCATTAATGACACCGTCAAGATCACGCACGACGCCTCTCCACTTGACCCCGTAAAAAGAGCGAATCTTTGGCGCATTAATGACCCGGATCTCCTCCCAACCAAAGGAAGACACGTGCCGTTTTCGCTCGCCTTGGCCCGGCCAAAAGTCTGGCAGAAGTCATTTTCAGGTGGCCAAAGACGGTCAACGATTCTCGTACTCCAAAATTGACCGGGACGGTCAACAATTCGGAACACCGAATTGACTAGGGCGATCAATAATTCGATACTCGAATTGGCCAAAAACGGTCAACAATTTCGTCAAGCCCTCCTTCACGCTTTTTATAAGTTTCCACAGGATTCTCAAAGTAAGGAAAACGCGTCACATCATGAACATCTTTGAAGGCGAGAAATCGACCACCAGATGGGGGCTAGTGATGGGTACACCAATAATAAGTCGCCCAAAGAAATGTCAACGAAGCCTAGAAAGGCGGTCAATATTTCGGCGGCGAAGTAGGAAGATGGGCCCAAAAACTAAAAGCCCAAGACGGTCAACGTTGGGCGTTGACCATCCTGTGGTGGGCAACTCACAAACGGTCAACTTCGAGGCGTTGACCGGTTTTGTTAGGCCTTTAGCTTTTCAAATGATGATGGGCCTATTCTATTGTGGCCCCTGCCCTGTTGATCGCCAGCCGCTCTCCCTTCGTTCTCCACGAAGGCGGCCAACACACTGACGGTTAACTCAGACGTTGACCGTCTGCTCCCTATACGTTGGGCCCAAATAAGGCTCTTCTACAGTAATGGGCCTGACCCGTTTAGGCTCACCAATCATAAAAAGGCCGACCACGATCCTCCAAGGATATTCAACGATCTCAAAAGAAATATCAGCAAGATTGGCGCCCTTCAAATAAGGAAGGCGCCAGATCTTCCCAACTCCTTGCCAGCCAAGGAACCTCAACGGTAACATGCTGGGAAGGAAAGAAACTAACTTGGAAAGTGGTTTGCCGCCTCAGAAGGAAACAATCCTCCACAATTGGGCAACAAGTATCAGCCTCCAAAAGGAAGGCCAGCAGCATATCACAGGAACGATCACTCCTTCCAAAGGAGGAGAATCGCCATCTTTGCCATAAAAGAGGCCCTAGATTCACCATCTAGGGCATGCTTTCTTAGATGCTTTCTTGGATGTTTTCATTGACACGCTCTTCTTTGAGGCTTTCACTCACACAAAAAACCCTAAGTGCTCTGATAAACAAGCTCTGGTTCCCAGCAGCCAAACTCTCAAACACAATCAAACTCCAAGGCAACGAACGAGTCTTGACGGCCGTTCTCTGCCTTCCCACCATCCAGATATGAGAAAGGCCCTGCGCCTCTCTGACATCTGGAACAAAGCACTCTCTTCCCCTCTCCCATTGCTCTCTCTATCTTTCAGTTCCTTCCATTGAAGGTCACATCGACTTGAGCATCGGAGTGTTTTCGGTGGGATTACCTCCACCGGCAGCTGACCTCTTATTTATTTTAGTGGTGTGCAGGATTTGTACTCGGTGAACGGAGCCGGTTCACATCATCAAGAAGAATCCAACTCTATTCGAAGTCGGATCCAGGTACGCATCAGATACTATGAAAATTTGTATGGAAGCTTTGTCAGTTTGATTTTTGATTTGTATTTTCTCCTAGAATGGAGAAAATAAAGGCATAAGAACTATGAACAATGTGAAAGCTTCCATATAAAATTTTGTACATTGATTAAGAAAACTGGACTAAGGATTTATTTTCAACGGGTGATATTTCTTAACATGCTTTAGGATATTATAGTGAAAACTCGAAAATTGTCCCTCGGCCGTGGGGGTTCTTTTAGCGGTACTTTTGTTATTTCACCCCGCATATTGTGTTAAAAGTATACCGCTTACTTTTGGGTATTTGAACAGGAGGGTCTATGCCTTAAATTGTGTGTAAACATACATAATCCTTTCTTCGATTGATTACTCCATTAGTTGGTAATGCCTACTAGTTCTAGTCCCTAAAGATAAATAATAAGTAAGAAGAGAAAAGATAAATATTAAAAGTTCATGCATATTTGATATCTGTATATGTTTATTTTGAATATAAAGATATGCAAGTTCTTGCTTAATTGTGCTTTCTTGAACGTTTGGCTCACTCACTTGCTATTTTTCCTAACCCCTCAGATGGAAAGTATAAGTTGATATCTAATGATCAGAATAGTGCAGTGAAAGGTGATTAGAATTGGATGATGATAAATGGCAAATTTGATATAAAAATGTACTTCATCTTACAATGAATAAATATGTATTTATGTTATTTGGTGTTGATAATTTGGTTGTGCTTCTGCAAAATTAGTATGGATCTTATTAGTTCTTCCGTAGATTTTATGGTAATGAATTTTAATTCCTAATAATATCTCTAAAAAATTTGACGCCGTATTCCAATTATACGGGTTGGATGGATTCCGTGTATAATAATAACATATTATAGACTTATATATGTAATATGACGTCTCATTAAAAGCAAATAAGAACGTGGGATGTGACACCCCATGCCTGCTTAGAGTTCTTTCGCCACTTGGCTGGTGATGATGATTCGAGAAGTAAGGTGTAGAGAGTCCCTCCATGGACAACCTGAAAGAGACCCCGGCTGAAAGGAACTCGTAGCTCAGAAGAATGGAGGAGATCAATATCAATCTCCCTCTGCTATTCCTCCTCTCTCCAATTGATTTGACTCCTTCACGCCTCCATAGCCTAAAGGAACTTGTAGTAGAGCCCCAAGCAATCCATACCGTGTCTACAAAGCATTGCTCCCAATTCCCAGCACGTGGGCATGTTGCAAAACTCTAAACCGCCCTTGGTCGGACTCGCTTTTAGAGCCCAGTCCTCCATATCTCAAAGCTACCCCTAGTCGGGTACACTTATCAGAGCCTAGTCCTCAATTCCTTAAGGCCACGCCCTGCCGAGAGCCCTCTCTAAACAGCTCCCCATCGAGCACCCTCACAAAGTCATTTCCTGACCAAGCACCTTCCAATATTTAATCCCCCATAACATACATATACGCATTTCTCTCATATCATCGTATCTTTTTATCCATTGAAAAATATTTCTAATTTGAGCGTCAAAAGATATACCGGAAAGTAAATCTCGTCAATCCTTTGATTTCTTATTTATTCGTTGTGCTACGCAGGATCAAAATTCAAAGTGTTGGAAGTCAGGCCCGCTTCATTTCAATCGGTCGCGAAAGATCAAGTAGCCTCCTAATTTATATAGTAACCCAGATCTAGAAACACAACAAATTTATAATATTTTTTTATCGAGATCAGGCTTATTGGATTCGCGAGATTATTAGTAAAATATTTTGATAATATTTTAATCTTAGCCGATAATTATTTTCAATCTTATAAAATAATTATTAAAATTTATTCTGATAATAATATCTTCTTATATATTTATAGAAATGTAGTTAATAATATAAAAATTAATATTATTTATAATAATAATTATAATAATAAATATTAATGATGATAAATGTTAATAATAATAATAATAAATTATATTGAAGCTGTCTTTCTCCTGCCCCTTAATCTTCGCGATTCTTCTTCCCCTCTTTCGCGCTCTCTCTTTCCTCCCCTTCCCCTATCCTTCGTTCTTCACCTCTTCCCCTTTTTCCTCTTCTTCAGCCAAATGCAGCTCTCACATCCCTCGCCACTGTGCAATGTATTGGGTCGTGAGCTGTCGGTCGTCCATCTTCCTCCTCATTCATCCAACCACCTCCTCTCTACCTCTGCCGTGAGAGATAAATGTGAAGGAGGAAGTGAGAAGGCCACAATCTCCGGGAAGAAATCGCCGCCGCTTTCCTGTGTCGGAGGGAGAATCGCTGTTGTCCGATGCCATTATTCTGTGCCGCCGCCACTGTTCACCTTCGAAATCAGGCAAGTAAATCCACCGCTCTTCTGCTGGTATTCCACTGTTTTTCTGCAAATCAAGTCCTTCCTTTCTTCTTATACGGGTTAAATTTCGTACTTGTATGCCGTGATTTGGAAGATATTGGTCGTATTTTGTCGTGAGGCAAAATTGGAGAAATACGGGTCTCGGCACTGTTATAACCGGAAATGTCAAGGGTTTCTCGTTAAATTTAGGGGCAAAATCTAGTGGGATAATATAACAAAATTGTTGTCGTTCATGTGGAAAAAGTAAAACTTGGGAATTTTCCTTGTTTTTGGTGGAAATCGAAGGTGAGCGTGGAACAGATAGCTATGCTCTGTTAGTGTTACTGAAATGGTGAGGAAGAGATCTGGAAGATGATGATGCTAATGAGTCGCATGGGAGTCGACTGTATGAATACATAAATATATACAATTATATAGATAAATAGAAATTAATATATATTGCATATTGTGATATGCCTCGGTGTATATACAAGTGTAGGAGATGCCGGTTTGCATATATATGTGTGTGCGCCCACGCATTAAGTATGAGGTGTATGTATAAATACAATGTAGGTATTTATATATATATATATATATAAGTAAATTATAAGTTGATCAAGGAGGTAACTAATAGCACTTTGTTATTATTTCGGTTGGACCCTCATATGATTAGCCAGAAAGATCGAACAAGATTGTAATCGTAAGCTTTGTCCTGTAGTAATAAAATACAAAGTAATTTATGGCCTTAGATATAGGATTGGTGTACTAGAATAGACTATTAAGGATTGTGGGAAGTTTATGAATCGGATGAATAATTAATTATTCTTGTGTTTTTTCCGATAATCTTGGTAATTATTTATGTGTTAACGTAGTTCGTATGCATAGTTTTCTTGGTTATCTATGGTTAAGGTAAATGAGATTATATGAAAATATTACAGTGTCAAGGAATATGAAACTTACAATACCATAATATATTTTATAATTGTCCGATATTGATTTGTGTATTCTGGAGAATTGAGGTCAATTGGATTGATACTTATAGTTTTGTGAATATCATGCATGAGATATCGATGGATATCATATCGAGAGTTATTGGGTTTAACATGTGATTGAGATTGAGTATTCTGTCTTTATGTGGGTGTGAATTCCGGATGGACCACAGGAATACGTGTGTAGCATATTCTGAGTTTACCCGATGGGGTAATGAGAATATCATTCGTCCGTATTGAGTTCTATGATTGTATACTACCGGTGGTAAGATATCATGAGAACATATAATTGGTCACTGGTCAAATTTGTGAGTATCGGTACGCTGTAGATTTTACCCAACCATTGGAAGCAGTCGTATAATTATTAGTTCACAGTGACAAATAATATCTAAGGAGATTTTCGCGATATCTCATACAATTTGGACCTCTATTTAGATAGGTTTGATAGAACTTATATCCTTATTGATATTCGGATTTGATAGAATTCTAATTGTGTTCTTGATGGTTAGTTGTCGTGTGGCTTTTGAGTTGCTTTTATGTGTCGTTGAGTTGTGGATAATTGTTGATTTATCTCATGCTATTGGTAAATTTATTCATATTGATGTTATTATTCGAGATGCTGTATTAAATTCGAGTTATAATTGATTTATTTACTTGTTGAACGTTTGGTTTACCTTACATTTTTTTGGCTCCAGAGTAGAAGGCTGATTGCATGTTAGATGAGATCATGCATTTGATGATGAGATATTAGGTAGAGACGATCTCAAAGTTAAGAGTTTGTGACACGTTGCTTTGTTGAATGTAGTTTTGAACATTTTATTAGGACTACATTTCCAGAGAATTCTTATATTATGGATATTTATGTTATTTCATTTCGAGAAAATTATTATGGATATTATATTATTGATATATTTATGAGGATTATTTATGGTTGAGTTTTTTGCATGGATGGTCCAGCCTGGGTTGGGCGATTGGGGTCCAGGTCACCACATGTAACTCTTCTTTTTGTACATCATTTGACCAAATCTGTAGAATTTACATATATGACTTCATATCTGCCTCTAGGTTCACTCAAGCACACTCATAGTTGTACATGTGTGAAGACTAGAACATAAATAGGGATTGGAGAAAAAAAAAAGAAAAAGATGTACATCTTAGGATAACAAAAAATGACTTCACCTGAAGAGGAGTTAATTAAAAATCTCCATCCTCATTACATTAAGAAAGCTAGTAGAAGGGGAAAAAAACCGACCAATATACCCAACACCACCTCCCCTCACCTGGGGACAAGCAATTGCTTCTCATTTCCCCATTATTTTTAGAAGCTCTTGCTCCTTCAGCGGTTTAGTCAAATGAGAATCCATGCCAGCCTCATTGATCTTATTTGCTACCTCCTCGACTGTGTGAGCAGTTAATGCAATGATTGGAATGTGGATTCCATACTGCTGCTCCTCACGTCTGATCCTCTTAGTTGCCTCAAATCCATCCATTTCTGGCATCTGTTGGACACAGAAAACAGTAAATATATGTGTACTTGCCACTTAGTGACCAGGGAAAAAATGCAGAAAGAAAACTAGAGGGAAAAGAAATTCCTTTACCCTGCAGTCCATTAGAATGTAATCAAAAGGAAGGGCTGGATTTGCAAGACCTATTTGATCTTGCAAGCCTTTGGTGACAAGTGCCACAGCTTCTACCCCATTGTGGGAAAGAAATGCTGACGCTCCCAAGTGAGAAACAGTAGCAACAGCCATCCTTGCTAGCAATATGTTATCCTCAGCAATCAAAATTCTTTTTCCTTGCAATGGTTTTGCAGAGTTTGAGCTGCCTGGTTTTTGTGCTTCACCCTGATGAATAGTTGGAATTAACTCTATTTCTGGAGCTAAGGTTACCTCTACCTTGCATGCTCTTTTTAGATCATCTAGAGTTCTATTGCTTCACTTGATTATGGTGCAATGTTCTTACAGAATGTCCTTCAAAAAGAAGACGATAAGAGATAAGTGAATAAAATAAGTATAGAAAAAAAAAAGTACCTCCTTTTCCAAGCCTTTGCCTTTGTTTATTTCAACAGCCTCAATTTTTATCCTTGCTGAGGATTTCTCACTGCTTGAACTCCCAAACCCTGGTGCTTCCCGTTGAATAGGTGTTTTTGTTGCAGTCGACCACCACCTCCTCCTTTCCAAGGGCTTGTCGCAGCTTGAGTTAGAAACTTCTTTAATCTCTCCTTGCAATCGTAAATGGATGTTAGCTGGAGAATTTCTAGTCTTAGCCCTCGCATTGTTGTAGTTTGCTACTGAAGTTGGATCAAAGGCACTTCCAGCTAAAAGCATGTTGTCTCTGTTCCATCTACTTGGAGCCTTTTTAGCCAATTTGCCCCCAAATTCTGGCAGAAGTCTAATTACTTGATACAACCGACTTCCATGGAAAGGCTTTGTTATGACATGATCCATGGGAGCAAGATTTTCTTCTTCCAACCCCTGGAAATGGAGATTTCGGGTGTCTGGCTTCTCTAACCAGACGATCTGGCAAGAACAACTGCTAATATTGTGGAGATCCTTCCTAAAATTGGCAACTGATCTGCACAGCTTGGTGAAATCTCCAGTGCCAGTGTCAATCACCATCAAGACACACGAGATTGAGCCTCGCATATTTATTTTTCTCCCACGCACAGCCGCAAGATCATTCTCATCAGCGCCATCCATCCCACTAAGTGGGAAGCTCTTGGCAATTGCTGTTACTCCAAGGCTAGAGCCACTGCTGTACAGGCATGAACGCGGGCTTAGATCCGACAATCCTGAGGAGCTAACCTGGGATGAGCTGGCCAGCTGGTGCTTGATCTTTTTCAAAATACGAGGTAAATCACTCCATTTCTTGAGGACTACTAGGTTAACACCCATTCTCTTCATGTACGTATGAACCATTCTACGACGTTCATTGTTCTGAATCAGGAGGATGACCAAGGATGCATCTAACTTTGGGCTAGGTGTGTAGATGCTTCTGTCTGAGTTTGGATATGGGCCGTCGGAGATGCAATGGTGATCGTCAGATTCAATCTGTACTTGTTTGGAGGTATCTGTAGAGGAATGGCTGCTGTCACATACTTTAAAGTAGACACTGAATCTGAAACAAGTTCCCCTTTCACCGTGTTCCTTGTCAACAATCTCTATATGACCTCCCATCATCTGAACCTGGTAGGAAATATTTTGAAACTGGTTGAGTTTGGGTGTTAAGCATTCTGACAACTCTAGAAGTTAAACAAACTATATAAGTTATGCTCAGAAAAAGCAATCTAAGGAGCGAAAAATTGCTATCTTAGGCTAAATTATTGTGTCTGAAATCTTGACATAATCTGCCACCCTGCCATTAGCTTGATAACAAGTTATTAGGTTTTATCATAGCTTATCTATTTCCAAACATAGGTTAGCACTTTTAATATACAAGTTAATGCGTACTTTTTACATCTGAATTAACTTAAAATGGTGTTAAGAGGACACCTAGAGACACTCTCGATGACATGACATCTCATTTATTCATACTAACAGGTCCACACGAGAATAGATGGATAGTTGGTTGCCATGACATTTGAGGGTGTCCCAAAAATATTTCTTGTTTACTAATGATACTGATGAATATATGCAATTCTAGCAATGATCATTTAATTTAATGTGATGTAATTTATGTGTACTTACCAGAGATTGGACTATACCAAGACCTAAGCCAGTGCCTCCACTTCCAGCAGCAGTCTCTTCAACTTGCACATATTTCTCAAACACAGATTTCCTCTTCTCTTTTGGAATTCCCTTGCCTGTATCATCCACTTCCATCACAAATGTCATGCACATTGGATCTTGCTTTATCATCTCTAGCTCCTCTAAATTGTGCAACTCCTTGTTTTTGAAAAACAGGCATGAAATCCAATTCATAAAACTGCTAATGCTGAGATTGTTGGCTATGATCGAGTTCTCGATGGTTGGCTTTTGTGCCCATACTCGGATTGAAATGTGCCCTTCAGATGTGAACTTGACTGCATTGCTTAGTAAGTTACAGAGTATCTGCTTCAACTTTGCCTCTATCACCTTTGACATGTGAGAATTTTAAGGCAGAGCCATCACAGAAGTCTAACACCACATCTACTCCTCTTTTCATGCCAACGGGATGATATAAATCTGCTATATCTTCAAGGAGCTGTGATAAGTTAAATTCTTCTTCATCTAGTTGCATCTTGCCTGCTTCTACTTTGCTCATGTCAAGAATAGAGTTCAGTAGTTCTGTATAAAGCATAGAAAGAAAAGAAAGAGTTAGTTCTTATAAAAAGGCAAGTACATTGTTTGGTTTAGATTTTAATCAGAAAAAAATGTAGAAGAGAATCTGAGTAATGCTGAATCAATTTATGGGGAGTAAAATTACAAAAAATGTATTAAATGTACTTTTCTTTGGTTTGGTAATGGGTAAAAAACCGAGGGAATCTAGAAGTTTTGTACTTGTTCCCGAGCTTCATTATGCTTTCCATAATTCTACAGAAAAAATGTGATTAGAAGAGATTTTATTTTGTTTTACACATGCTTTTTGTCTTTTCTTTTCCTCCCGATACATGATGAAACCATAAGTAGAGCTTTTGATTTGCTCAATTTTATTCTTTTTTTTAATGATTATATGCATATGGCTTAACTGGGTGGGTATGATTCCAAAATCCTCTATATCAATAGATTATCTGAACTTAGTTGGGTAAATATTTTAATGTAGGATCTGACTACCTGAGGTACAAAAAGAACTTAGCGAATCCTACTCAATTTGTCTCTGTAGGTATGATTCCTTAGGTCCATCGGGCTTTTTGTGCACCTCTCTTCTCCTATTTTATGCAAGTAAAAACGTTGTAGTGGAAGGTAGAGAAGGGTGAAAGGAATGAAAAATAGAGTAGAGGGAAGGGTGAGATGAAGATTAGAGAAGGGGGAAGAAGGGGAAAGGAACGAGAAGAGGACAAGTGCCATAAGAAGAAGCCAATGGGAGGGGAGGGAGAGGCAACTCTAGGTGACAGTCATTATTCATTAGTAATGGTTACATGTGTTATTAAATATAAAATATAAAGAAATCATAATAATAAAATAAAGAACCTTTAAAAATAAAGAAACCCTAATTAAATAATACTAATATTGACATGAGTAAACCTTGTAAAATAATCTATAATTAACAATTTATAAAATTTAGAATCTAAAATTAATAAAACTAATAATAATTCATGTACTCATCAAAAAGCTATTTGGAATATTGTTACTGGAATTTATGCATAGTTTGTTTATTGAGATGAAAATGAGGAGAGTGCTTACCTAAGAGGTCCTTGGCACAGGTATCCATCTGTCTTAGGTTTGTTTCGAGGTCAGAACCAGGAGCAGCTTCAGTATAAGAGAGATCAATCAAGCCAGTGAGTCCAGCTAGAGCAGCCCTCACATCATGGCTAGCACTAGCAAAGGCCAAGCTCTTGTTCATGCTTTTCCTCTCTGCTTGCTGGGTTGCTTCCATTTGCCTTATTAATGCTGAGCACAGGTGAGCCTCTCTGTTTCTTGCTCTCCCTACTATGTAAAGAAAAGCAAGCATGGAGATCAACAGGGCTATCATCATTACTATGAATAGCACCAGAGCATTATCACTTGTTTTGTGAACAATACTCTCCATTTCTCTGTTTGGGAAGGCCAACATATACACCTGAGATTAAATCCCACAAATGATGAAATTTAATATGTGATAATATATAAACAATGACAATGAAGCTTCTATAGGGCTTACAGTGTGGGATTGGCTATATGAATGATATAGACAGACTAAAAATGATAATAAAAGCTCATGCTCACTTATTAGAGAGAAGAAAATTTTAGTACATGATACTTGAATGAGATATGATGGGTGTGAATTATATATATATATATATATGAAATAAGTGCTTAAGTTAACAGTAAATATCACTTATTTGGTTTGTGGGTAATTGCTATTGCATTTAGGAATAAGATTATAATAAAATATGGATAATTATTAAAGGTGTTAAATGTCGCTGGCCTACTGCTGTCATTGGCAGCCAATTTGGAATTCTTATTCCTTGAACTCTAGGAATAAAATTATCCTATTCCCCTTGCATTTGTTGTTTTTATTTATCTGGTAATTGCTATTCCTAGATAAAAAATATTTACACCAACAATTCTAACCAAACGAGGAAACCACAATTCTCACGAAATATGCAATTATTGGCAATTATTCATTGCTTGTTCCTTCCTAATAGATGTCCGCTCATACTATCCGCAGGGAAGGGGGAAGAAAATCATCAAGGGAGAAGACATACCGATTGCACACCGACGACATCGATTGGAGAGCAATAGAAGATGAACTCTGTTCCTTCAATTTTCAAACTGGAATTTCCACTTGATTTGCCATTTTGAGATTTGCATGAAACATCACCATGAATCTTTTGATTTCTAATGGGATCCATTAGGGTAACCGAAGCTGTCATGTTATCATCGAAAAAGGTGAAACTAGCATCTGCTCCACCTTGAACCAGCTCCTCCCCATCGAGTGTTGCCATGTACAAGCTTCCGCTGTCATTGCGAGGGAAGATATCCATCAATTCCTTCATCGGAAACCCTAAAGAGATCGCTCCTTTCAGTCCATCTATGCCAACAGTGTTAAGGAACAGGCGGTCCTTTTCACTATTCCATCGCATTCCAAGGGAAGCGTACCCATTTGAGCTATTCAGAGATTTTTGGAACCAACTTTCTTTTGTAACAATTAAAGGTTGCGAGATTTTGGCTATTCCATATAAATTTCCTGTACCCGAGTACACCGGCTGAGTGTACCACGAGTAGGTGAGGTTTCTAGCACGAGATCTTGAGGTAAACGTGGTGTTGGCGTAGACAGCAAAAGTTTGGCCGCCATCTTTGTAGTATGAGAAGAAGATTCCATTCAATCCAACGTATGAAACTTGGGATAAGTAAGGTATTGTTGATAGTGCTTGAAACAGTACTGTTGCCACCTGCAATGAATACTCTAATAAGATAAAAGCTTGTGGTAGAATTCAGTAATCAATGTTCCTAAACTACTACATTTTTATTTGAATTTATGAAGGCAATAATTCAGTAATTTTTTTTTTTATATTTTCAGTAATGACTTTTTTTCTATGTATTCTTTTAGTTTAGATCCCGTGTGAGAACATTTTACAGTAAAATATTGCCGAATAAGATTTAAAGAAAACAATCATGAGTAAAATATTATACTTACATGAATTTTAATATGTTTTATCATTGATTTGCTTTTGGCCAAAAAAATACCACCAACAAAATAATATTAAAAAATTACCTTGGATTGAATAAATGAGAAAGAAGGTTCTTCTCCGAGAACAACTGACGCTAAAATTGTAGCTAAATTGGTAGCCGATGAGTTCTTTGGCAGCAATTTTGCCGTGATTTCAATCTCAGAGAGAAGCCGATGACGGGCACGAAGGGAATCCAAATCCATACTTCCTTCAATTTCCTTTATCATATGATACCAATAAGGGATCACAACACCAGGAATTAATAACACTGCAATTACCTGCATTTAATTTGATTCTTATTGCCGTATAAATCTTACCAAAAATGCAAATAGTTTTTATTCTTAAGAGATAAGAGATTGGAATATGAATATTAAGTCTTTAAATGCCAATTATGGTGCCACGACATAAAATCTATAAAAAAATTATATATATATGTCTAGCTAACCACGAACCTTCATTCTCTCTTATTCCATGTTTATTTTCATATTAGCTTTGATTAATAATTCTATCCAAAAAAACTTTAGCTCAAAAACCAATCAATTAAACCAAAAAAGGGGAAAAAAAAAAGAGAGGGGTTGTTATAAACAATGAAAACTAAATATTAAGATAATAGCTAAAAAATGGATGAATTAATGTAAGAGGCTCCTGTATCATAGAGTTTTGAGCCAACCATGTACGAACACGCCCCTTCTGATTTCTATTTATAAATTTCACAGGAAAATATCTTAACTAACATCCAAATGAGATGCGAGACTGCTTCTTCTTCACCCAAAGGGAGACAAATAAATAATAAAATTGAATAATAATTTAAATTATTTTATATAATATTTATTATTTATTCACACCTTCTCTAATTCCAGCCGTTAGGATGAGTAATTTTTAATTGCATGCTCAATACTTGCTCGTACCATTATGTACAATACAGAATCTAGACTTTTTGGACATGGCCACATCTTCGACAATCATTATAAAAGCCAAAGCCGGTGTACAGGATTCCTTATCTATATCCTCATAAATTAACCCTACCGAATTCATACAACGCCAAATCGAAACGCTCAAATATGTGCTAGACAAACTAAGAAAAATTCATAAAATTTACGAATTCAGCTAATTTGTTCTCAATGATGTTAGATTTAACTGGGAAATTGCCTATTATCACAATTGCAGAATGATAAACTGAAGCCAAAGGTCTTGCTAGACCAATCTCTCCTCAAGGGCTAAAGACTTTCCATTTCGTAAGTAAAAAAAGTTACGATAAATCAAAAAATTTTATCCGCCTGAGATAGAATTAGGAAAATCTACACGCACTCAATTTTTCAACAACTATTAAAAACGAAAAGACTTCAAAACATTGAATTTACTTTGTTAATTCATCACAGAATAACTACAAACGAACACGTGAGAGTAGAAATCCAAGCACACAATAATGATGGAGAGAGCGAAAACTTCGGCAAATATCACTTCCTTATCTCCTCCCCCCTCTCTCTCTCTCTCTAGTCCTTCTTTAATATGCTTGCATTGGCTTTCTGTTTTATGATGATTGTCACAGAAGTGATTACGTCCAAGGAGTCTAGGTTCTCTACTGTATATATGTTAGGACAATATAAAAATATAGTGAGAAATAAAACTTAAAAATTACCATTATCATAAAGAAATGCATAAATTGTCTATTGATCAGTGAGGTAATCTCCATTGAATCTATTGCCAGTGGAATCAAAATTTGGTATATTTGTTGTTATAGAAATATTCAAATAGTAATAAAAAAATGAAATAATAAATAGTTAAATATGAGAAGAACAATAAGAGGGAGGAGGGAGAGAGATAATCCCCTTAAATAACAAGAGGGGGAGGAGTTTATTTAAAGAAAATTTATTCCGTTAACAATTTAGCCATCATTACTTTATATATATATAAGATAAAATGAAAAAAGAAATAAAGAAAGAAAGTATTATTAGCTAACAAAAGTACGGCACGGTGTAGAAAAAAAGTATAATGAAATTTTTACTAATAAAATTTTATTAGTGTAATTAATAAACTTGAATGTTAGGAAATTTACTTATAAGATAAAACTTAGGAAATAAATTCTCACTTAATGACAACCACATTTATTTTCTGAATCATTTTTGGTTGAATTTTTTTTTCAACAATAAATATAATTATTAGGATTACAATTACTTCTAAGTAGCTTATAGAACACATTTATTGTGATTAGTGTATGATTTTATAAGTAAAATTTAATCCATTAAATAATTCAAATAGATATTATATAATCTAATCATACATTGTAACATTAAAAATCAATTCAATTAAAAAAATTTAAAAAAATTGTGCTTTTGTGATTCAAAGCCCCAAACTGCTATACTATTGAACTCTAATTTAATGGTGAATAAATAATCTTAATTAAATATAATTAAGTATCACACAATTTATATAAAAAAAATTGACTGGATTTATTAAGTAATCCATGCCCAATTATCTAACCACAATAGTTTAGAAGAAAAAAATAATCTAAAATTTTATTATTATATTTAATAATAACAATATATCAAATAAGAATAATTAAAAATATCGTCGTTTAAATGTAAAAACAAAATCTTTATGGATAACAAGGAAATGCCCTTCTCCGTTGGGAAAGAGTAATTGTTCTCACATTGTTTGGATTTAAAATTAAATTATTAATATTGTTTCTAGGATGATTAAATTTAAAATCAAAAACGATCAAATCATTTCAAAAGTTATATTATCCATTCAAAACTATAAATGCGTGGTATTCTAAAATGAAATCTTTTCGATTTGATAAATATAATTAGTTGAGATGAGGAGAAAGAATTTTTTAGAACAGCCTTATTGATTAGTGGAGAAGCAAAACCCCGAATCCCAATCGGTATCCACAGTTCTATCCAAAAAGCCAGTGATTGATTTATGGCCTGAAATTACAAAACATGCCCCAAGCTTACTGTGCAGACGGCCTTTTAATTAATGCCTAATCTGCTTTTATTTATTTTATTTTATTTTTTGGTTTCCCGTTTACAGGGAAATATTTACCAAATCTCCCCACTCCAATTTATTTCCTAACCTAATAAACAAATAACTAAGATAAAATAAATTACCATATCTTCCTTCAACAAAATTTAATTTAGTGAAGATACAAATTTAAAATAAATAACAAAAATTAAATAATTTATTAAAAAATAATAAATAAATAGTGATAAAAAAGTAATATTTAATATTCATCTCATTTTAATATTCTATATAAAAATAACTATAATTATAACTCAACAAATTAATTTTAAATGCTTAAATACATAACACGAGCACAAAGCCACCTAACTTTTTATTTTCTGAATTGATAAATATAATTATTGAGATTAAAATTATTTTTAAGCATTTTTTTTAGAACACCCTTATTGGGATTAGTGTATGATTTTATTAGCAAAATTTGAACGATCAAATAATTTAAATAGATATTACATAATCTAATCATGGACTGTAACACTAAAGTCAATTCAATTATAAATATTTTAAAAAATCGTGCTTATTATTTAAAGTCCCAGACCATTAAATTATTGAAATCGAATTTAATGATGAAATATGCTCACCAAAAGTATCACAATAAAAAAAAAAAAAGAAATCACACTAATATAATATCGACCAATAATTATTAGAGGATAATATAAATGTATAATAAAAAATAAAAAATTACCATTACGATAAAGAAATGCATGGGTCGTCTGCTGATCAGTGAGGTAAGCTCCATTGAATCTGTTGCTGCAAGTGAAATCAAAATTTAGTGCCTTTGTTGTTATAAAAGTACTAAAAAAATAAAATAAAAAATACCTGAATATGAGAAGAACAAGAAGAGGGAGGAGGGGGAGCGATAATTACCGGACTTTATTTAAAGAAAATTTATTTTATTAAAAATTTAGTCATCCTTACTTTGTATATATATAATTTGTATATTTAGAAACTATTGTTTTGTTTTGTTTTCTTTAATTAAGTAAAATGAATAAAAGAAAATATTGTTAGCTAACAAGAGTATTGCACGGGGTAGGAAAAGAAAATATAATGAAATTTTCACTTATAAAATTTTGTTAGTGTGATTACTAAATTTAAATTTTAGGGAATTTATTTATGAAATGAAATTTAGAGAACCAATTCTCAATTAATTATCAATGTTCTATGTAAAAACAACCATAACTAAAACTCTGACAAATTCATTTTGGATGCTTAAAAGCACAATACGAAGACAAATCTTATTATAGTGAATCAAAGATCATATATTTACGCCTTCAACGGTTGGATAAATATTACAAAATTACCTGATATCCATGGCATCCCAATTACCCCAACAGTCCTCTTAGAGGTTGTGTGACGACCCGAACTCGAGTCCCCGAATCCGACTCGGACCATCCAAGAGAAAGTCCCAGATTATCCGAAATTATCAATTATACGTCATCAGTGAACTCAACATTATTAAAAATATCATTAATAAACTTTATAAATATATCATTAATTCAATATTCATAATAGTAATAATAAATAACTTCAATAATATCGATATTAAAAATACAAATTCTCAAAATAAAAATCTAATAAATGTCGAATAGGAACAGAACCAACAAAAACCTTAAGCCTCTATCCTGAGAGCCTCGACCTCTAAGATCACCTCTGCCCAGAGCCTACACAATAACACGCGATCTCTTTTATCCTGCTATCAACCTGTCTATTTTGAAATCAATTAAACACAAGAGTGAGTCGAATATTCAACAAGTAAAAATAAACAACAATAGATAAATACAATAAAGTATCTCGGACGATCAAACAATTGATAAAATTAATAATAGCATGTGATATTTTAACTACTATCCGAAACACAATAACATATCAAGTTTACAAACCAAAGGTCATGTGAACAACCGAATGTCAAGAAGTAATATGAATTCCACTGAATTCGATCATTAGCTCAATACGATGTCACAATTATATGAATGAAAAAAGTCTCCATGGACCTTATTCTACTATAGTGAACCAAAAGCCGCATATTTATACCCCAATAGTTGGGTAAGTACAACGAGATTATCCATGATATTCAACTACACATACAGTCCTCTCAGAGACCGTACCCGTAGTATGTCGATACTATTCGTGATACCCCTCATCAAATGATATCCCAAATATTATCTTCTACAATAGTCATTTGGTTATAAGTATCATTCCTCAATATCAACGACCTCGACCAATTATACAAGATAACAAGATTCAATTATTCGCCTAATTTGAGGTCACGACTGTACGAGATAATAAAAATATCCTTTGACATTATTCTACCATAATGAACCAAAGGTCGCGTATTTACACTTCCAACGGCTAGGTAATGCAACAAGGTTATCCATGGTATTCAACTACCCCTACAATCCTCCCAGATGCTGTACCAGTAGCATGCCGATATTATTCATAATATCCCTCGCCAAATGATATCTCAAATATCATCTCCTACAATGGTCACATAGTGATAAGTATCTCTACTCAATATCAACGATCTCAATTTTCGAAATGAAATCGGTATTAAAAAAGTATATAGACTATTCTACGATCCCACAGACTCCCATTCATCCAAATACCATAGAATTTTCATACACTCTTCTTTACTTATCCATAGGTGCCAAAAGTTATATGCACGCCACTAAGGTTAACGCGAAGAATATTTTTATCAGATTTCATTAATAAGATATAGAAATAATTACATAACTGATTATTAGCATTTCAAGCGTATCAACACACGTGCAAAAGTCCATAACATGTTCTATCACAAATATATATAAATATATATATATATTTATTTATTTATTTACACGTATACACTCACTCACTGTGCACCCACTCACTGTGCACCGTACACACACCCACATGCACACCCACGTACACACAGCAGCCACGCTGCTTACCTTCACGCCCGCACACAGCACACCCACACCGCCGGCCACACCCACGGCCCGTTTGCTCACACAACAACCGCCGCCCAAACGCACGTACCGGCCCGTATATATGCGTATACCGTCTTCCATATAAATTGCAGGACTGATTATATAAGCAATTCCGACCAGCAGAGCACGGGGCTCTGTTTCCTTACCCGAATCCAACAGCCTACACGCTAACAGAAAACTCAGTTTTCTTAATTAAGAAAATGGATCCATAGCATGAATTAATCCAGCCTCAGCTCCATGTGACTCCTCGATTTACTATTCCAAAATCGGTAACCCAAAACAGAGCAAGAGGCCCTGTTTCACTCATCCGGTTTCCGAATCCCACGGATAAGTAAGAAAATTCAACTCCCATCATTCAACATGTGATCTAATAAATTGTAAAGCACAAACTCATCATCTGTCAAGCCCCTGATTCACCTAACTCTTCGGTTCACTGTACCGAAATCCGGATCCCCCAAACAGAGCATTGTCGTCTGTTTCACTTTTCGATCCAATTTTATATAACAATTCCCACACACATCACTAATTTAATAGCATTGGAGAGGAATACGATTAATTTAGAGAGAGGAGAACAGATTGGTAGCAAAATACAGAAGAATTACTTGCCTCAGTTTCGTGTTCTCAATCCGGCAACGACAGCGGCGGTACAAATCGACGATGACGGCGACACCAACCAACGACGGTGACTTCAACGGCAGAAGCGGTGGCTTCAGCCCAACTCACGACGGCGGTTAGCAGCGGCAGTGACAGTATCAGCTCACGGCTAGGGTTTAACGACGGCGGCGACTTCTTCCCCCCTCCCTCCTAACACCAATGTCTCCTTAAATAACGAAGGGGGGTCGATTTAGAATTTCGCTGAGTTTCCATTTGGAGCGTCCGTCTCCTTCCTTCTCCCCGTTGCTGAAATCGCGCCATTCTCCCTCTCTCTCTCTCTCTCTCTCTCCTCCTTTCCCCCTTCTTCTCTTTCTTTTCTCAGTTCCTTCCCGTTGCTTTTCTTTCCCTATTCTTTTCTTTCCTTTTTCTTTTCTTTCTTTCTTTTTCTTTTTCCTTACTTTCTTCCGCCGAAGACTTACCTTATTATTATTATTATTATTTAATATCATTATTTATTATTATTTATTACTAATTACTATTTATATTATATTTATATATTTATTTATCTCTATTTAAAATATTAATTAATTATTCATCTAATTATCTTTACAATAACAATTAAAAATTTTCATATTAAATTCTAATATTTTCACTCATCTTTAAATTTAATTTTATAATTATATTTTAAATTAATAAATTTTAATATATTAAAATTAAATATATAATAATTCATTTGATTAATTAAACTAACTCAATCAAACATATTAATTACTCTAAATTTAATAATTAAAATATCCAAGCTCAAACTATTAGTTTAAATTAATGGTTTAAGTATTTAAACCTAATTCAATTATTAAAATACTTTAGACTCATATTTTAAGCCCAATTATAGAATTCTAAATCCAAAATAATTACTAAACTAATTATTAAAATTAATTAGATAATTTACTAAAAATATTCAAGATGTTACAGGTTGTACTTGTAGCATGCTCGTACCATCTATGATACGCCCACCAATAATATCGCTGATATTATCATCTATAGTGATCACTAGATTATAAACATCTCATCCTCAATAGCAACGACCTCAATCTCTAAAAATAGAATAGGTATTAGAAAGGTATAGATTACTTTAAGGTCTCACGGACTTTCATTCATCCAGTTGCCATTAGAGTCTTTACACACTTTTCTTTACTTATCTATAGAATATTAATAAAATATACGTATGCAATTAAAGCCAACGCAAAGATCGTTCATCATCGGAATAGGAAAAATCAAATAAATTATTGAATATTTGGCCAACCATCCTAACATCTTCTATTCTCTACGGCTCTCCCGGTGTACCAAACTCAATGCAATGTCATACCACATCTTCTTTGCAGTTGTTAACGAATAATTTCTTAGTTATTCTGCTTATTCAATTATTCGGGCTAATTCCATATGAGTCCCAATCATAATAATAATTTATCTATATTTTCTCTTTAAACTAATATATTCATATTCATAATTATAAACTTCTGGTATTAAACAATACTTATGTATTAATGTTCATATATACGTAAATCAACATAGTTTATATATACCATTTCTCGTACACGTATACATATTTGTGAATAATTACAGACACACACACACATATATATATATATATACACACGCCAACACATACACTGCCACATGGTAGCACACACACACCACCGCGCACAGAGCACACCTGCACATAGCCATATGCCATACATACACGCGCACACACACACACTTATATATATAACCGTATACACAGAACACCATAATATACATATATATACACACATATATATATATATATATATATATATATATATATATATATATATATATATATATACAAACACGTACATCCTCACACCATGCACATGCACCTGAGTTGTATATCAACTTCTCACCATCTCCATCACAGAAATCGCACAACAGAACAAGATGCACTGTTCTCTCGAACGTATTCTAATTCTCACATATGATAAGAAAAAGTCCAAACTTTCATAATTCAACAAGTAAATCAATAGATTTTACAGTATAAATCCACTAGCTATGATGTCCCAATTCATCACAAGCCCCTCGAAACAAATTCATTTCTATCGTCTAGAGCCAAGGCTTTGTTTTTCCCCATTTTACTTCCAGAACGTATGCTATTGGTTCCCACAAGAATCACGATAAGTAAAGACAAAATTTTAACATTAACAAGAAAGAATGCGGGTAATTTCAAGAGAATGAACAGATTACTTGCTAATTAATGGAGGGTTTACTTGCATAAATCAGGAGTTTTACTTGCCTGAAACTGTAGAACGGCTAGGGTTCAATGGTGGCAGCAATGATGGCAGCGACGGCCCAAACGCACGACGGCGACGTTGATTACAAAGGTGGTGGCGCCTTCGAACAGTTACGGCGACACTCTTTCCGGCACCGATCGGCGACGGCAGTGACGACTTTGCTCTACTTCGGCTCGGGTTCTTCCTTCTTAAGTTCGTGCTCCTCCTCTTCTCACCTCTAGCTCCTTAAGTAAATGAGGATCCGTCTAAGGTTTTGCTGGCTTCCATATAGGGCACCAATCCCCTTCACTCTCTCACCGCTACAGAATCCCGCCGTCCCCTCTCTCCCTTCTCTTTCCTCTTTTCCTTCTTTTCTTTCTTTCTTTCTTTTCGTCATTCCCTCTCCTTTTCTTTCCTTCTCTTTTCTTTTATTTCCTTCATCCGTCCGATTATTATTATTATTATTATTATTTAGTAATAAATTTTATTATTTATTATTACTTATTATTATTATTTATTATTTATTCACTTATAATTTATTATAATTATTTTATTATTATCACCCATTATTATTATAATTAATAATATTTATTATTATTCATATTTATTACTATTATTAAACATTATTTAATATATTTTTTATCTCTAAAAAAAATTTAGTTATTTCATAACCTTTACAATAATATTTAAATTTTTAATCAAAATTTATTATATTTTCAGTCAATAGATTTCAATATACTAAGACACATCAGATATTAATTCATTTAAATGACTTTGTAATTAATTTAACTTACACTAATTCATTTAAATTTAAGGTAAGAATCTAAGCATTTAAACACAATCTACTAATCCAAATATTATAAACTTATTAGGTTCAAAGATCAGTCCAATTGTAAAATTTTAAATTCAAAAATAATTAAAAATAATTATTAAAACTAATTTATCAATTTTATTCCCTTAAAATAATAAAAAAATATTTAAAATGTTACAAAAATTATCGTTATTACAACCTATTTTAAATATTTCTCGGGTCTATTCTATTTAATTTTATTTTATTCTGAATCATATATAAAAAAATTATACATAAAAAATTAATATTTTTAAAGCGAAAATACTTCCTACAAAATTGTGGGCTAGCTCAAATATTGAAAGCCAGTATCAATTAAACTCGGGTTTATGTTAAGAAAAATACAAATTATTTAACATTAAATAGAAAATTGATTTAAAGAAAAAAAAATCTTTGGATAATCCAAAATGATTCTGTACCTGTTGAAAAGCTTAATTATTCTCATTTACTTTGTTCGACTGTTTGCTATTTATTACTAAGTCATCATAACATCAACCCAATATCTGCCATAATTTATTAACGAACAATTATCAAATCTGTTAAAAATGATCAAAACTAGTAATCCAGTTAAGCATTTGGTTTTGGAAAGTATCTGACTAATGTTATATTTATTATTTATAAATTTAACTTATATTATATAAATAAGCCTTAAGGCCGCCACAACAAATCAAGGAATAAACCTCAAATGTTAAATTCTATACGAATTATAAAACAATAAAAACAAGTTTCTTTGAGTTGTTAAATATTAGTAAGATCAACATTTGATACATGTGGAATGGGATACTTATGGGATTGCTCCATGTATCAGACCTAATATTATTTAGTTTGATAAGTCCATCGGAGCCAAATTAGCCAAGGCTTACCGCGGCTCGGTTCGGTTATGATGAACTATCTACATTACCTATGAATTTAGAGTTGGCGGGGACTTAAACCTAAATAACTCAAACTGATCACAAGAAAAAATTTCTAATAATAAACACTCATCATGAATCCATGATAAATCAAATGTTTATAATAAATATCAAACTCATCAAAATAAGATATAATATAAATATTCATCATAAAATGAGTTTATATTAATATAATCTCGATAAAATATTCAACACTTACTAAATAGAAAAGAAGTCTTACCATCCTTCGACATAAGAGCTACTAGAGTCTGAAATTGTCACTACCTGAAATCTGCTAGATGTTGTCAACATGTTCTACAATAAAGTTACGACAATATAAGAATGTGCCAAAAGCTTAACAATTGATATAATAAAAAACAACAACTAATAAAAATCTTAGATAATAATATCAAATATATAATAATAATAATAACAACAAAATGCAACTAATCATTAATTATCCGAGACTTGATGTGACACCAAAAGTACAATTCAAGAGTTATAAGAAGTTACTATAAAAAACTTTTCACCGAAACTGAAAGATAAGAGTGCAAACGAAATTCCAATGAATTTGTGTGTCAATAATAATATAAATCCCAATGTATCTATCTCAATAAATGTTACAATTATATGAAATATTATAACAAAATTTTGGATCTTATTATATCATTATAAATCAACGAGCGAGTGCACACAACTAACAATTGAGTAAATACTATAAGGTAACTGTTATTCTCAAATTTGACAAGACTAACTTGATAATCCCACGATACTTTCCCATCTTGAAAATGCAAATGTCGAACTCAACTAGATGATCGTTACTCCTTCAAGGTAAGTTTAAAATATAACACACTTATTATGAGGTTTCGATTTCGAAACATAATAATTATGAGACAATTAAATTAATAATAATAAAAATTAGGCCTAATGAATACGAAAAATATGTTCTGGAAGCAAAATATGATGAAACCGGGTAGGCTACCTATTGGGTGCCCTACCTAGCAAAACGATGCCTGCCGCATGCTCAGTCATCGCCAAGCAGGCGCCAAAAACAGATGGGCCATGCCCAAAGGGCGCTACCAATGCGGTCGAGTGTCGAGAGCAATGTGCTCACGCCCGATGCTCGCCCTTACTAGCGCTCGAGCGCTAGTCTGTTATTTTGCATAAGGGTTTCTCCTAATTCATTTTTTAGCCGTTCCATGGGAATAGAGAGAGAGAGCTTGAAGGTGAAGAGAGAGAAGGAAGAGTTTGAGGTCCCCAAATCCGATTCCGACCGAGAGCTAGTTAGAAAAGTGGTAGGTTATGATGAGGCAAGTATATTCATACCCTTTTTGTTCTCTCTTTTTTAATTTTGTTCATATCTCTCGGGTATTTTTGTTCTGATATCCATCCAAAACTTCTATTTTGTGAAACCCATGACCTTTGCATGATTTATTTGTTCTTTGATATTCGATTTCTCATATTTTGTGTTTTTTAGCTTCGGTGAAACTCTACCCCGCTCCCGGACCTCATTTAACCAAATATTTTGAGTTTTATACATGTTCTGGTATGAGATAATGAAAACTCATATCTTAAATGTGGATATTTACCAATTGAGTGCCTGATTTTTCAAGTTTTATTCGATTTTACACATACAGGACCTCAACACCCGCGCTGATACTGTTCACCTGAGCCATTTTGATATTTTTGTAAGATTTCGTTTTATTTAAGTGATATTTAAACTATGTATAATTGTATATACTCAATTGTGTATCTTGAAATTATTATTGTTAACCATATTGGAATTATTATTTCATTTGAAAGCTCAAAAGTCATGTTTGGCCCGATGTAGTAAGGAATTCCTAATTTTGCTAAAGCATCATATTTAATTATGCACATGCTTGAAGTCATGAGAAGACTTAAACATAATAAATAATTATTTATAGATGTATATAAGAATTTTATAAAAGATACAAAGTTTTGAAGGGACTTCACAATCTAATATGTTTGATGACCCATTCTCCGGTGAATGAGAACTCTATATAAGAATCTGGTGGAGCATCCCTTAAAAATAAGCAATTATAAAATTTAGACTAATGATTTATATTTTAGATGGTAGTATTTTATAACATATTTTAGGATATTATAGTGGTAGATCAATGGATACTCCAGGGCCATGGGAGATACTTTGGTGGCATATCTGTTATCTGGCCCCATATATCGACAGAAAGGTATACCATCCACCATAAGACGTTAAAGTTTGAGGTGTTGTGAGTACCACCATGGAATGTGTGGGTATATACACATTCTATTTCTGGATTGTCTGCTCCGTTAGCTAATGAGGCCCACTAGCTTATATTCGAAAAGAATATGAAGATTTCTACATATTTTAGAGTCTAAATAAATCGTAAATAAAATGTGAAAAGTTATTTATATTTCGAAAATGTATTTAATAATGTTTCATGTTATACATCATGCATCATACTTCTATTCCCTTCCTTTTAATTTATTTTAAGTATACTACTTATGTCTTTATTATATTGTGTAGTGTTAAATATTTAACTCACTCCTTACTATTTTCTTACCTTCATATGAGTTCGCACTTATAACCAATGAGGTGGAGTAGTGTCTAAAAGTGGGCTAAGCTCGGATTGGAAGATCTATTCAAAGAATTTGTATTTTTATGATTTTGTAAATTCATATGGAGACCTATATATTTTGGATGGACTTGAAGATGTATGTCTTATGTATGGATGATAGTTTGACATAATAGTTTCCGCTATATATATATATGGATGATAGTATATGCTTTCGTAAGATTATAATGGTTTGCTTCAGATACCTCGTGGTATCTTTCTTTAACCGATGTTGTATCCAGAAATATAACAGTGGAGCCACGATTTGATGTGGCTTTCTGATCCTGTGTTGGTTAGATTGTAGTTGTCTGTATGTGTTGGTTGTTGATTTAGATAGATTTTTATTTGTTGTACAATCGTATTGTACAGGTATTTGTATAGCTCGACGTTCGTATTATAGACAGAACCTTACCAGTTTTCAGTTTGGATATGGTCCTTCACAGTTGGTATCAGAGAAAGAGATACCTTATATTTAATTTGAATCGTATGCAGAAACTTAGATAGATGTAGGCATAGAACAATTAAATCCGATTGGATAGTTTTAATCATCTTAGTTCGTATAACTTAGACTAGAATTAAGTTAGAACTGATAGCCATGTTTAATTGCGTGAATTATGATGCCTTATTTAGAGTCTGATATTTTGACTAATTCGTATCGTTCGTGTTTTAGAAGTGATATCGGAAGCTGATCATACTATCTAGACGAAGAGATTCACGTGGAGATGGTCAACTACGTGATTGGGAAACTAAATATTTAAATTTGTTGAACAAAATGGCGAATATTATCAAGAGCATGGAGCAAAGGAATCTTGGCCCGGTTCCTACTATAGCTCCAATGCTGGCTGCTACTAACCATGAACCTTTTGCTTATGATCATTTTGTCTAGGAAAAAGTCCCAAAGTTCTTAGGTGATCCTAACCCAATCAAAACAAACACATGGTTCGAGCAGTTGAAGAAGGTATTTGTTGTTATTTATTATCCCGGGGAGGATTGGGTTTTATTTGCGTCTTACCGACTAGAGGGCGAGACGCACCACTGGTGGTAGGCGAAGAAGAGAGCTTTGGGGATACTAAAGGATGAAATTATCTGGCCTATATTTGAAGAAGCATTCATAAAAAAAAATACTTTCCATCCAACTTCCGTATTTAGAAGGAAGAAGAGTTTATCCACTTGAGGTGAGGTACCCAGTCAGTTGTCAAGTAAGATGCCAAGTTTACGGAGTTATCATGATATGCACTATACATGGTTGATGATGAGGAAAAAAAAAAGTAAGAATGTTTTTGCAAAGTTTGCGAGATAACATCCACAAGTAGTTGGCAACCTTGAAGCTGTCGACCTATGGAGAGGTGTTGGATCGAGCCTTGATTCATAAGAAGGAATTGGAGAAAAAAGAATTCTTCAAAACGATGATGTCGCCCAGAAGTGGTGTTGGTTCAAATTCTAGTACGGGTTCGAGGAGACCGCCAAAAAGGATGAAACAAGCGGAGCAAGGAAAGAAGTCCAATCCTTCTACACCGGGTCAGTAAGCTCCGGCCAGCACCTGTCAGAAGTGCAGGAAATTTAATGACTATGGGCCTTATTACATGGCTTTGGGCGTGTGTTTTAAGTGCAGGCAGTCAAGATATAAGAACAAGGATTGTCCCCAGCAAAAAAAGCCCTTGTCTCCAAGCCCTTAGTTCGGGGCAAAGCGTTTGCGGTGTCTGTTAGTGAAGCAAAGGCGTCCGATAGCATGGTGGAAAGTATTCTTTCTATTTGTAACACTTCCGCCATAGTACTTTTTGATTTTAGATCTACGCATTCATTTGTTTCATATCGATTTGCTTGTCATCCTACATCAACTCCTGTGATTGTTGATTTTTCTTTGGTTGTTTCTGTAATGTTCGAGATTTTTCGATCAAGCAAATCATAATTAATCGAAGTCATTAGACGCAAAGAAATTCGACATTCAAAAAATTACTAAAATTAAAATATGTGGATTTGGAGACTTTCATCAATTTAAGGATTTCGAATCAAAATTTATTATATCAATTAGGTATAAAACCGAAAGCAAGAGATTCACCGCGAGAACATAACGGTAATCAGAAATATTATCTGATAGACCCGATTGGCCACCAATTTATATACGGTTAATAAATAGACAATTCAGCTCCAAAATTCCAATTAATTACCAAACGAATAAATTTTGAGATGTCAAAAAGATAGCCCGACCACCGAAATGTCATCCATTTAGTAACCGAAATTATCCTATTGATTAAATTTAGTACAAATTAAATTATTTGAGTCAAATTGTATAAATCCTAGCACCCCACACACCCCCTAGCATGCTGAATTCATAATGAATTCAGCCAGAAAAATGGCAGCAGCTGCAGCCGATATCATTCAGCAAGGAGGTGCCCGCAGCTGATATATATTATAAGCTTATATATATTATGAGCTCGACAACACACGGCTCGATACTTAACATCAGCACTTGGAGAATTCAGCAAACCATTACACGGCATCAGCAAGGGACAGCACTCAGTGGAACTTAGAAGGCATAATTGTGAGCCATGAAAGCACCCTACAACAGGTTTATTCAGGTAAAATTTTCACCCAATGAAAACCCACCACTAGGCAAGTTATTAAGCGAATGAGGGATCCTCTTTTTTTAGGAGAAGTAGGATCTCCTGTATCTCCCTTCTGGGCCATCGGATGAAACCGATGGCCCAAATTTTTGTTTTTTTAATTTTTAAATCATTGGCTGGACGGATCGGGGCCGTTCGTTAACTGATGGCCTAGATTTAAATTTTTTAAAAACATATTTTTGTTTTTTTTTAATTTTTAAATCATTGGCTAGATGGATCTGTGCCGTTCGTTAACTAACGACCTAGATTTAAACTTTTTTAAAAAATCTAGACCATTGGTTTAAATTTAATGCTCCAACGGCCCAAATTTTAACGTAATTTGGACCGTCGAATATGGGACACATAGATGGTTGAGATTTAATTTCAAATTAAAAAAAAAACAAAAATATAGGCCATTGATTTGTAAACATGTGGACGGCCTAGATTGTTAGTTGAAAATTTTGAAAAAAACCCCAAATCGCCTCTTCCCTCTCTCACTTTGTCGAACCCTCTCATTTGCCTCTCAAAACCCTAATCGTCGCCGTTGCCTTTCTCTGCAAATCTCAGTCATCCGAACGGCAAGGGACCGGAGAATCATCGCCGCTACTCATCAACAACCTTGCTCTCTCTGTCTCACTTTCTCAAGCCCTCTCATCCCTGTCTCAATTCTTCAACCCCAATCCCCTATCCTCTCAGTCACTCACCGTCGCCTCTCATTATCGCCTCTCTGCATATCTCAATTCTCCGAACGGTAGGGATCAGAGAACCATTGCCGCTGCTTAGTAAGAATCAACATTTAGCGGCATTAATTGAGGCCGAAGAGTAAGTAATAATATTTTTCCCATTAATATATTTATATTTTTTGCTTCACAAAATTTAAAAAACAAAAAATAAATATTATTTATATTTTTTTATTAATATTTTTTCCGAATCTAGGTCTAGTAATGACATTTGTGCCATTAATATATATTTTTTCATTACAAAGTTTAAAAATTAAAAATAAAAAATTATCGATTTGTCAATGTGTGTTCTTTGTATACAAAAATTGTTTATTTTTGCACTTTATATATAGAAAAAATACAGCACTAAATCTATATACAGATTTTTGCCGACTTTAAATCTTGATTTCTGCACTAAATCTATATACAATTTGAAAAAAATATGGATTTAGGCCTGGATTTTTACTCTTTGCATATAGATTTAAATCTGTATTTGCTGGAGCAAATACAACAATTTCGTCAATTATTGTATACAAAAAAAATATGTATTTTGTTCCTTATATACAGAAAAAATACGAATTTGTATACATATTTAAATCCATATTGCTTGGGAAAATACAGTAAATTCATCAATTGCTGTATACAAAATAATATGTAGATTGATACTAATTCTGTTGGTAAATTTGTATACTATTCGTAAATCTGTATACAGAAAAAATTGGTTAATATGACATTTCAAAGTTGTTATGGTTAATCTGTATACACTGCAATATGTTGCAGTGGTTACTGCAATTTGAACCACTGTAATATGTTGTTAATATGTATACTGCAATCTGACTATGTAATGTAGTCTAATTATGTAAAATGGTTAATCTGTATGCAGTAAAATTGTTAATAAATTGTTTATAATTGATTAATTATGAATATAAAAAAATTGTTTGTACATTTATATTCTTTTTTTCACATAAACATTGATTAGTAAATCATCTTTCATAATTTTTTTTTTCAGAAGAGAAATTTCTTGTGTAAAGGGCGTTTTGGTTGATAGATCCACGGTTAACACACCAAAATTGGGGAATTTGAAACAATTTGTCCATAACATGCTTCATAATCCAACAAATATTTTGTAATATCCCAGATTTTATTCAGAATAATTTAATATTAATTGTGATTTAGATAATTTAGACGCGATCAAATTAATTAAATATTAAAAAATATTGAAAGATATTTGGATCAGTCGGGTTGGCAGCCAAGGTACACCCGTACTATTACCCAAATATTGGTTTAAATTTTAAAATAAAAAAAAATCAAAATAAAAAAAATAATATATAATAAAAAAAGGAAAAAAAACACAAAAAAAAAAAAAGACAAAGAGGTAAGGATTGGGATTGAAGAGAGAGAAACAGGAGAGGGTTTTGGCGTGGAGAAGAGAGGGAAGGAGGGGAGAGGAAGGAAGACGCGGCTGGCGGCTGGCAACAGTGACATACGATGAGGACGACACGATGTTGGTGGTTGTCGGCAACTGGAAGTTTGGCTGGTGATGGTTGAGTGGCAGAGGTGAGACCGTTGAGGAAGTCGACAATGGTTGTCGGCAGCATCGGCACCGACGAGGTGGCACCGGGGGGCCGGTGACAGCTATTTGCAACGGTAGCTAGTTGGCACGGTGGCATCGAGCTGCGACGGCAGCAATAGCAGTAGAGGAGCCGCGCAGAGGAGAGAGAGAGAACACGGGTGAGGCATGGGCTTCACTCAGCGAGGAGAGAGAGGCTCACCGGGGAAGAACGGTGGCCGACCGATGGTCGCTAGTGACCCGCGACGGCGTGGGTGGCAGCGGCGTGCAGCAGAAGCCGCATAGAGGAGAGAGAAAGGGACGTTGCTGCGAGAGGATGTGCCGGCGGTGAGAGAAATGGTGCCGTTCGGGTGGTCCGAGACATCCCTTCTTCTGATTTGTAAAGTATAATATCCATGCAAGTATCTGTAAACCTCTTCTTTGGTCTAATTTAATATCTGATATGTTTTTAATACTATTTAGAATTTTACTAACATGCATATATTTTTATACACTTGATTTGTTTATTCTAGATATGCATGTGTAGTTCATTGGATAATTTAGGGATTCTTGGATTCAATTTTATGATTTTTGAAGGGTATAATATTTTTTTAAAAGCCCGAATAATTTATAAAATATTGTATATTTTTATATCATTATATTTGTATGAAAATAAACATAAAACTTACATAGGCCGTGTATTTTCACATGCATATACTCGGTTGTGGTCACTACATTTGGATTTAGATATTGAATTTTCTGGCCAGCTCTTGACAGAAAAATATTTCTTATTTGAAAATCTCATTTCGTAGGTAGGAAAGGTTTGGAGTAGTGATCTTTCTCATTTTGATAATTTAACTGGACCTTAGAATATATTCAGACGTCCTAATATATCCGATAAGCTTGAAGATAGCATCCAAAATCTTAGGTGACAAAACATAGTGAGCAACCTTATTTATGGGTACAGAGTACATAGATTTGGCATAAGGTTACCAGGATTATATGTAACAATTGTTCAAACTAGTCTTTAAATAATTAAAATTCAGAATTTGTGTATAATTTGTATTTTTGCGTTAATTGGTATTAGACTTTGATTTGGATATAGATTTTTGGAGCTGTATTTGAGTTTTGTAGATTTTACCCATAGCTTGATTTTGGTATGTCTCGTACAAATAATTTTGACTATATATTTTGATTTGAACCTTTGAAATATTTATTATGACGTTGTTTCGTCTTCTGCGCACACTATTAGATCATCCGACTATCAAATTTTGCCTCAAATCACAAGCTGATCAGGCCTTAGACTCGGACTTAGATTTAGACTTGAATCAACATCGGCATTGGAATTGATTTGAATTACCTCTGTTTTGGTATTATATATATATACATACGTCCCGATAATTACTATTTTTAAAATTTGGACATTTATTTTTGATTTGGATATTTGTTTTGAGTACGAGGCTACCATTTAATTTTGGAATTTGAATCTTAAATTTCTATTAGATTTATTTTACCGGCTATTTGGATTTATTCTATTATTTAGTTGAATTTTTATCGATTAGATCATTCTTTCTGATTTATTGGACTCTTTTTATTTAAATATGATACTTGATGAGTATTAGGCTCACTTTTCCTATTTTATCCATTCAGAGTAGAAAATTCGGATGCATTGCAAGAGTAAAAACATAATTGGCAGATATGCGTCCGATTCGGCGAGTTTTAATTTTATTATAGTTTAAATTGATATTTGATATATCTGGATTATGGAATTAGCCGGATATTGGCTTATTGTTATACTTCGAAAAGTTTGAATATTGTATTAAGTTTGATTATAATTTTTAAAAAAATATTTGTTTCTTTGTGATGCGTCTCAAGAATCTAAACTGATGTACGAATTAGGGAACTGCCTTTTCATATTTGAACGTTCGAATAATAACGGGTCTGATATTCGTGATTTTGAATATAGATCCTGCGCATCACAATAAAATAAATTAGATACAAGAGGCATACGAGACTCGCTTCCTGATATATTTTTCGATGTTCAAGTTAATAACCTATCTATTTGGATGTGAAAAATATTAGGAAACAAACGAGAGAATTTAGAGAGGATGTGAATAAGTATCTATGAACGGAGGACAATAATTCTTTTAGTGTACTCGGTTGGTTAAGTGGTTTTTATTTTTGTACACTCATCTGGATGAGTGGTTTTAGTTTTTATACACTCGTCTGACTGAGTAGTTTTTATTTTCTTTTTTTCTTTTTCTTTCTCTTTCTCTTTTCCTCCCTTGAGGGAGAGGCTTTATATTTAGCAAGAAGTACCGTTTGATTAGTTAGAGTCTGGAGTCAACGCGTGTGCACGATGTGGCTTCGAATCAATGGTAAGGAACAATACTTGCATGTGTAATAGCGTCTCAATTCAATGGCAAGTCTGCCTGGCTACCAGATATTTAATCGACCCAGCCGTCATTTATATCTAGATATTAAGCAATTCATTATGACCCTTTAATATTTGATTGTTCGAATCATGTCCATTGGTTCGTGTGCTATTATCTGATGGATTTTATGGTATTTTTTATTGGACCGTCAACTTTTGAATCTCTTAACCACTTGTGCATTGGGACGGCCCATCCCTAACCTTGCTCATCACCTTGGTTTAGCCCCACTTGGTATTTTCCAAACATGTCTTAACGATAAGGAAAAACATCCAATAATATCAATGTTTGCATGTTTTTTTTAAAAAAAAAAAATTTTGGAAAACAATCACTTATATATGCTAAATGCTTGAGTTTTTAAAACATTTTAAACTAACATGAAACAACTAAAAAAACGTTGTCAAATATATTTGGGACTCCAAAACCTTCAAAAAAAAAAGAGATAAAAATCATGAATGAAATCGTTGATCGACCGTTTCTAAGTCTCATCGAATTTAGTGACTATAGCTCTTGCACTTATTACATTTGATCAATTCATTCTTTTTATATAATTCGTTAACTTCTGGAACCCAAAGAAAATATATTAGATGGCTTTTTATATGCCCTCGAAAATTTGTATGAAGGTATGATGGCTTTTACATTATTTTCTTAACAGAAATAAATCACACCCAGCAAGTCCAAATTAATCCAAATGAACCTTCCTCCCTGATCTTACTGGAACTACAATTCTTCAACGTCCTCGCATGGCTGCCAAACCAAATGTCTTTCGTACTTTCAGGGTGGTGCCACGATAATGGAATCGATAGCTCCTATTTGCGTCGTCAAGTGCGGTTGCGTCTAACTACGGTTAGTCTGCATGCAATTGGCGCTGGGAGTTAGTTTCTAAACAGAAGAATATAATTAATATCTTCATGATGTCATTTGTTTAATTATTTATTTGTTTATTTTGTAAAATATAAATTAATTTTTGAGGGTTATACCCTCCGGAATATTTGCCGTGTGGTGTTTTGAATGGCCTCGACATCTGTAAATTTTACTCATGCAGGATCTTCTTTATATAGGGATTGAGACAAATATACTAAATTTTTTTCTAAATAATGAAAATTGTAAAAACCAATAATAATAATAACAAACAAATTCAAGAGGTTGAAAATTAAAACATATGAAAAAATTCAACTAATTTAATAAACATCTACGATCGAATACGAGAATTTTCTGAATGACATTGGCATATGTGAATTTCACTCATGTAGGAACTTCCTTATGCAGGGATTGAGAAAAAAATATTGAATTTTTCTTGAATAATAAAAAGCCCCAATAATAACACTACGAGCAATATGCTCTCAAAAATCGGTAGCATATATCAACAGTGAGAGGTTCCTACGTCAACTTTGTTACTCGATTCATTCATTGATAAGAATTATATTAACAAACCGTTAGATGAAGCATTGACTGTACGATCCATTGCACCAATGATACCATATATCGTCCCAATCTAAGTTGGGTTAAATATATGGTATGATTCCTTTATTTTTTAGGCACTTATTCAAAAATGGTTTTTTATTTATTTTAGATATTTTTTTTAAATTTATTAATTTATATAAATAAATAAGATATTATATTATTTAAATGTTAACTGTGATGTGTGTTGAAAATTCGAATTGATGTACGAATTAGAAAGCCACCTTATCACGCTTAATCACTTGAATAATAACGAGTCCAATTTTCATAATTCAAAATTTAGATTTTGCACATTACAACAAAACAAACTAGATGTAAGAAGAATAATGGCTAATTTTTAGGCATCACTTACATGTGTAACGACTGCTTCAATTCGATGGCAAAACTGCTTGGTCATCGGCTATTAGATCGATTGAGCCGCCTTCTATGTCTAGCCATTAAGAAGCTCATTATGTTCTATTAATATCTAACTATTTAGGTTATATTTGTCACGAATTTAGATCAAATAGGTCAATTCTATAAATAATAAAAAGATAACATATCACTGCCATGAGTCTTGGGTTTGGTAAACCTGACCCGAGAAAAAGGCTCGCAGACAAAATAAAGGGCTAGTAAAATTCAGCCCAAGGAAGACGATAGGAAGATGGTAGGTTTTGCAGAGCATGCACAAATGGGTTTTGCAGAGTTGGTGAGATTTGTAGAGCACGACAGAATAAATGGTAGGCTTTGCTGCACACACCAACCCCATGCTGGGCAAGTAGTTGCGGATGAATATATATATGGATGATGAGCTCTAGCCAGGGGGAGAGCGAGGAAAAGGGATGTAATATCCCAGATTTTTGTTCGAATTAATTTAATATTAATTGTAACTGCTTGGTTATCGGCTATTAGATCGATTAAGCTCGCCTTCTATATCTAGCCATTAAGAAGCTCATTATGTTCTATTAATATCTAATCATTCAGGTTATATCTGTCACGAATTTGGATCAAATAGATCAATTCTATAAATAATAAAAAAATAACATATCTCTGCCATGGGTGTTGGGTTTGATAAACCCGACCCAGAAAAAAGGCTTACAAATAAAATAAATGTCTAATAAAATTCAGCCCAAAGAAGGCGACAAGAAGATGGCAGGTTTTGCAGAGCATACGCAAATTGGTTTTGCAGAGTCGGTGAGATTTGCAGAGCATGACAGAGTAGATGGCAGACTTTGCTGCACACACCAACCCCATGCTGGGCAAGTAATTGCGGATGAATATATATATGGATGATGAGCTCTAGCCAGGGGAGAGCGAGGAAAAAGGATGTAATATCTCAAATTTTTATTCGAATTAATTTAATATTAATTATAATTTTTGGTAATTTAGATGTGGTAAAAAATTAATTAATAGTGAGAAATTTTAGAGGATGTTTAGATCAATCGGGTTGGTGCCTGTACTATCACCTAAATATCGATTTGAATTTTTTAAGAAAAATAAAATAATAATAATTTATTAATAATATAATATAAAAATATATATATATATATAATAAAAAATCAACAAAAAGAAAAAAAAGGATAAGAACATTGCAGCGGAGGGTTTCGGGGAGAGAGGGAGGAATAGAGGAGAGAGAGGGAGACCGGTGCGGACTGCTACCGCTGCCGTCACCGGAGGTCCCGACGCCGGAGATGGAAGACGACAAAGCTCTCTTTGTAGTGGTACCCTTCATTTTTGTCTATCTGTGGTTGTAGAAGGAGAGATCGGGAGCCAAAGCCAAACGGTCGCCGTTCGTTCGCCGTTGTTTTTGGAAGAAATCGGTGAAATTAAGGTAAGTAAATCCTTCCATTTTCCTTGTGGATACTGGTATTTGGATTGCATATGATGATTTTGAGAAAATCGGCTAATATTTTGCTGGATTTGGGTGATATGGGGCGTCGGTACGGTTACGGCCGAAGGAAAGAGAAGCCGCCATGGGTGATGCCGCCGTCTGCCTTCAGGTTGTTGTTGCCCTGCTCGGCATTGTTACCTGTGCCAAAGTTGGAGCCATCGTCGGCAATGGTGGAAAGAGAGAGAGAGGGGTAGAAGCACACAAGCAGAGAGAGGAAGGGAGGAGAGAGAAAGGGCTGCGGGCTGGCACGAGAGAGAGAGGTGCCGTTCGGGCACTTTTGGACATCCTTTATTCAAATCCATGAAGTATGAGGTCAAGGCAAGTATTTATAAATCCTCTTTTTGGTCTGATTTGATATTTACTCTATTTTGGATATTGTTTATAATTTTTACTAATATGCATATATTTTTATACACCTGATTTATTTATTTTTGATATAAATTTGTAGTTCATTGAATGATTTGGAAATTTTTGGACTGAATATTATAATTTTGAAGGATTTAATACTTTTTAAAAACCAGAATAATTTTTCAGACACTATATATATTTATATCAGTATCTGTATACAAAAATATACATAAATTTTGTATAGGTCGTACAGTCGCATGCATGCACCGGGTTGTGGTCACTACATTTAGAATTGAATATTGGATATTCTGGTCAACTCCTAACGGGAAGATTTATTTGAAAATCCCTTTCCGCCGGCAAGAAAGACTTAGAGTAGTGACCATTCCCATTTAAATAATTTAATTTGATATTAGAATATATTCGGACATCCTAATATATCTGATAAGTTTGAGGATTACATCCAATATCACGAGTGATAAATAATAGTAAGCAACCTTATCCATTGGTACAGATTATATAGATGGCCACCAATGTTGGCTTAATTTACATTTGATTTGGCCTAAGATTGTCGAAATTATGTATAATCCTTTCTCAAGTTAGTTTTTAAATAATCAAAATTTAAACTTAGTGCATGTTTTATATCTCTATATTTATTTGTATTTGACTTTGATTTAAATTTTGATTTTGGATTTGAATTTAAAATTCGTCTATTTTACATACAATTGAGCTTGGTATGTCTCATACAAATAATTTTGGACTATATGTTTTGATCCGGACCATTGAAATATCTGCTACGACACTGTTTTAGTTTCTGCACACGCTATTGGATCATCCAACTACCGGATTCTACCCTAAATTATAAACTGATTAGACTTTGGACACGAACTCAGACTTAGACTTTGGAATTGGCTAAGATCACTTCTATTTTATTTATATGTATATATTTATATTTATGTTTATATATATACATGTCCTGATGATGACTGTTTTACGATTTTGATATTTGTTTTGGATATAAATATTTGATTTAAATATGAGACTATCATTAAATTTTGGATCTTGGATCTCAAATTTTCATTAGATTTATTTTGTCGGCGATTTGGATCTATTCTGTCATTTAAATAATTTTTTTCTATTTGATATTTTTTCTAATTCATCGGACTCCTTTTTATTTAAATATGATACTTGTTGAGTATTAAGCTCACCTTTTCTATTTTATCTCCTCAGAATAGAAGATTTAGATACATTACTGGAGTATGGTAGTGATCTGTCATCCATTCGTCTAATTTGGTGAGTTTTGATTCTATTATGATTTAAATTTGTATTTGATTGATTGGATTATAGTATTGGACAGGAATAAACTTATTATTATATTTCAGGAATAATTTGGATATCATGTTATGTTTAATTATAAATTTTTGGTTAAATTGTTACCTCCCTTACGATGATGGTAGAGCATGTCATGATTATTTTATTTGGACAATTGTTTGATGAGATCTTGTATGAATTTTTAATTTATTAGATCATATGTATTTGACTTATCATATCTGAATTTTGAGACTTTGTGTTATTTATTGAATTTATTTAGGATTTTAATTTTTAAGAATTATAATTAGTTATTTAAGTTGACTTGTTTGTTCCAAGTTCGTGACAAAGGATTCAGAAGAAATGATTCAAAAAAAAAAAAAAAAAAGAGCGGAGAAAAAGCGGGAAGAGGAGGAAGGATGGGCAAGGTGGCCCTTTACTCCTTCCATAAGCAATCTCTCCCATCAAAATAGTAAAGTCCTCCGAGAGTCCTCCAAACAAAAGGCTCCTCCAGGAGATATTTTATTCAGAGCACTCCTATACTCTGATGGCCCACAACGGTGCCCACTCTCCAACATATCTCCACTTTCTTAAGGTGTCCCTCTGGCGAACGCACCTGTGATATTTCGGATCCCAATTGGATTATTTTAGTATTAATTATGATTTTTGGGTATTTCGGACGTGGTGAAAATAAATTAAAATATTATGAAATTTTCGAAAATGATCGGAGGTGCGGAGTGGGGCCCGGAGTGTGCCCGTAATGTTGTTCGAAGGCCGAGTTGAAATTTAAAATAAAAGAAAGTTATATATATATATATATATAATAAAAGTAATAATAATAATAATAATAATAATAATAAGTTAAAGGAAAAAGAAAATGAAAGAAAAAGAAAAGGAAGGAATCGGGGAGAGAGAGGGAGAAGGGGGAAAAAGGGGATTTAGGGTTTCGAGCGTGAGGAAGAAGGAAGAGGAAGAGGAGAGGGGAAAGGAAGGCGGCGACGGCGGTAGCGTCGCGGGTGAACGGTGGTCGATGGTGGTTGTGGGTGTGGCCGCGATTGTTGCGGCAGTTGCGGGTTGAGGCGATGGCGGCGATGGGTGAGGAAATCGGTGTCGGGTGAGTCGGCGGCTGCCGTTCGGGGTGGTAGCGGTGAAATCGGTGGTGTGCGGTGGTCGTGTCGCTCGGCTGGGTGTGGTGGCGTGCGATGTGGGTTGTGCGAGGAAGGCGACGGCGAAATCGTGCGCGGAGAAGAACAGTGGAGAGAAGCTACGTGAGAGAGACAGCGACGGCGGACCGGGGCGGCAGCGGCGACGGGTCACCTGGAAGGCCGGGCGATGGGCGTTCGAGGCGGCAGAGCGGCCGGGCGCGGCAGCGAGGCGCGATGGTGGAGAGAGGAAGGGCGCGCGGAGGAGAGAGAGGACACGGGAGGCGGGAGACGGAAGGCCCGATTGGAGTGCTTTGGGACATCCTTTCTTGAGATCTGCAGTATGATGTTAAGGCAAGTATCCTCCGACCCTATTCTTGGTCTAATTTAATTTTCGATGCATTTTGACTACTGTGGGAGATTTTACTGACATGCATGTATTTTTAAATACCCTCAATTTATCAATTGTATACATGCATGTATGTTTTATCGGTTGTGCGGTGGTTTTGTACTTGTATTTATGATTTGGAGGGGTTTTAGACACCCGGACGATATATATATGTATGTTTGGTATCCGTATATTATGGAACCATGAATCAGGCCTTGCACTAACCATGCATGCTGCCGGGGGCAGGATCACTACGTGATCCGAGGCATTGGCTACTTCCGCCGTAAGGAAGATGAGGTATTGGCTACTTCCGCCGTAAGGAAGATGAGGTATTGGCTACTTCCGCCGTAAGGAAGATGAGGTATTGGCTACTTCCGCCATAAGGAAGATGAGGTATCGCCCCACTGTGTATTTAATTGAGAACCATCGTAAGGAATTGACGGAAAACTAATGTATTCGGACGTCCTAATATATAACTAAAACTTGAGGTTGCACCCAAAGCCGCGGGTGGTAAAACATAGTGAGCAAGTTCCTAATCTATGGGAGACAGAGTACATGGATGGCCTTGAGCTACTGGCCTAATTCGTAGCCGATATATAGCCGTGGTTACCGGACGAGGGTAACCCTTCCTCAAGTTGGTATCATTGATCTTTGGTTCTCCGATTTCGTGCATGCTTTGTATTTCTGCACGTATTTGGGTGTACTGTGATTTGAGATACGTGGTTTGGCCCACGGATGGGCGATAGGAATGTCTCGTACGTACTGATGTGATAAAACCCGGAACGTGTTTTGATTTATGTTTTAGTTCCGGCGATTTTCTCTTGATTTCTGCATTATGAGTTTTAGATCCGGACGACGGTATGTGTCTCCACGTGGATGTGGTGACGGTTGTGACGTATGTGACCTCGGATCATATGATATGATATCGTCTACGAGATTTCACCGGATCGTGATTTATATGATTTTGTCCCGGAGGGACCAGTTAATGCGGACGACAATTTAGTACGAGACATCTCGATTTTTAGGGATTTCACGGACATGATGTTTTGTTTTACGTGATTGCTATGCGATATCCCTGCTTCTGATTTATGTGTACCGTTTTATACGATTCTTGATACTTGCTGAGCTCTAGGCTCACGTTTTCATGTTTTATCCCTTCAGACTAGTGGCATGGATACGCTTGCAGGAGCTCGGACGTGATCGGGCTCGGATATTCCTTTTGGCGAGTGGAGATATTACATTTGGTATATTTCTGATCTCGAGGATATGTTATGGTTATTATTTATGGCCGGATGGTGCCTTGATCATTGTATGAGAAATATTGAAGTTATGGATGAGTTATTGTAGATTGGATACCTCCCTTGCGATCATGGTTAGCAGGTCGTGTATTATGTTTGTCCGGATTTTTATCCGATGAGATCTTGTGCGGGTTTTATTTATATTGCGTCCTGCATATGTTTGATTGTCACATCCGGGATGGGTTATTGTTGTTGATAAAAATCTTATCATTGATTTTATTTTTGACCTGCGTATATTGTGGTCCCGGGTCGTGACAGCTGTGGTATCAGAGAAAAGATCGCATGGAGAGGTGATTTTGGGTCATCTCGGATAAGAAATTGATTGAATATCTGGCGTAATAAGTGTAGCTTTTGGTAAAGAATGAAAGTTTGAGTTGTAAATGTTTGAATTCGACTCGGGAAGTCTGTTAATAGGCTGTGTTGAGTCGCGGGAGCGATGTTTTGAGTATTTCTGTTCAGCAGCTAGATGAGAATTTGGTTGCTTTGTGAAAGATGGTTTGTTGTAGGCAAGATGGAGAGTCCTTCGAATGATTAAATGTGAGCTGATTTGAAAAATTTTGGAATATTTAATCTCAATTAAGGCTTGAATTGAATTTCAGAAAGTGGAGGAGATGTTTGAGGTTTCTGGCAGTTCAAATGAAGTTTTGTCTATTGCCCGTAAGTTGGAGAGTTAGGCAAGCCAGTGGTGGGCTTCTCAGTGCCGTATTCCACTTCTTGAGATGTTTTTGTGGAAGCTATTTTGGGAGTCACTCTCTGTTTGGCATTCGCGATAGTAAGGAAGGTGAATTTAGTTGGTGAAGGCACGGAATTGAGTCTGTGGCCTTTGAGATTGTATATAAATGTTGTATGTTTTTCCAATTTTTGGAGTGAGCTTTGATAAAGTTTATCCCCGATGGATGAACCTTTTTGATCCGTTAAGATTGTGAATTTTGATATCCGATCCGGGTTTGTAAATATCAATGATTGATTGACCGATTTTATTTAATAAATCGGACTTTAATGTGATATTGGGCATGATTTGGTTGGCAAGTCACCACATTAGTGTAAACGATTTCGGTAGAATATTCTGATTTACAATTTGGGCTGTGAATTTTGAATATGAGGAAGAGTTAATCGAGAGGTGATGAAATCGATATCTTTGTGCCTGTAAGTTAATTGATGAAAATGTGTGCCGAGTTTAATTTGCATATGTGGCCATATCTGGGAGTCGTTATGTGGTCATAAAAAGTTTTCTGGTTGTATGGTAATTCGAGGCTATTTCTCGAGGAGATGATTAGCCTAAATTGTCTTTTTAGTCGATAGTCGAGGTTGTTGTTGAGGTTATGTCGGGAGTGACATCGATTTTGAGGATCCCGCATAGAATTGTGGAGGCATTGGTCGAGTGCCTTGCCGTGGGTGTTAAATGCTTTTGGGATAAGTATGATGAATCTATGAGGTTATCTATTAATTATTAAAAATTAATTCGTTTGGGAAATGAATCATTTGATAAGCGAATGTTAGGAATTGATAGGTGATTGTTGATCAATGGTTGGTACTCGATGTTTTCTAAATCGATCTGAAGTTGGAGTATTGTGAAATTAAGGATATTCCGGAGAATATACCTGAGGTTGTCTTCAAGATGAAAGTGCAGCCGTTGTGAGCTTCGGTGGCATTTTGAGGTTAGTGATTTCGTTGGCATCTTTGTGGATCTTGTGAATGGATCTTTCGCCGTATTTGAGTCTATTTGTGATGGATTCATTAATGATGTTTTTATTTGTTTGAGAGAATTTGTAGGGCATGGGGTCCGTTTGAGGACCGGTCATAGTTGTAAAGGGTAGTTTGTGGTTTGCCGATTGAGGAGATGTGAGTTTGGTTGGAAGTAGTATTGTTTGGGCATGTTGTTTCTTGATGTCATGTTTGTGAAATTGCGAGAAGATTCAAGCATGTGACCGGTTGGGAAATGCCATCGTTTGTTGCGAAGGTGCGTGATTTCTTGAGTCCGCTTAAATTTGTTAAGCGATTTGTCGAGGATTCCTTGAGAATCGAGCGTCCGTGGGACATTGGGCTTAGTAGCTTATCGGTGTTCGTTGGAATGATGAGTATAAGGGGAGCTTTCTAGAAATAAAGGACGTATTGTCTGCAAAGTTGATTTAGTTGATCCCGATGGATCAAGTTAACTGCGGTGGTAGGTTGTGATGCTCTCGAGGAAGATTTGAGGTTGTGTTACGATGTAGCGTTTTGGGTGATTGCCGATGGGTTATGGCGGTTGAATGTTTTGATCTAAATTACTCCACTTATGGCTTGGAGTTAGCAGCTGGGGTATTTGCTTTGAGGATTTAGAAATGTTATTTGTATGGAGATAGTTGTGGTTCAATTTGATCATAGAGGTTTGAGGAAATTATTTCGGAAAAAGAGTTAATCATTTGGCAACGTAAGCGGGTGGATCGCTTAAGGGCTATTATTGGTGATGTTTTGGGTCAAAAGTCTTCGGATTTGTTATATATATTTTCATAAGAAAAAAAAGCAGAAGCATGTGGGTCCGTAGCCTTTGGTTGTGAGATTCGATTTGGATCCTTAGATAGAGAATTTGATTTGAATGTCGGTTTGAGGACTTTGATTTGGTGGTGGTTTTTGTTGAGTCCTGTGATGTTGCAGATGTAGCGACTTTGATTTGATCGGTCTGAAATCTCACGGGGTAGAAGGAGATTTTTGCCGATGAAGTGGTAGGTAGGTGGATTTATGATCGGCCTATGAGTTTGCGCTGTTCGGATCGAGTTGTATTAAGAGTTTGTGCCGCAATGTCTTCTCGTCTTCATTTTGAGCGGAGAAAATGGTGGAGTTATCGGTGAATAATCACTTTGCTAAGAGTAGGCTTTGAACGAAGTTCTTTGCGGATGATGCTTTTGTGAAGATCAAGTGAAGATCCTTTTGTTTGAGCGGTCATGAGCCGGGATGCAATCAGCGAGCCTCGATTGTCGGATGGAAGCTCGTGAGCAATTGAGGTTGTCAACAATCGTAGTGGAGTTGCAGTGGTCTAAGTTTATAGGAACCTCGAAGATGCTCTGTCGCCCGGAGTGGCGAGTTGATCATGCGTCTCGTGCTTGAAGGAAGAAATCAAGAAGAAGCCTTCGAGATTTTGTTTTAGTCTGCGTTTGACAAAGAATTTGGTGGCATCTTGGATGATGATGGATAAGTCGATGAAGTTGGCTCTTTGCTTGGTCGATCGGAAGGTTATTCTTGAGTTTGGTCGTCGACATATTATCAAGATGAGAATGTTGGAAGGTATACTAATTTTGAGGTATTGATTGCGATTGGAAGCGAGATGATTGATTAGAGTTGCGCAAATGAATCGAATCGTGGGTTCACGGTTATCAATTACAAGAACTAATTCGAGAATGAAGCATGAGATCAGATTTGTAGCCCGAGTGGATGATCGAGAAGAATGGTCGGATATTTCAAAGCATCTTCAAGAGAAGAAGTTCAAGTTTCGAGGGCAAGTCTTTGGATTGAGGTTGAGGTCGACAGGACTTTTGAGGTTTTGCAATGAATTGGAGAAGTGGCTAGCAGATTAGCGTTGTTAGAGTTTGGTGAGATCATGATGATGTGTTTTATGTATGTTGACAGAAATATGGGTTGATTATTGGCATGTGATCGAATGTGAATGGTTGCTGATTTTGAAAAGCTATTTTATGTTGGGATTTTGATTCCGATATTGGGATAGAAAGATCAGGTGTTGATGATCAGATTTTTGGAGAAATCTTTCGATCGAGGTTAAGTTCGGAAGAATTGTTCTTATTTTGTTAAAGAATTGATTTGCGTAAATTTCGAGGATGAAATTTTTAAAAGGAGGGGAGAGTGTGATATTTCGGATCCCAATTGGATTATTTTAGTATTAATTGTGATTTTTGGGTATTTCGGACGTGGTGAAAATAAATTAAAATATTATGAAATTTTCGTAAATGATCGGAGGCGTGAGGAGGGCCCTGAGTGTGCCCGTAATGTTGTTCAAGGCCGAGTTGAAATTTAAAATAAAAGAAAGTTATATATATATATATATATATATAATAAAAGTAATAATAATAATAATAATAATAATAATAAGTTAAAGGAAAAAGAAAATGAAAGAAAAGAAAAGGAAGGAATCGGGAGAGAGAGAGGGAGAAGGGGGAAAAAGGGGATTTAGGGTTTCGGCGTGAGGAAGAAGGAAGAGGAAGAGGAGAGGGGAAAGGAAGGCGGCGACGGCGGTAGCGTCGCGTGGGTGAACGGTGGTCGATGGTGGTTCAGGTGTGGCCGCGATTGTTGCGGCGGATTGCGGGTTGAGGCGATGGCGGCGATGGGTGAGGAAATCGGTGTCGGGTGAGTCGGCGGCTGCCGTTCGGGGTGGTAGCGGTGAAATCGGTGGTGTGCGGTGGTCGTGTCGCTCGGCTGGGTGTGGTGGCGTGCGATGTGGGTTGTGCGAGGAAGGCGACGGCGAAATCGTGCGCGGAGAAGAACGGTGGAGAGAAGCTACGTGAGAGAGACGGCGACGGCCGGACCGGGGGGCAGCAGCGGCGACCGGGGTCACCTCGAAGGCTGGCGATGGCCGTTCGAGGCGGCAGAGCGGCCGGCAGCGGCTAGCAGAGGCGCGCGCGGTGGAGAGAGGAAGGGCGCGCGGAGGAGAGAGAGAGGACACGGGAGGCGGGAGACAGAAAGGCCCGATTGGAGTGCTTTGGGACATCCTTTCTTCAGATCTGCAGAGTATGATGTTAAGGCAAGTATCCTCCAGCCCTATTCTTGGTCTAATTTAATTTTCGATGCATTTTGACTACTGTGGGAGATTTTACTGACATGCATGTATTTTTAAATACCCTCAATTTATCAATTGTATACATGCATGTATGTTTTATCGGTTGTGCGGTGGTTTTTGTACTTGTATTTATGATTTGGAGGGTTTTAGACACCGGACGATATATATATGTATGTTTGGTATCCGTATATTATGGAACCATGAATCGAGCCTTGCACTAACCATGCATGCCGGGGGCAGGATCACTACGTGATCCGAGGCATTGGCTACTTCCGCCGTAAGGAAGATGAGGTATTGGCTACTTCCGCCGTAAGGAAGATGAGGTATGGCTACTTCGCCGTAAGGAAGATGAGGTATTGGCTACTTCCGCCATAAGGAAGATGAGGTATCGCCCCACTGTGTATTTAATTGAGAACCATCGTAAGGAATTGACGGAAAACTAATGTATTCGGACGTCCTAATATATAACTAAAACTTGAGGTTGCACCCAAAGCCGCGGGTGGTAAAACATAGTGAGCAAGTTCCTAATCTATGGGAGACAGAGTACATGGATGGCCTTGAGCTACTGGCCTAATTCGTAGCCGATATATAGCCGTGGTTACTGGGACGAGGTAACCCTTCCTCAAGTTGGTATCATTGATCTTTGGTTCTCCGATTTCGTGCATGCTTTGTATTTCTGCACGTATTTGGGTGTACTGTGATTTGAGATACGTGGTTTGGCCCACGGATGGGCGATAGGAATGTCTCGTACGTGCTGATGTGATAAACCCGGAACGTGTTTTGATTTATGTTTTAGTTCGCGATTTTCTCTTGATTTTGCATTATGAGTTTTAGATCAGGGACGACGGTATGTGTCTCCACGTGGATGTGGTGACGGTTGACGTATGTGACCTCGGATCATATGATATGATATCGTCTACGAGATTTCACGGATCGTGATTTATATGATTTTGTCCCGGAGGGACCAGTTAATGCGACGACAATTTAGTACGAGACATCTCGATTTTTAGGGATTTCACGGACATGATGTTTTGTTTTACGTGATTGCTATGCGATATCCCTGCTTCTGATTTATGAGTACTGTTTTTATACGATGATACTTGCTGAGCTCTAGGCTCACGTTTTCATGTTTTATCCCTTCAGACTAGTGGCATGGATACGCTTGCAGGAGCTCGGACGTGATCGGGCTCGGATATTCCTTTTGGCGAGTGGAGATATTACATTTGGTATATTTCTGATCTCGAGGATATGTTATGGTTATTATTTATGGCCGGATGGTGCCTTGATCATTGTATGAGAAATATTGAAGTTATGGATGAGTTATTGTAGATTGGATACCTCCTTGCGATCATGGTTAGCAGTCGTGTATTATGTTTGTCCGGATTTTTATCCGATGAGATCTTGTGCGGGTTTTATTTATATTGCGTCCTGCATATGTTTGATTGTCACATCCTGGATGGGTTATTGTTGTTGATAAAAATCTTATCATTGATTTTATTTTTGACTGTGCGTATATTGTGGTCCCGGTCGTGATGTTTTTGTGGTATCGAGAAAGATCGCATGGAGAGGTGATTTTGGGTCATCTCGGATAAGAAATTGATTGAATATCTGGCGTAATAAGTGTAGCTTTTGGTAAAGAATGAAAGTTTGAGTTGTAAATGTTTGAATTCGACTCGGGAAGTCCATTAATAGGTGTGTTGAGTCGCTGGAGCGATGTTTTGAGTATTTTCGTTCAGCGACTAGATGAGAATTTGGTTGCTTTGTGAAAGATGGTTTGTTGTAGGCAAGATGGAGAGTCCTTCGAATGATTAAATGTGAGCTGATTTGAAAAATTTTGGAATATTTAATCTCAATTAAGGCTTGAATTGAATTTCAGAAAGTGGAGGAGATGTTTGAGGTTTCTGGCAGTTCAAATGAAGTTTTGTCTATTGCCCGTAAGTTGGAGAGTTAGGCAAGCCAGTGGTGGGCTTCTCAGTGCCGTATTCCACTTCTTGAGATGTTTTTGTGGAAGCTATTTTGGGAGTCACTCTCTGTTTGGCATTCGCGATAGTAAGGAAGGTGAATTTAGTTGGTGAAGGCACGGAATTGAGTCTGTGGCCTTTGAGATTGTATATAAATGTTGTATGTTTTTCCAATTTTTGGAGTGAGCTTTGATAAAGTTTATCCCCGATGGATGAACCTTTGATCTGTTAAGATTGTGAATTTTGATATCCGATCTGGGTTTGTAAATATCAATGATTGATTGACCTGATTTTATTTAATAAATCGGACTTTAATGTGATATTGGGCATGATTTGGTTGGCAAGTCACCACATTAGTGTAAACGATTTCGGTAGAATATTCTGATTTACAATTTGGGCTGTGAATTTTGAATATGAGGAAGAGTTGATCGAGAGGTGATGAAATCGATATCTTTGTGCCTGTAAGTTAATTGATGAAAATGTGTGCCGAGTTTAATTTGCATATGTGGCCATATCTGGGAGTCGTTATGTGGTCATAAAAAGTTTTCTGGTTGTATGGTAATTCGAGGCTATTTCTTGAGGAGATGATTAGCCTAAATTGTCTTTTAGTCGATAGTTGAGGTTGTTGTTGAGGTTATGTCAGGAGTGACATCGATTTTGAGGATCCCGCATAGAATTGTGGAGGCATTGGTCGAGTGCCTTGCCGTGGGTGTTAAATGCTTTTGGGATAAGTATGATGAATCTATGAGGTTATCTATTAATTATTAAAAATTAATTCGTTTGGGAAATGAATCATTTGATAAGCGAATGTTAGGAATTGATAGGTGATTGTTGATCAATGGTTGGTACTCGATGTTTTCTAAATCGATCTGAAGTTGGAGTATTGTGAAATTAAGGATATTCCGGAGAATATACCTGAGGTTGTCTTCAAGATGAAAGTGCAGCCGTTGTGAGCTTCGGTGGCATTTTGAGGTTAGTGATTTCGTTGGCATCTTTTGTGGATCTTGTGAATTGGATCTTTCGGCCGTATTTGAGTCTATTTGTGATGGATTCATTAATGATGTTTTTATTTGTTTGAGAGAATTTGTGGGGCATGGGGTCCGTTTGAGGACTGTCATAGTTGTAAAGGGTAGTTTGTGGTTTGCCCAATTGAGGAGATGTGAGTTTGGTTGGAAGTAGTATTGTTTGGGCATGTTGTTTCTTCGATGTCATGTTTGTGAAATTGCAGAAGATTGAAGCTGTGACCGGTTGGGAAATGCCATCGTTTGTTGCGAAGGTGCGTGATTTCTTGAGTTTGCTTAAATTTGTTAAGCGATTTGTCGAGGATTCCTTGAGAATCGTAGCGTCCGTGGGACATTGGGCTTAGTAGCTATCAGTGTTCGTTGGAATGATGAGTATAAGGGGAGCTTTCTAGAAATAAAGGACGTATTGTCTGCAAAGTTGATTTGGTTGATCCCCGATGGATCAAGTTAATCTGTGGTAGGTTGTGATGCTCTCGAGGAAGATTTGAGGTTGTGTTCTGATGTAGCGTTTTTGGGTGATTGCCGATGGGTTATGGCGGTTGAATGTTTTGATCTAAATTACTCCACTTATGGCTTGGAGTTAGCAGCTGGGGTATTTGCTTTGAGGATTTAGAAATGTTATTTGTATGGAGATAGTTGTGGTTCAATTTGATCATAGAGGTTTGAGGAAATTATTTCGGAAAAAGAGTTAATCATTTGGCAACGTAAGCGGGTGGATCGCTTAAGGGCTATTATTGGTGATGTTTTGGGTCAAAAGTCTTCGGATTTGTTATATATATTTTCATAAGAAAAAAAAGCAGAAGCATGTGGGTCCGTAGCCTTTGGTTGTGAGATTCGATTTGGATCCTTAGATAGAGAATTTGATTTGAATGTCGGTTTGAGGACTTTGATTTGGTGGTGGTTTTTGTTGAGTCCTGTGATGTTGCAGATGTAGCGACTTTGATTTGATCGGTCTGAAATCTCACGGGGTAGAAGGAGATTTTTGCCGATGAAGTGGTAGGTAGGTGGATTTATGATCAGCCTATGAGTTTGCCGTTCAGGATCAGAGTTGTATTAAGAGTTTGTGCTGCAATGTCTTCTGTCTTCATTTTGAGCGGAGAAACTGTGGAGTTATCGGTGAATAATCACTGCCAAGAGTAGGCTTTGAACGAAGTTCTTTCTGCGGATGATGCTTTTGTGAAGATCAGAAGTGAAGATCCTTTTGTTTGAGCGGTCATGAAGCTGGATGCAATCAAGCAGAGCCTCGATTGTCGGATGGAAGCTCAGGGAGCAGTTGAGGTTGTCAACAACTGTAGTGGAGTTGCAGTGGTCTAAGTTTATAAGGAACCTCGAAGATGCTCTATCAGCGGAGTGGCGAGTTGATCATGCGTCTCGTGCTTGAAGGAAGAAATCAAGAAGAAGCCTTCGAGATTTTGTTTTAGTCTGCGTTGGACAGCGAGAATTTGGTGGCATCTTGGATGATGATGGATAAGCTGATGAAGTTGGCTCTTTGCTTGCTGATCAGAAGGTTATTCTTGAGTTTGGTCGTCGACATATTATCAAGATGAGAATGTTGGAAGGTATACTAATTTTGAGGTATTGATTGCGATTGGAAGCAGATGATTGATTAGAGTTGCGCAGCGGAATCGTGTGGGTTCACGGTTATCAATTACAAGAACTAATTCGAGAATTGAAGCATGAGATCAGATTTGTAGCCTGAGTGGATGATCGAGAAGAATGGTCAGATATTTCTGAAAGCATCTTGAAGAGAAGAAGTTCAAGTTTCGAGGGCAAGTGCTGGATTGAGGTTGAGGTCGACAGGACTTTTGAGGTTTTGCAATGAATTGGAGAAGTGGCTAGCAGATTGGCGTTGTTCCGAGTTTGGCAGATCATGATGATGTGTTTTATGTATGTTGACAGAAATATGGGTTGATTATTGGCATGTGATCGAATGTGAATGGTTGCTGATTTTGAAAAGCTATTTTATGTTGGGATTTTGATTCCGATATTGGGATAGAAAGATCAGGTGTTGATGATCAGATTTTTGGAGAAATCTTTCGATCGAGGTTAAGTTCGGAAGAATTGTTCTTATTTTGTTAAAGAATTGATTTGCGTAAATTTCGAGGATGAAATTTTTAAAAGGAGGGGAGAGTGTGATATTTCGGATCCCAATTGGATTATTTTAGTATTAATTGTGATTTTTGGGTATTTCGGACGTGGTGAAAATAAATTAAAATATTATGAAATTTTCGTAAATGATCGGAGGTGCGGAGTGGGGCCCGGAGTGTGCCCGTAATGTTGTTCGAAGGCCGAGTTGAAATTTAAAATAAAAGAAAGTTATATATATATATATATATATATAATAAAAGTAATAATAATAATAATAATAATAATAATAATAAGTTAAAGGAAAAAGAAAATGAAAGAAAAAGAAAAGGAAGGAATCGGGGAGAGAGAGGGAGAAGGGGGAAAAAAGGGGATTTAGGGTTTCGGCGTGAGGAAGAAGGAAGAGGAAGAGGAGGGGGAAAGGAAGGCGGCGGCGGCGTGTAGCGTCGCGGGTGAACGGTGGTCGATGGTGGTTGTGGGTGTGGCGCGATTGTTGCGGCGATTGCGGTGGTTGAGGCGATGGCGGCGATGGGTGAGGAAATCGGTGTCGGGTGAGTCGGCGGCTGCCGTTCGGGGTGGTAGCGGTGAAATCGGTGGTGTGCGGTGGTCGTGTCGCTGGCGGGTGTGGTGGCGTGCGATGTGGGTTGTGCGAGGAAGGCGACGGCGAAATCGTGCGCGGAGAAGAACAGTGGAGAGAAGCTACGGGAGAGAGACGGCGGCGGGCCGGACCGAGAAGCAGTGGCGACGGGGTCACCTGGAAGGTCTGGCGATGGCCGTTCGAGGCAGCGCAGAGCGGCCGGTACGGCAGCGTGGCGCGCGGTGGAGAGAGGAAGGGCGCGCGGAGGAGAGAGAGAGGACACGGGAGGCGGGAGGCAGAGAAAGGCCCGATTGGAGTGCTTTGGGACATCCTTTCTTGATCTGCAGAGTATGATGTTAAGGCAAGTATCCTCGGCCCTATTCTTGGTCTAATTTAATTTTCGATGCATTTTGACTACGTGGGAGATTTACCGACATGCATGTATTTTTAAATACCCTCAATTTATCAATTGTATACATGCATGTATGTTTTATCGGTTGTGCGGTGGTTTTGTACTTGTATTTATGATTTGGAGGGGTTTTAGACACCCGGACGATATATATATGTATGTTTGGTATCCGTATATTATGGAACCATGAATCAGGCCTTGCACTAACCATGCATGCTGCCGGGTGGGATCACTACGTGATCCGAGGCATTGGCTACTTCCGCCGTAAGGAAGATGAGGTATTGGCTACTTCCGCCGTAAGGAAGATGAGGTATTGGCTACTTCCGCCGTAAGGAAGATGAGGTATTGGCTACTTCCGCCATAAGGAAGATGAGGTATCGCCCACTGTGTATTTAATTGAGAACCATCGTAAGGAATTGACGGAAAACTAATGTATTCGGACGTCCTAATATATAACTAAAACTTGAGGTTGCACCCAAAGCCGCGGGTGGTAAAACATAGTGAGCAAGTTCCTAATCTATGGGAGGCAGTACATGGATGGCCTTGAGCTACTGGCCTAATTCGTAGCCGATATATAGCCGTAGGTTACCGGACGAGGTAACCCTTCCTCAAGTTAGTATCATTGATCTTTGGTTCTCGATTTCGTGCATGCTTTGTATTTCCGCGCGTATTTGGGTGTCTTGTGATTTGAGATACGTGGTTTGGCCCACGGATGGGCGATAGGAATGTCAAATGCGTACTGATGTGATAAAAACCGGGCGTGTTTTGATTTATGTTTTAGTTCGGCGGTTTTCTCTTGATTTTACGCATTATGAGTTTTAGATCCAGGACGGCGGTATGTGTCTCACGTGGATGTGGTGACGGTTGCGGCGTATGTGACCTCGGATCATATGATATGATATCGTCTCACGATATTTCACGGATCGTGATTTATATGATTTTGTCGGAGGGACCGGTTAATGCGACGCGACAATTTAGTACGAGACATCTCGATTTTTAGGGATTTCACGGACATGATGTTTTGTTTTACGTGATTGCTATGCGATATCCACCTTACGATTTATGTGTACCATTTTATACGATTCTTGATACTTCTTTGAGCTCTAGGCTCACGTTTTCATGTTTTATCCTTTAGACTAGTGGCATGGATACGCTTGCGGGAGCTCGGGCGTGATCGGGCTCGGATATTCCTTTTGGCAGTGGAGATATTACATTTGGTATATTTCGATCTCGAGGATATGTTATAGTTATTATTTATGGCGGATGGTGCCTTGATCATTGTATGAGAAATATTGAAGTTATGGATGAGTTATTGTAGATTGGATACCTCCCTTGCGATCATGGTTAGCAGGTCGTGTATTATGTTTGTCCGGATTTTTATCCGATGAGATCTTGTGCGGGTTTTATTTATATTGCGTCCTGCATATGTTTGATTGTCACATCCTGGATGGGTTATTGTTGTTGATAAAAATCTTATCATTGATTTTATTTTTGACCTGCGTATATTGTGGTCCCGGGTCGTGACAGCTGTGGTATCAGAGAAAAGATCGCATGGAGAGGTGATTTTGGGTCATCTCGGATAAGAAATTGATTGAATATCTGGCGTAATAAGTGTAGCTTTTGGTAAAGAATGAAAGTTTGAGTTGTAAATGTTTGAATTCGACTCGGGAAGTCATTAATTGGCTGTGTTGAGTCGCGGGAGCGATGTTTGAGTATTTGATTGCGGCTAGATGAGAATTTGGTTGCTTTGTGAAAGATGGTTTGTTGTAGGCAAGATGGAGAGTCCTTGAATGATTAAATGTGAGCTGATTTGAAAAATTTTGGAATATTTAATCTCAATTAAGGCTTGAATTGAATTTCAGAAAGTGGAGAGATGTTTGAGGTTTACGGCGGTTCAAATGAAGTTTTGTCTATTGCCTGCAGTAAGTTGGAGAGTTAGGCAAGCCGGTGGTGGGCTTCTCGGTGCCGTATTCCACTTCTTGAGATGTTTTTGTGGAAGCTATTTTGAGTCACTCTGTTTGGCATTCGCGATAGTAAGGAAGGTGAATTTAGTTGGTGAAGGCACGGAATTGAGTACATGGCCTTTGAGATTGTATATAAATGTTGTATGTTTTTCCAATTTTGGAGTGAGCTTTGATAAAGTTTATCCCCGATGGATGAACCTTTGATCCATTAAGATTGTGAATTTTGATATCCGATCCGGGTTTGTAAATATCAATGATTGATTGACCCGATTTTATTTAATAAATCGGACTTTAATGTGATATTGGGCATGATTTGGTTGGCAAGTCACCACATTAGTGTAAACGATTTGGTAGAATATTCGATTTACAATTTGGGTTGTGAATTTTGAATATGAGGAAGAGTTGATCGAGAGGTGATGAAATCGATATCTTTGTGCCTGTAAGTTAATTGATGAAAATGTGTGCGAGTTTAATTTGCATATGTGGCCATATACGGGAGTCGTTATGTGGTCATAAAAGTTTTAAAGTTGTATGGTAATTCGAGGCTATTTCTTGAGGAGATGATTAGCCTAAATTGTCTTTTAGTCGATAGTTGAGGTTGTTGTTGAGGTTATATCGGGAGTGACATCGATTTTGAGGATCCATAGAATTGTGGAGGCATTGGTCGAGTGCCTTAGTGGGTGTTAAATGCTTTTGGGATAAGTATGATGAATCTATGAGGTTATCTATTAATTATTAAAAATTAATTCGTTTGGGAAATGAATCATTTGATAAGCGAATGTTAGGAATTGATAGGTGATTGTTGATCAATGGTTGGTACTCGATGTTTTCTAAATCGATCTGAAGTTGGAGTATTGTCAATTAAGGATATCGGGAGAATATACCTGAGGTTGTCTTCAAGATGAAAGTGCAGCCGTTGTGAGCTTCGGTGGCATTTTGAGGTTAGTGATTTCGTTGGCATCTTTTGTGGATCTTGTGAATTGGATCTTTCGGCCGTATTTGAGTCTATTTGTGATGGATTCATTAATAATGTTTTTATTTGTTCGAGAGAATTTGTGGGGCATGGGGTCCGTTTGAGGACTGTCATAGTTGTAAAGGGTAGTTTGTGGTTTGCCCAATTAAGGAGATGTGAGTTTGGTTGGAAGTAGTATTGTTTGGGCATGTTGTTTCTTCGATGGCATGTTTGTGAAATTGAAGAAGATTGAAGCGGTGACCGGTTGGGAAATGTCATCGTTTGTTGCGAAGGTGCGTGATTTCTTGAGTCTGCTTAAATTTGATAAGCGATTTGTCGAGGATTCCTTGAGAATCGTAGCGTCCGTGGGACATTGGGCTTAGTAGCTATCAGTGTTCGTTGGAATGATGAGTATAAGGGGAGCTTTCTAGAAATAAAGGACGTATTAAATGCCAAAGTTGATTTGTTGATCCCCGATGGATCAAGTTAACTGTGGTAGGTTGTGATGCTCTCGAGGAAGATTTGAGGTTGTGTTACGATGTAGCGTTTTTGGGTGATTGCCGATGGGTTATGGCGGTTGAATGTTTTGATCTAAATTACTCCACTTATGGCTTGGAGTTAGCGGTGGGGTATTTGCTTTGAGGATTTAGAAATGTTATTTGTATGGAGATAGTTGTGGTTCAATTTGATTATAGAGGTTTGAGGAAATTATTTTCGGAAAAAGAGTTAATCATTTGGCAACGTAAGCGGGTGGATCGCTTAAGGGCTATTATTAGTGATGTTTTGGGTCAAAAGTCTTGGATTTGTTATATATATTTTCATAGAAAAAAAGCGTGAAGCATGTGGGTCCGTAGCCTTTGGTTGTGAGATTCGATTTGGATCCTTAGATAGAGAATTTGATTTGAATGTCGGTTTGAGGACTTTGATTTGGTGGTGGTTTTTGTTGAGTCCTGTGATGTTGCAGATGTAGCGACTTTGATTTGATCGGTCTGAAATCTCACGGGGTAGAAGGAGATTTTTGCCGATGAAGTGGTAGGTAGGTGGATTTATGATCAGCCTATGAGTTTGTTGTTCGAGGATCGAGTTGTATTAAGAGTTTGTGCTGCAATGTCTTCTGTCTTCATTTTGAGCGGAGAAACTGTGGAGTTATCGGTGAATAATCACTGCCAAGAGTAGGCTTTGAACGAAGTTCTTTCTGCGGATGATGCTTTTGTGAAGATCAGAAGTGAAGATCCTTTTGTTTGAGCGGTCATGAAGCTGGATGCAATCAAGCAGAGCCTCGATTGTCGGATGGAAGCTCAGGGAGCAGTTGAGGTTGTCAACAACTGTAGTGGAGTTGCAGTGGTCTAAGTTTATAAGGAACCTCGAAGATGCTCTATCAGCGGAGTGGCGAGTTGATCATGCGTCTCGTGCTTGAAGGAAGAAATCAAGAAGAAGCCTTCGAGATTTTGTTTTAGTCTGCGTTGGACAGCGAGAATTTGGTGGCATCTTGGATGATGATGGATAAGCTGATGAAGTTGGCTCTTTGCTTGCTGATCAGAAGGTTATTCTTGAGTTTGGTCGTCGACATATTATCAAGATGAGAATGTTGGAAGGTATACTAATTTTGAGGTATTGATTGCGATTGGAAGCAGATGATTGATTAGAGTTGCGCGTGGCGGAATCGTGTGGGTTCACGGTTATCGATTACAAGAACTAATTCGAGAAATGAAGCATGAGATCATTTGTAGCACGAGTGGATGATCGAGAAGAATGGTCGAGATATTTAAAGCATCTTGAAGAGAAGAAGTTCAAGTTTAGAGGGCAAGTGCTGGATTGAGGTTGAGGTCGATAGGACTTTTGAGGTTTTGCAATGAATTGGAGAAGTGGCTGGATTGATTAGCGTTGTTAGAGTTTGGCGGATCATGATGATGTGTTTTATGTATGTTGTTGAAATATGGGTTGATTATTGGCATGTGATCGAATGTGAATGGTTGCTGATTTTGAAAAGCTATTTTATGTTGGGATTTTGATTCCGATATTGGGATAGAAAGATCGGTGTTGATGATCGGATTTTGGAGAAATCTTTCGATCGAGGTTAAGTTCGGAAGAATTGTTCTTATTTTGTTAAAGAATTGATTTGCGTAAATTTCGAGGATGAAATTTTTAAAAGGAGGGAGAGTGTGATATTTCGGATCCCAATTGGATTATTTTAGTATTAATTGTGATTTTGGGTATTTCGGACGTGGTGAAAATAAATTAAAATATTATGAAATTTTCGTAAATGATCGGAGGTGCGGAGTGGGGCCGGAGTGTGCCCGTAATGTTGTTCGAAGGCCGAGTTGAAATTTAAAATAAAGAAAGTTATATATATATATATATATATATAATAAAAATAATAATAATAATAATAATAATAATAATAAGTTAAAGGAAAAGAAAATGAAAAGAAAAGAAAAGGAAGGAATCGGGGAGAGAGGGAGAAGGGGGAAAAGGGGATTTAGGGTTTTGAGCGTGAGGAAGAAGGAAGAGGAAGAGGAGAGGGGAAAGGAAGGCGGCGACGGCGGTAGCGTCGTGGGTGAACGGTGGTCGATGGTGGTTGTGGGTGGGCGCGATTGTTGCGGCGATTTGCGGGTTGAGGCGATGGCGGCGATGGGTGAGAAATCGGTGTCGGGTGAGTCGGCGGCTGCCGTTCGGGGTGGTAGCGGTGAAATCGGTGGTGCGGCGGTGGTCGTGTCGCTCGGCTGGGTGTGGTGGCGTGCGATGTGGGTTGTGAGGAAGGTGGACGGCGAAATCGTGCGCGGAGAAGAAGTGGAGAGAAGCTACGGGAGAGAGACGGCGCGCCGGACGGGAGGGGCAGCGGCGGCGACGGGGTCACGGGAAGGTCAGTGGCGATGGCCGTTCGAGGCGGCAGAATGCGGGCATGCGGCGTGGAAGCGCAGGCGTGGAGAGAGGAAGGGCGCGCGGAGAGAGAGAGAGGACACGGGAGGCGGGAGACAGAAAGGCCGATTGGAGTGCTTTGGGACATCCTTTCTTCAGATCTGCAGAGTATGATGTTAAGGCAAGTATCCTCCAGCCCTATTCTTGGTCTAATTTAATTTTCGATGCATTTTGACTACTGTGGGAGATTTTACTGACATGCATGTATTTTTAAATACCCTCAATTTATCAATTGTATACATGCATGTATGTTTTATCGGTTGTGCGGTGGTTTTGTACTTGTATTTATGATTTGGAGGGGTTTTAGACACCCGGACGATATATATATGTATGTTTGGTATCCGTATATTATGGAACCATGAATCGGGCCTTGCACTAACCATGCATGTCTGGGGTGGGATCACTACGTGATCCGAGGCATTGGCTACTTCCGCCGTAAGGAAGATGAGGTATTGGCTACTTCCGCCGTAAGGAAGATGAGGTATTAGCTACTTCCGCCGTAAGGAAGATGAGGTATTAGCTACTTTAGCCATAAGGAAGATGAGGTATCGCCCACCTGTGTATTTAATTGAGAACCATCGTAAGGAATTGACGGAAAACTAATGTATTTGGACGTCCTAATATATAACTAAAACTTGAGGTTGCACCCAAAGCCAGGGGTGGTAAAACATAGTGAGCAAGTTCTAATCTATGGGAGACATGAGTACATGGATGGCCTTGAGCACGGCCTAATTCGTGAGCCGATATATAGCCGTGAATTTACCGGACGAGGGTAACCCTTCCTCAAGTTGGTATCATTGATCTTTGGTTCTCCGATTTCGTGCATGCTTTGTATTTACGCACGTATTTGGGTGTCTTGTGATTTGAGATACGTGGTTTGGCCATGGATGGGCGATAGGAATGTCTCGTGCGTCTTGATGTGATAAAACCGAAGCGTGTTTTGATTTATGTTTTAGTTCGGCGGTTTTCTCTTGATTTACGCATTATGAGTTTTAGATCCGGACGACGGTATGTGTCTCCACGTGGATGTGGTGACGGTTGCGACGTATGTGACCTCGGATCATATGATATGATATCGTCTACGATATTTCACCGGATCGTAATTTATATGATTTTGTCCCGGAGGGACCAGTTAATGCGGACGACGATTTAGTACGAGACATCTCGATTTTTAGGGATTTCACGGACATGATGTTTTGTTTTACGTGATTGCTATGCGATATCCCTGCTTCTGATTTATGTGTACCATTTTATACGATTCTTGATACTTCTTTGAGCTCTAGGCTCACGTTTTCATGTTTTATCCCTTTAGACTAGTGGCATGGATACGCTTGCAGGAGCTCGGACGTGATCGGGCTCGGATATTCCTTTTGGCGAGTGGAGATATTACATTTGGTATATTTCGATCTCGAGGATATGTTATGGTTATTATTTATGGCGGATGGTGCCTTGATCATTGTATGAGAAATATTGAAGTTATGGATGAGTTATTGTAGATTGGATACCTCCCTTGCGATCATGGTTAGCAGGTCGTGTATTATGTTTGTCCGGATTTTTATCCGATGAGATCTTGTGCGGGTTTTATTTATATTGGGTCCTGCATATGTTTGATTGTCACATCCGGGATGGGTTATTGTTGTTGATGAAAATCTTATTATTGATTTTATTTTTGACCTGCGTATATTGTGGTCCCGGGTCGTGACAGCACCTCTAAGACGCACCTCTGCCGAGCACTATTTGAAGGCGTCCCTCTACCATGAGCACCTCTAAGACGCCCTTCTGCCGAGCGCAATTCCAATTGTTACTATTTGGAACAAGTGGCTATTGGGAAATTATTGTTATTTTGGTTGTACATTTCTATTAGCTTGGATTTTAAGCATGGTGGTTGCAGTATGTACGTGTATGTGTAGATATTAATTTAATTTGGTCACCAAGTCACACGGTTAAATGCACCACCATTTGAGTTAAAATTTTGCCCAAAAGATTTTCATCATGTGATGATAAAAATTAATCACTGTTGAGTCCGTGTTCATGGTTGTACGGATTAGGGAGGCTTCGGATTCCTCATCATCCGAAGGCAATCATGAGTGGGTTCGGTCTTCGTCGCTGTTAACCTGAAAACTATACAACACAACTAACAAATAATAGGTTAGAGATCTGATAGGATTTTTTTCTCCGAAGACACTTCGACGCTCAAATCAATAACTTCCCACAATGAATGGCAAGGGGGGAAGCGCACGCTTAGGGGTGCGCAGAAATATACTACGAATGTGTGGGAAGTGTGTGAATACATGAGTGGGAGATTGATGAGTAGATGGTGGGAGGCCTAGCTCCCTGTATGCACCGCAGAGGGTGGCCCACTCTCGTAGCCCGAATAAGGCGGTAGAGATGGGATCTAGGCGTTGATTTGTGGATTTTTATCTCTGAAGGGAGAGACTCATTACTCAATATTAAGCTGATTGCCTCGAATTCGATCCTTAGAGTTTGATCAGAGTTCTAATCTTGTTTCCTGTGAAAGGAGAGGGAATTTGTAGGTTACTTGGCTTGGAACTTTGGGTGCAAGAATCCTTCTTGTAGGGATTCGTCGACCGTTGCCCAGTGGTGGCCGCCGGCGTGTCAGTTGTGGCCTTGTGGTGGAGGGGAGACCGTAGTGTGCCGCAAGCCACACTTGGTCTATCTCTTGCGTTGGGATTAGCCAGAAAACTATGGACTGTGGTATGAGCTGTGGCTTGCAGAGCTGACCTTTTCCTTATTGGCTCATTTCCTCTGCTGTGTTCACGCCGCCCTGCAGCCGCATTAATGGGTTGCAGGTGATGCTAATTGATTGCGAGTACTGGGCTACCACGTAGGCTGCTTTGAATATTAGGATGAGTTGGCCGCTTGGGCTGCTGCTTTACGGATTGGGCCTGGCATCTCTTCGGGCCTTACTGGTATTGGACCCAATACTAGCCCCCTATGCCTGGGCCGACTTGCAGTCGAAGCCTGTCATGTCCATCTCTGATCCAGCTAGTCACCACACCATCTTCCCTGAGATGCGTCAGGCTTTGTCGTCTTCCAACATCGCGTCTTCCCCAGGCATTCATGCAGGCTTTTTAGGTGCCGTAGTGATTCGATGCTTTAGAGGATTAGATTCGAACACCTGAGGTTGCTGGGCATCGATGATTCTCCTTCGTGAATGACGGCCATCGGGGTGTATGCCCAAGTAAGTGGTGGTGAGGCGCCAGCTTATCCATAAATAGGAGGGCTCTTTGACTGGTGTGGCTCATCCTTGACTAATTTTGGAGGAGCGATTAGAGGGCCTTGGTTCATCCCACTTCCAGTGGGAGTATGCGAAGGAGTCGGGGGACTAGTTAGAGATCTGGAGCTCTTGATTGAGACTATCCTCACGCCCATACTGTGGGTGGTTCCTCATGTTAGTGAGGGTGGCTCGGCCACTCTGCCGCCATCGTGTGCCTCCCCCCAGGCTATGGGTGCGGTGGTGGATCACGGTGAAACTATCACGGGGCATTTTGCCCTCAGTGTAGTGCATCGCTTATGGTCCCCACTACACTTGGATCATCACACATGCCGTCTGGAGGGGGAGGAGATGAAAGGAGTCCTTGTCCAGAGTGCGCGCGTTCTTCGCTTCCCCACCATGGCTCGTATCATGGGTGTTGGTTCTACCGCTGTGGTTAGGATTGGACTCTTCCGCAGCAGCTGATCAACACCGACAGCTCCGGTGCTTATGCTTCCTGGATTACCAGTCGTGGGGCCGTGGTGAACCCATGTGGGTCCCGTTCCCCCCAACATGCTCCAAGCATTCGGGGCAGTCACTCCAGGGCTTAGGCCTCGTGCCATATCTTCTTCCTCTTTCTTCTACTTTTGCTGTAGTAAGTTTTACACTTTGTAAAGAAGACTTTGATTAATAAAAGTAGTAGTTATTACATTTACTCTTTTCGCCTATTACATGAATCTCTTTCCTTTGTGTTGCTTGGTGCATACTTTCTTTGAATTGCAAGGCTTCTTTTTCCATTGCCCGCGCTGAATCCCACGTTTGAGTGCTCTTGGTGGCCTGGCCCCCCCTTTGCTGACGTCTTCCCCCAAGTCACTGTACTAATTGTTGGCAGGAGGACGCCGGGCAAAGAGATTGCTGACGCTGGCAACTTGGGGAGATCAAACGCTGTCGGCAAATGTCACATCCGCCGGATGGTCTGTCGCATTGATTGCATGGAAGATTTCAGGGCATCGCGTCATAATGACTCCTTTGAAAAGGCGCAACTCTTTTAGGGGTTTGCCACGTGGAGGGAGTCTATTGGTTCTCTTCCTACATGCTTTGGTCCCCGATTGCCACCGTTTTGCCTGGAGGTTTTAGGCTATTTAAAACACCTAAATTCCCTCCAAGGACTTCGTGCCCTTTAGCGATTTCGAGAGCGTGAAACAGGCGCTGCCTTTGTTCTTTCTATGCAATGATGGAGAGATCATCGTCCTCGTCGAAATCCAAGTCGTCTTCTGGAGAGTCCATGAGGGGCACTCGTGACTCATGGATCCACGACGGTGCTGCGCCTGTTGCAGCAGCGGAGGGCGGCCACTCATAGGCCTTTGTAGAGGGACCAATGAGATTTTTGAGGGCACCACCGGACTTTGAGACGAAGGGGGCATCCACTTCCTCGAGGCGCCACAAGCCTACGAGGGAGGACCCTGCATTGCAACAAGCCGTTCAAGGCTATGAAGACTTCGAAGTCAGGGTGCAGGTTGAGTAGGAGAAATTGAGCAGATGAGGGGTCACGCCGCACACTTTGAGAGGGCATGGGAAAAGTTGGAAGAAAGGGTGTCAAGGCCTTCTAATGTGAACATGCAGGTTTGGAGCCGCAATTCGGTTCCTCAGGAGGAGTTTGAGCTATTCCAGGTGCATTCTAGGGAGGAATGCACATGGTTGGAGGCTGAGTTGAGGTCGAGGCTTACGTCGGAGGATGTTGGTCCTACACTAGAAAGGAACATGCAGAACGGTATCCGTCTCAGCCAGAGATCAGTCTTGCTAGAGGATCCAAACTTCCGCATTAGCATCCTGAACCCTCGCATTTGCAGCACTCTAATGCGCACGGACCTGACGGAGTACACGACTCGAGATTCTTCTGGGCCCAGAGGGGGCGTTAGTTGTACTTTGCGGCCATAGGCTTCTGTAGAAAAAAAAAGTTATCAATGAATCATATAATGAAATTTATACTTAGCTGCGCCATTTATTTTCCGTCACTTGCTGCGCTTGAATGGTTCGTTCTCTCTCGTGCAAGCTTGTCTTGGATGTCCTGCTGCCGCTGTCCTTGGTGGTCAAAATTCCCACATTAAATGCAAGTGTGACAACAGGGAGTCTGGCAAGAGGCTGAGGCGATGTCAATTAGCAGTCTGGCAAAGGCCTTGATTGGCTGTTGTTTGGGACTCGCGACACTCTTGCTGGGCCGGCACGTGGCCTGGCCATTAAGCAAAGACGTCGTTTAGCGCTGAAGGCTTTCAGCTTATTCCAGAGAGAGAGTGAGATGGCAAAGAAGAAAGGATCCCCTTCCTCTTCCCAAACTTCTCGCGTTGTCCGTCATGGGGTTAACAATACTTGGTCTATCTTGATGGCGAGCACCGTTGCTACTTTAATGGTGGACTACGGGATCCCCAGTGATTGGGCCTACCTCGCTCCTGGCTCCACCGATAGAGCCAATGCCCCTCAGAGGTTTTCATCTCCGTTTACAAGCACCATCTGAAGGGCGGGCTTCGCTACCCCATGCTGTGCGATCTATACACCCTTGTCGAAGCGTTGCATGTTCCCGTTGCAAAGTTTCATCCGAATGCTGTTCGTTACTTAGTTACCATGTGCGTTTTCGGCCATCATCAATCTTCCATCTTTGACGCGAAGGCGGCAAAGGTAACCTTTCGCTTTTCTGTGTTTGAGGACTAGATCTCGATGTCCCCCCGTGCTAGCTTTCACTTTCGGGGAACCAACCTTGACTTAGTGAAGAATTGGAAGAGCTGGTTCTTCTTCTTGCAGAAGCCCTCAGACTCAGAACTTTCCAACAAGTGGGGTCTAATCCCCAAGTATTTTCATAGGGCGGTGACTACTGAAGAGAAGAGTGACTCCGCAAAACTTCTAGTGGCAGTTTCCTTGCAGATGGTGACGTTTTCCATCCAGGATCATTATTTGACCTCACATACTTTTGAGGCCGCCGGGTGGGGGTTGGAGTCTAGATGGGCGGTCGCCGACCCAGAGAAGAAAAAGTCTGACGCCATTGTGCTTCACAAGTCGTCAATGGAACTTCCAAAGGAAAGTGTCTCATTGCTAGAGACTTCATCGGAAGAGGAGCTGGAGACTCCACTGAAGAGGTTGAGAGAGGCTGGTGGCACCTCCTCCCGAAGGTCCCGCACTTCTGTGCGTTCCACTCCGGAGCAGGTGTCCGACATGGAGCCGCGGGAGGGAGAGGCTGAGCACTCGCCAATCCCAGCTATGGCGCTAGCTGAGTATGGAGTCCCGTGGTGGAACTTCATTCGGGAGGGGAGTCCCCCACAAGTCCTTGTGTCGATTGGGAGCGATCGGATGCCGTCGCTAAAGACATGCCGATAGTGGAAGTTGACGCTCCCGAGTCAAAAGAGGCAGAGGAGGCTGGTGTTCCAGAGCCTTTGCCAGGGCCACCTTAAGCTTTGGAGCTCATAGGATCACCTGACAGAGCGTCCCAGGAGGTGTGTTTCCAAGGAGGAGTTGCTACTACGGAGGAAGCTATAGCCCGACTTGCCAGCATCAAGAGGCGAGCATAGTCACACGGCCTCATTCTCTACTCAGGTGCGATTGTCTTGGTCCACATGTCTTCCTGTAGACCGGAACTCTGAGATTTTCCGATCCCTTGTTTATTCTTGCGGGTCCCTGAGGGGTTCATCTTCCTTAATGCGGTGCATGCCCAACTGCTGAACTTCTTTCTCCAGGTCAGGGAAGAGTTCAGGCAAGAGACGACACAACGCGCGGGAGCAGAGATCGCTGCGCTTAGGGATGAGAACGAGCTACTGAAGGAACAAGTTAGGCGGCCATCGCAGGAGAGCGAATAACTGAGGGAGGAGAATAGGCGGCTGACAGACTAGGGCAAACGGCTTACGGAGGAGACTGGGCAGCTGAGGCAGGAGGTCAAGCAGCTAAGAGGATGGACCTCTACTCTCGTGGAAGATATATCTCACCTCACCACTGACCTCAGGTGGTGGCTCACTCCGGAAGAAGTGCACCTTGCACTCGATGCCAAATTTTAGGATGGTATCCGCCTATGCTGCTAGAATGTCTCCATCGCGCTTCTGGACGTTTCTGTGGGTATTTTGCATCCAAGGAATGCCAGGGTCCCTGACTGCTTCTGTTTGAGAGACGTCTCAGGAGAGGACGGGCTGTCAAAATCGTAGGATTAGAATAGTCCTTGTGTTTTTTGTTGCATAGTGCCGCACTGTAATATCGCTCGTCCTTGATAAATGAAAGGCATTTATTTTTCCTTGCATCTAATGTCTTTGGCTACATGATACAGCTTTCTTGAATTTTTGTTCATATCTTTGAGGCTAAGCTATAAAGCTATTGTCAGCAATGCTCCCATTCGGCGCCTTCTTGCGCTGTACTCATCCTTCATCAGAGGATATCGTCGCATCCCTGAGCTACACTAAGGGCTCTCGCACGTTTTATGGGAAGCTCGATGTAATAGAGTGGACGTCGTCGTAAATCCCGTAGAGCCACGCTAAGGGCTAACTGGGTTTTCAGGCCACAACAACCGGACTCTGGGTCTAGGCTTTTTTGCACACGATACCTGCATTAGGTGCTCGGCCCCCGCTCAGGGCGTCGTCGCTCTCGTGTGCACAGTCCTAACCCACGACTATCGTAGACTGAGGGTGCTCTCTTCCTTGGGGAAGGTTGCCGCATGCCTATAATTCTTGCCCCCTAAGGTTTTGGTGGCCATAAGTTGAGAACTCCAAAAGCCCCCAAGCCTGACATTTTGACCGCCTGGGTGACTTGGTGCAGGGCCAAAGTTCTCGAAGCTGCATGGGACCTATGGCGCGGAGCCGTGATTTAAGTACAACCGCTTCAGGGTCGTTTGGCGCGAGGCCAAATTGGCGGGCCGCTTAGGGTCCTTTCGATGCGCAATCAAAGTCTGCATATGGTCGCTTCCGAGACGCTTGGTGCGGGGCTAAGGTTTTGGTTTACGGATGGATGAGGGTCCGTTCGAATTAGGGACAGTCTAGGTCGTTTTGTTTTTTTAAAATGTCATGCATGCCAACACTCATATGAATGAACACACAAGATAATAGAAATGTTCAATTTTATTAAATAAAAACACAATACATATCCAAGCATTCCTCACGGGGTGCGTGTATGCCTTACCTAGGCCAATGCTTGTGCTATGATAATATTTCCTTTGGTTGGCGATGTTCCTAGCCCATGAGACCAACTTGCCTTCCTGGGTGCGTAGCTTGTACCCTCTGCTCCGGAAGATTACTGAGACGAGGATCAGGCCCTCCCAGTTGAAGGAGAGCTAGTTCCTACTAGCGGCCCTTCTAGCAGCCTCGACACTTCGGAGGACTGGGTCTCCAACCTCAAGCGGCATGCCTCTACCCGCCTGTTATAATACCGTGCAGTACGCTGCTGATAGGCTACGGTCCTCAGGCGGACAATGTCCTGAACTTCCGGGAGAAGGTCATGGCATTCCCTAAGTCTCTGGGAGTTTGTGGCCAAATTGAAACATTCGACCCACAGGTAGCAAAGTCCCACTTCAACGAGGACAATAGCTTTAACTCCATAGCAGAGATTGAAGGGTGTCTCTCTCATTGGTTCCCGCGAGGTTGTGCAATACGACCAGAGCACAAAAAGTAACTCATCGACCCACAAGCCCCCTGCGACTTCCAGCTTGGTCTTCAGCCTGTGTAGCAGTGTGCGGTTAGTGACTTCGACCTGCCCGTTTGCCTGTGTATATGCCACAGAAGTGTGAACCAACCTAATAAGCAGGTTTGCACAATACTTGGTGAACCGTTTGCTGGTGAATTGGGTTTCATTGTTGGTCACCATGACCTCAAAAATCCCAAAACGGCAAACGATGTTTTGACGAAGGAGCTCTGTTGTGTTCTGCTCTGTGATTCATTCTAGGTGAACTGCTTCCACCCACTTGGTGAAGTGATCGATGTCGACAATGAAGAACTTCCTTTGCCCAAAGGCCAGAGGTAGCGGTCCAAGGATGTCAAGTCCTCACTATGCGAACGACCATGGGGATTGAAGGCTGTGTAGCTCCGTGTGAGGAAGGTTCATCATGGACCCATGGACCTGACAGCTTTCACATTTTTTTATGAATTTCTAGGCATCTCGCTTCATCATGGGCAAGAAAATACCTTGCCGCATGATCTTGAATACGATATTTTTTCCTCCGATGTGCGAGCCGCATATGCCAAGATGGGCTTCGCTCAGTGCATACTCAGCTTCCTCAGGGTTTAGGCACTTTAGGTAGGAGGAATTTCCTCGCCTGTATAGCTTGCCATTGAGGATCGCGTATCAGCCTACTGTCTTCTTGATCCGCTTGGCCTCATTGGCATTCGCAGGTAGTGTACCATCGGTCAGGTACTTATGGTATGGGGTCATTCAGTTGTCACCCTCGTCGTTCAATAGCACTTCCTGGTCTGGAGCGTCTATACTGGGTAAGGCCAGGGTTTCCCGTAGGTTCCTGGCGTACTACTCCAGAGATCCTGCAACGGTGTCCCTAGCCAATTGGTCAGCTTTCCAGTTTTTGACTCTAGGCACGTGTACAATTCTGTAGTGCTCGAAAGCCTGGATTTTGCCTTTTGCTTTCGCCAAGTATCTCGCAAGCTGAGGGTTCGATGCCTCGAAGGCTCCTTGGATTTGATTGACCACAAGCATCGAGTCACTGTACACAAAAAGTGACTTGGCGAATCATTCCTTTGCTAGAAGAAGTCCTACGAGAAGGGCTTCATATTCTGCCACATTATTAGTAGCAGTGAAGGTCAGCGTAATCGAGTACTTGATCTCCATATCATCTGGAGTCCTGAGCACGACTCCAACTCCGCACGACTCTGCCTCTGCTACCTGTTTGGGTGGATGATCCGTTCACATTCAAAATCCATGATGGAACGTCTGGAGCATCCAAGCTCCTTGGGCTGCGTGGATCATCTAGAGCTAGGGTCGCCGCTTCGATGATGAAGTCCACCAGAGCTTGGCTCTTGAGGGCCGGTCGTGGTTGAAACTTCATGTCGAACTCTCCCAACTCTATGGCCCATTTGACAAGCCGCCCGGAGGTCTCCCGTTTTTGCAGGATCGGCTTCAAGGGTTGATTTGTTAGAATGATGATCTGATGAGCTTGGAAATAGGGTCTTAACTTCCGCGCTGAATAGATGAAGGTCAGCGTGATCCTCTCCGCGTGCAGGTAGTGGGTCTCCACGTCCGTCAGCACTCTACTTACGTAGTACACCGGTCACTGCACGCCCTCATACTCTCTGACGAGCACTGAGCTAAGCGCCATGTCTGACGTGGCCAGGTAAAGGTACAGGTCCTCGCCTGCGTGTGGCGAACACAGGAGAGGTAGGCTAACAAGGTACACTTTTAGCACTTTGAAAGCTTCCTCGCACTCATCAGTCCACTGAAGTCCGGACAATTTTGTACCTCTAAGCGCCTTGAAGAAGGACAAGTACCTCTCCGCGGACTTAACTAGGAACCGCGAGAGGGCTGCCAACCGTTCGGTGAGCTTTTGTACTTCTTTCACTGTTCGCGGAGAATTCATGTCGACAATGGCTCTGATCTTTTTCGGGTTTGCTTCTATGCTGTGCTAGGACACGATGAAGCCTAGGAACTTTTAGGAGGTCACTTCGAATGCACATTTGGCTAGGCTGAGCTTCATCCTGTGAGCCCGGAGAACCTGAAAGGTCTCCTCTAAATCATAGACATGGTTGACGGCTAGCCTGCTATTTTCGAGCATGTCGTCAATGCATATCTCCATATTCCTCCCGATCTAGGCCTCGAACATCTTGTTCACAAGGCCCTGATAGGTTGCCCCGGCGTTTTTGAGGCTGAAGAGCATTCCCTTATAGAAGTACGTTACCTGGTCGGTCGTGAAGGAGGTATGCTTCTCATCGTTCGGGTGCATTCTGATCTGGTTTTAGCTTGAGTGGACATCCATGAAGCTCAAGAGTTCGTGCCCGGACATCGAGTCTACAAACCAATCAATCCGAGGGAGCAAAAAGCTGTCATTAGGGCAGGCTTTGGTCACGTCGGTGAAGTTCACGTACAACCGTCACTTACCATTGCTCTTTTTATGAGCACGACGTTGGATAGCCAGTTTAGATACTCGACCTCTCTAATGAATCAAGCGTCCAACAGTCTCTTCACTTCCTTATGGATGTCAGCTTTTTTACGGAGTGGTTCCTGCGCTTTTGCTTTACGGGTTTGTGGTCGAGATTGATGCCAAACTTGTGAACCATTACTCCGACCGGTATCCCATGCATGTCGGGAGGGACCACGCGGAAGCCGATTAGCCGCTCGCGGTTGACCGAGGAGAGAGAGCTGCCGACATGTACGCACCTCTCTGGCTCTACAGGATCCAGAGGAATCACTTCGGTTGCTTCTCCTGACTAGGCTTGTTGTAGCGTGGCTTCATCGCGGAGATCCAAGTCTCTGTCCAAGCGATTTGGCACTGCTGGAATGACTTAGGACAAGTAGCATGTCTGCCCCATTGCCTGATCCCCGAGCACCTCTTCTACGTTGTATGGGGTTAAAAACTTTATCTTTAGATGACGTATCGAAGTAACAACCTCGGAGATCGTGAGAAACGGTCTACCCAGGATGGAGTTGTAAACGGACGGTAGATCGATGACAAAGAACGTTAGCTCTTGCGTTGCAATGTGTGGGTAAGCTCCCATCGTGATCTCTAGCTGGACTACTTCCTGCACAGATACAGGTTTGTTGTCCAGGCCATATAGAGGGCCATTGTCCGCTTTCATTTGACTTCATATTAATCCAAGCTTAAAAAAGACGACAAAATATAATAAATTCTGAGAGCTTTCATTATCAACAAATACCCGTTTCAATTAGTAGTCAACCGTACCATCTGAAATGATGGCGGATACAACAAGGGGATCATAATGGGGGAATGTTACATGAGCCATATTGTCTCTACCAAAGCTAATAACATCACTCCTATCCCCTATCCTCGCTCTTTTGCTGCTAAAAGTCTGCTCGATGTGCGCCTGCCTGCTACTCTTAGTCGGCACGGTTGAGATCACGCTGATCACGCCGGTGGCTGTATGGTTCCTTAGAGGCTTTCTCGCCTAACCTTTTGAGGCTGCAGGGGCCTGCCTCGAGCCCTTCACGAACTGCTTGAGGTGTCCGTGGCGGATCAGAATCCCTATCTCCTATTGCAAGGTCCAACAGTTCTCCGTATAATGCCCTAGACAGCAGTGGTTTGACAGTATTTCGTCTGATCTCCATCGGTCGGACCCTTCGATGCTTTCGGCCACTTGAAGAACTTTTCGTCCAATATCTGCATCAGAATATTTGCATGGGTATCATTCAGAATGGCCCGTACTCCTTCCTAGATAGCGTAAAGGCCGCAGCTGCTTGTTGCTCTCCTGGAAGCCGCTACTATCGTCGTTTCTCTTCTTCCCAACAGCCAGCTTAGGTCCTTCCGGAGGGTGGTCCACATGTTCGGGACACTTTGCCTCGTTGGCTTACTCCGCCAAGATGTAGGCTAGGGCGATGGCCTCTGCTTTCCAGAAGGACTGAGGGCGCTGATGCGACAAGTGCTTCAAGAAGTCTCCTACCGCTAACGTAGCAACGAAGGCATTGAGCTTCAACTCATCGAAAAACTGGGGTATCCTGCGCGCCTCAGTGATGAAGTAGTTGAGGAATCGCTTCAGACATTTGTCCATCCTCTAGCGGAGGCAGACCAGGTGCCACGGCTACTTCTCTTCCCTCTAGTTGGAGGCGAATCGGCTCAAAAAGCAGTCTGCAAGCTTGTCGAAGGAGGGGATGGAGTTTTGGCGGGAGGCCATGGACCCAAAGCAGCGCATCCCCCCTGTGGGTGACGGGGAAGTACTGGCACATCACGGCCTTGTTCGCTCCTTACATGAACAAGTGAGTATGGAAGCAATTAAGGTGGTCCATTGAATCCTTACTTCCATTGTACCCATCCAATGTTGGCATCTTGAACTTACGGGGGAGCGACTAGGCCTGGATATCCATGGCAAATAGTGACCTTTGCAGGTCAGCGGAAGACCATGCTGGTCTCTCCTTGTGGAGGAGATCTCAGAGCACTTTCACCTTCTCCTCCATCGGTGGGTTGGACTTGCTTCTCCACGCGATGATAACTTCGCAGAAGCTCGTGTGTGACCCTACTTGTTCTTCCGCTTGGGGTGGCCCTGCACTATTGGAGTCTGCGGATGTCTGCCTTCTTTCTCCACGGGAGTTACGGGGGTTATGCCGCTCTGGGCTCTCCACCTGTTCGTCCCAGCTAGAATGGCTTCCAGCTGCAGACTGGGCCCTACTACCGGAGGCTGCTTGGGCCTCGGCGTCATCAGGCAGATTTGATCTACCCCTAAGGGCTCCGGCAAGACGTCTTTCCCACCAGGAGGATGACGCCTGAGATGTCGAAGGAGCAGCCCCCATCCACGGTGTGCCTATCCAATTGTAGAGGACCTAAATCATCAGCCTCATGTTGCCCATGGCGACGGCTAGGCGATGAATGTCAAGCTCCGAACAAATATCAGCATAGCTACCCACTAAGGAGTCGTCGCCGCGAACAACTGCATCTCTTGCTGGGGCACTGGCTTGCGCTCGGGTGTTGACCATTTTGTAGTAAAGGAATGAGTGTTGAAAGGAGACAATAGACTTTTGGTCGCGTTTCCATAAACGGCGCCAATATTGCGTGCCGTGTTCCTAATTGTTGTACAGATTATGAAACCTTCGGATTCCTCGTCGTCCAGAGGCGATCACGAGCGGGTTCGGTCTCTATCATTGTTAACCTAGAACCTATACAATACAATTAACAAACAAGAGATCAGAAATTCGGTAGAGATCATTGTTAACCTTGAATTCGATCCCCAGAGTTCAATCAGAGTTCCAAGCCCGTTTCCTGTGAAAGGAGAGGGAATTTATAGGCTTCTTGGATTGGAGCTTTGGGCACGAAAATCCTTCTTGCAGGGATCCGTCGACCGTTGCCCAGTGGTGGTCTCCGGTGTGTTAGTTGTGGCCTTGTGGTGGAGGGGAAACCTCTATGTGCCGCAGGCCACGCTTGGTCTTCCTCTTACGCTAGAATTGGCCGGAGAACTATGAACTGTTGTGTGAGCCGTGGCTGGTAGAGTTGACCTTCTCCTCGTTGGCTCGTTTGCTCTGCGCTGTCCCTACCGCCTTGTAGCCACATTAATGGGCTGTAGGCGACGGCGATTGGTTGTGAGCACTGGGCTGTCACGTAGGCTGCTTTAAATATTGGCCTGAGTTGGCTGCTTACGCTGATTGGCTGTGAACACTGGGCTGCCACATAGGCTGCTTTGAATATTGGGCCGAGTTAGCCGCTTGGGCTGCTTTGAATATTGGGCTGAGTTGGCCGCTTACGCCGATTGGTTGCGCACACTAGGCTGCCACGTAGGCTGCTTTGAATATTGGGCTGAGTTGGCCGCTTGAGCTGCTTCTTCACGGATTGGGTCTGGCGTCTCTTCGGGCTTTACTAGTACTGGACCCAACAACGACCACAACCAAGAAGATTTTGGTGGGTAATTACAGAGATATTATATCAAAACATATTCTTTTTAATTATTTTGTTCTTAAATAAAGATATCTATGAAATATTTTACATAATTATTTTAAATATTCTTAACCAAAAACTACTATATTTTTTCGGAAATATGCTAAAAAGAGAAAAAATCCTAAAATACCGACAAACATTTAATATTAAATTCACACGACATGATGGTAGTAGTTTTGCGTTGGGAATATCCAGTGCAAAGCTACTAAATGGGTGAGCTACCGATTTCTTAAAGTGGACTTTATAATTTATTTATTAAGTCACATTATGGATGAGTATTTTACTAAATATTTCTATTATCTTAATCTACTATTTGTATGATTTCTGTTGAAATAAATACTCAAAAGAGGGTGGTTGTAAAGCAATGAATTCAAAACAGACTTCCTCTTTATCGAGTAGAATATATAGCATGATTTCATGATCCAATACCAAACTTATTCTAATTTTATACTATCAAATTGAATTGATATGTTGAGATTTCTTACGGAATCATTTATTCATTGAGTATTATTAATATTTTGTCTTAAAGGGAATTTGATGTTAGACATTAATGTGGCTAAAACAACCACTAAACTCATCACTTGGTCTATGTTTAACTTGATGTGATAACTAAACTCATCAATTCTCAAATTTAAGAAATAAATATACGAATCATTGCGATAAGTCCTCTAATAATGAGTAATATCTTTCATGTATTATAATATATTATATTTCTCAAGTCATCCGGTAACTTTACTTTATGAATAAACCCTATTTTTATTCTTTGTCCATCTTAATGATATTCTCAAATTAATCAATGTGTATACAATTTTGAGAAATATCACAATAATAAAATAGAAATTTATAACATCATTATCCATACAATGAAAATTACAAAATGGAACTCAATCCCATTTCAGTTACAAGATCCTTGAACCTCAATGGTGGCATGCCTTTTGTCAAAGGATCAGCAATCATCAATTCAGTGTTGATATGCTTAATAACAATTTTCTTTCTTTTAATGCGCTCCTTTGTGGCTAAAAATTGAATGTCGATGTGTTTACTTCGACTGCTACTTTTATTATTTTCAGTCAGGAAAACAGCAGCTGAATTATCGCAAAATATCTTTAATGACCTTGAGATGGAATCAACCACTCTAAACCTAGATATGAAATTTCTCGTCCATACACCACACTTTATAGCCTCGAAACAAGTAACGAACTTGGCCTCCATAGTGAAAGTAGCAATCAAAATTTACTTTACACTCCGTCAGGATACAGCTCCACCGACAAATAAAAATATGTAACTGGATGTTGGTTTTCGTGAATCAACGCATCCAGCAAAGTCTGAATCGGAGTACGCCAAAATTTTCAAATTGTCGGTCCGTCTATATGTAAGCATGTAGTTTTTGGTATCTTGAAGATACCTCATGACTTTCTTGGCAGCTTTTCAGTGTTCGATTCCTGGATTACTCTGAAATCTTCTCAACATTCCAACTGTAAATGCTATGTCAGGTCTTGTATATACCTGAGCATACATTAAACTTCCAACAATGGAAGCATATGGAATGTTCTTGATTTGTTCCCGTTCCAAATCGTTTTTCGGACATTTGCTCAAATTGAGCCTATCACCCTTCACAATGGGTGCTACACTTGGTGAACAATCTTTCATCCGAAATCTCTGTAAAACTTTATTGATATAAGTCTCTTGAGACAAACCCAGAACACAACGCGGTCTGTCTCGATGTATCCTTATGCCAATGACATAAGATGCATCACCCATATCCTTCATTTTAAATTTTTCAGAGAGAAATTGTTTCACCTCATACAACAACCCTTTATCATTGGATGCAAGTAAAATATCATCCACATATAAGACAAGGAAACAAGTCTTACTCACATTGACCTTCTGATATATATATTGATCCAAAATATTCTTTTTAAAACTGAATGAAGAGATAATTTCATCAAATTTCAAATACCATTGACGGGATGCTTGTTTCAATCTATATATGGACTTTTTTAATTGGCATAACAATTGCTCACCATCATTAGAGGAGAATCCTTCTGGTTATTTCTTGTAAACCTCTTCCTCTAGATTAATATTTAAAAATACTGTTTTCACATCCATTTATTATAATTCCATATCAAAATGAGCAACCAATGTCAAAATCATGCGAAGAAAGTCCTTTTTAGATACAGGAGAAAAAGTCTCCTTGTAATCAATTCCTTCCTTTTGAGTATATCCCTTAATAATGAGTCTTACCTTATATCTTTCGATATTGCCCAATGAGTCATTCTTTATTTTAAAGACCCATTTACACCCTATGATTTTCGCCCCTTTAGGCAATTCAATAAGATTCCAGACTCCATTGCTACTCATGGAACTCATCTCTTCTTTCATGACATTGTACCATAATTTTGATTCATTACAACTCATTGCATGTGAAAACGTTTCAGGATCATTTTCAACTCTCCCATTGTAGTCAGACTCTTTCGAATATACAATATAATCACTAGGGATTACTGGCTTTCTCATTCTAAAAGACCTTCTTAATGTTGTATCATCATCCTTAACAGGAGTATGTTGTATAACTATTTTAGACAAATCCTGAATTTCATGGTCAACTGGAATATAATCAGTATTTTGTGGAATGACATTGATTGGCTGTTCAACACCAGATTGATCTTGAGGGGTGTTATGTTCATTAATCAACCTATCATATGAAGTGGAGAGTTGAAAAACCAAATGATCAGTTCTTGATCGTTTTCTCCCATTCATTAAGTCATTCTCAAGAAATTTTACATTTCTTGATTTCACAATCCTAGTGGTATGAGATGGACAGTAAAATTTGTATCCCTTGGACCGTTCAGCAATCCAATGAAATGCCCACTAATAGTCCTTGGATCCAACTTCTTCTCTTGTGGGTTATAAACTCTTCCTTCGGATGGGCATCCCCATACGCATACATGTTACAAACTCGATTTTCAACCTTTCTATAACTCAAAAGGAGTTTTTGGAACAACTTTTGTTGGGACCCGATTTAATAAATATACCGCCGTTTTAAGAGCTTCACTCCACAAGGATTTAAAAGTTCGGAGTTACTAAGCATATTTCTTACCATGTCCAACAATACTCGGTTTCTTCTTTCTACTATACCATTTTGGTCCGGAGAACCAGGCATAATGTATTGGGTAACAATCCCATGTTCTTGAAGCAACCTTGCAAATAGACGAGGCATTTGTCCATCTTCAGTATATCTACCATAATACTCTCCACCTCTATCTGATCTCACAATTTTTATATTTTTTCTAGATTATTTCTCTATTTCTGTTTTAAACAATTTAAAAGCATCTAAGGCTTCATATTTATTATGAAGCAAGTAGAGATACATATATCCTAAGAAATCATCAATAAAGGTGAAAAAATATTTTGAGTCATGTGAGTCTATATCAGAACTACAAATGTCAGTATGTATGATCTCTAATATGTCCGAACTCCTCTTGGCATTTTTCTTAGTCTTGTTGGTCTGCTTTTCTTTAATGTAATCCACACAAGTCTCAAAGTTAGTAAAATCTAGAGTACTAAGTACTTCATTATTTACCAATCTTTTGATTCTATCAATGGAGATATGATCTAATCTCCTATGCCACAACATAGATGAACATTCATTTATAATACATCTTTTAATTTCAGTATTAACATGCACAGTATTGAAAGAGGTATTGTTTTATAAATTTAAATAATAAAGATCATCAGGCAATGTATCATTTTCAATAATATCAGATTTATAATATAAATTGAAGAATGAGTCTGAAAATGTAATAGAATATTCATAGGGTACAAGTCTTGAAACAGAAATCAAATTTCTAGAGAAATTTAGAATATAAAAGGCCTTTTCAAGTGTCAAAACAAAACCGCTACTCAAAACTAAACTGCATGTGCCAATGGCCTTCACATGTGAACACATCTTATTTCCGGAGAAGATGTATTGTTCACTGCCCACTAGTTTCCTTAGGTTTTGTAAGCCCTGTAAGAAATTTAAAATATGAATTGTAGAACCAGAGTCAATTCACCATGTGTTACGTGCAACATTAATCATATTAGATTTAAAGCATACAAAAGAGAATGGATTACCTTTCTTTTCAAGCCAATTCTGATACTTGAAACAGTCCTTCTTTACGTGTCACTTTTTTTTTACAGAAGAAGCACTTGGACTCCTTCTTCATATCAGATTGGGAAGGTACTTTACCTTTTTCCTTTGGTTTGGCCTGCGTCTTGAACCTTCCATCATTGACCATGTAGACGCTCTCACTTTGCTCCATCATGAGCATTCCTTCCTCTTGAACACACATTGTCATGAATTCGTTTATTTACCATTTATCCTTATGTGTGTTATAAGAGATTTTAAAAGGCCCATATTACGGTAGAAGCGAATTCAAAATATAATTTACAAAGAAAGGTTCAGACATTTTCACCTCTAAGTTTTTAATTGAGCTGCAAGATCTCTCATCTGCATTATGTGCTCACGCACACCCTTAATATTGGTGAGCCTAATAGATGAAAACTTCATTATTAGGGTGCTTGCAACTGCTTTATCTGAAGTCACAAATTACTTATCGATTGCATTCAGTAAATCTTACACTTTATTATGCTGGTCGACAGAACCACGAATACCAGCAGAAATTTTAGTCTTTATGAACATTAAAATGAGGTGATTAGATCACTTCCAGCGTTCATAAAGAGTTACCTCATCCGGAGTGCTGGTAAGGATAAGAGCAAGTGGTTCGTCTTTTCGGATAACATAATCGATATCCAACCACCCTAAGTGAAAAATAATTCTCTCCTTCCACACTTTATAGTTGTCACCTTTCAGTTCAGAAATTTCACATCTAATATCGAAAAGATTTACAGATTGAATAGCTGCATAAATATAAATGCATACTTAACATTCAACAAATGAGGTTAACAAATTACAGAATTATGTTTTACCAATGTAAAACATATATCATGAATCAATAGACAAAAAAATTACCTGTGGGCTAAATTTTAATTCCAATAGATTCATGTTCAATTTTATGATAAAATTATCAAATTATATTTCATTCTTAATCCCTGTGGATAAATTAAGAAAAATAATTTGACATTTCATCACGATTAATTAATTTAATATAATAAAATTTTTTGTAGGATAAATTTTATTATATCAAAATAATTATCCACAATTTATGTCTTTATACCACACGTGATAATAAAAAAAAAATTTTATTAATTAAGGGTGCTGTGGTGAATCCCTAATTAATTAAATTTGATGGGTACACCAAAAATGGGCTGGCCCAAGGAAAGGTCAACAGAGGCCCACACGGGCGGTCAACGGCCTTACGGCCCACTAAAGGGACGGGCCCAAAACAAGGAGGCCCAGAGGCAGTGTGTGGCGTTGACCGTCTTGGCGGCAACTCCTTCGCTGACGGGTCAACGGCGTTGACCGTAGCACCTTTCTCGTTTGGGCCTCAAGAAGCACTCTGCTTTGTGAATGGGCTTGTACAATAAAGCCCAAAGCCCACCAAAGCTCCGCCAAAGAACTTCAATACGAAGGCGGGCAACACTCGACGGTCAACGCGCAGATGTTGACCGTCTAGCATTCTTCCAACTAAGCCCAAAACACGCTTTTCTATAGTAATGGGCCCACTCGCCGGGCCCATCACTCATTGGGCCAACTACGCCTTCCAAAATATCTTCCACGTTTCTTGCCGCCAAGACTTTCCAACAGTACACTGAAAGGAAGGAGGCAAACATGGAAGGTGTTGGCCATCAGACATGGAAAGAATCCTCTACGATGGCAATCGGCGTCTGCTCCGGAAGGCAAAGCCGCCCAAGGCATCAAGACTTTCCAAAGTCGGGGAGGATCTCGGCTCCGCCACACAAGGAAACAACCGCTACTCGCTCCAAGGCAAGCTGGCGTCTGTTCCCGGAAGGCAAGATGGCAGCAATTAAAGAAGGCAATCACTCCTTCCAAAGAGGGAGGATTGTCCCCTCTACTATAAAAGAAACCCGGATCCATCATCCGAGAGGGAGGTTTTCTTCGACCTCTCGCCTACTTCCGATACGAGGAGGACGGAGGACTTCTTCTTCCGCTTCTCGTTCTTCTTTTCGCTACTTGGGACGCTTTCCGACGCTGCAACTCTCGCGCATACGCCTCGGACAAGCTCTCATACACACCCTCGGTAGTACTTGCAGTGGCGCTCTTGATTATTAACTTAATCACGTACGAGGCGCAGGCGAGAAGGCTCGAGCCAGCCGCCCTCATTTGCCGGAGCTCTCACCGTTGTCCTGAGCATTCGCTACCCTGCAGACATCCATCCATCGGCAATCTTAAGGCACACAAAGCGCCTCTACGGCCAAGTTCTGCCTTCCCACCTCCCCTCGATTCAAGAAGGCCTGCGCCTCTCTTACATCGTGGGAATCCCCTGATTCAAGAAGGCCTTACGCCTCCCTTACATCGTGAAACGCACTCTATCTCGCCTCACTTTCTTTTCGTTTCATCCTTTTCGGGAGATCATCGACTCGAGAAGGCGTCGGAGTGTTTTCGGTGGGACAACCTCCCGCCGTTGCGCTGACCTCTTGTTTACTTTAGTGGTGTGCGAGATTCGCACTCGCAGAACGGAGGCCGGTCAACACCATCTCGGAGCATCCGAACTGCTTCAAATCGGATCTAGGTACGCATCATTGGCGCCGCCTCATGGGAACGCGATAAAAAGTCTAGCGTCTCCCCTCAACACTCAATCTCTTACGCAAAACAAACATGGTCAATGCTTGTGCTCCGAAAGACGACGACTAAAGATATCACCTTCCACGGGCGACCCCTCATCGGGTAGCCATGCTTCACAGTGATTAACGTCAAATGTGCTAGTGCCTAACGCTTAGAAGAGCACCCTCTTCTTGACCATTTGCACCCATTAGAAGATGTAACATCAAGCTGGCCGTCGGCTATCGCCACCATATCTTTCTCTCGGCCCACGAGCTCCTCGCCGCCGATCTCTGGGCCCCGCGGAGCTCCTCGCCGCGATCTACTGCCGCCCGCCGAGCTCCGCCGCCGATCTTCTTCGGCCCGCCTGAGCTCGCCGCGCCCATCTCTCCGGCCCGCCGAGCTCGCCGCCGCGAGATCTTCTGCGGCGCCGGAGCTCCTCGCCGCGATCTCGGCCCGCCAGCAGCTCCCGCCGCCAGATCTTCTCTGCCTGCCGGAGCTCTCGCCGCGAATCTTCTTGGGCTGTTGGAGCACTCGCGCGCCAGATCTCTCTCGCTCGCTGCAGCTCTCGCCGCCATCCTCAGCTGCTAGAGCTCTCCGCCGCGAATCTTCTCCGATTTGACCTCCACCCCGTAGCATTGCTGCGAGCCGGCAGGGTCGATCCCCTGCTGCAACCTGTTGCACCGGCAGGTGGACCCTGTAAAAGCTATGACAAACATGCAACGGGGCTCGATGTTCTCGACCCACCACCCATTGCACCGCGGAAGATATCATCAATTAAGGGAGACTGTCCGGTCACTTGAGGCAGTACCATCTGACAATGGGACCCAAACCATTGGCCAATAGGCTACCGAAGCGGTAACAGCACGCTACCCAACCAATTCACGGCAAAGGACCAAATCCCACGGAGCACAGGGGCCATAGGCCAAGTCGCCTACCAAAGCGCCCCAACGACTCTCCGGCGAGGCACGCCCGCCCGTGCGCTAGGGCGACGAGCCGATTATAAGAACATCGCTCATGCACCAACGATGATTCCGCACCGAACCAGTATGAACTCACCCTTCTACATGCATACATTCGCTGCTTGTAATCTGTGTGAGGTAAGGAGTTTACTTAGCATATAGAATACTAGGTTATCTGAATGCGTTTACCTTGCAGTATCCATCCGACCTAGACTGCCCTAAGTCGGGGAGGGTCTTCACCCTCTTGTTAAACCCCGGTCATCCAGGTGGCGAAAGTGGTCTTAAACCTCGGGTCATCCGGTGGCCCATTAGCGGTCTTAAACCCCGATCATTCAGGTGGCCCATTAGCGGTCTTAAACCCCGGTCATCCAAAGTGGCCCATGAGCCGATCTCGAAACCTTGGTCATCCAAGTGGCCCATGAGCGGTGCGAAACCCTAGTCATCTCAGGTGGCCCATGAGCGGTCGAAACCCTAGTCATCTAGGTGGCCATGAGCGGTCTCGAAACCCCGGTCATCCAGTGGCCCATGAGCGGTCTAAACCTTGGTCATCCAAGTGGCCCATAGCGGTCTAAAAACCTTAGGGGGCAAGAATGGCACACGCGACGACCTCCTTTCGGGAGCAAAGAACGTCGCCAACGACCGGTCGAAGGAGAAACATTTCTTCTCCAACATCATTGCAGCCAAGTCATCACTTGCGGGCGCCACCGGGCTGGTTTTCCACAATCGCCCGATTAGCTTGAGGACTTAGCTCCTCCGACGGCTGCCCAACCAGTTGGCGCCCACGCAACGACCATCTCCATGAAGGGGGCGTGGTTATACAATAACGGAAGCATTCCTTCTCTATCGGGCTGTCCCAATTACCACTTGGGCAACGCCACTAGGCTTTTCTCACAAGCCACAACTACTACAGCGAGGCTAACGCACACGGCCTAAAACACGAGATAGAAGGCCACCACGCCTTCAACAAAGCTAAACAACAACCGCCAACTCATTCGGGCAGCACAACCAACCCGGTGGCCGACATCCACATACATGAACAGCAAGCTAACAACGGCGGCTTTAAAGCTTGGCTGGCAACCTCATTTTCTCCGCCGCCGACCTCCTCTTGCAAAGGCAAAAGAACCAACGTGACGTGTTCGCCAATGCTTAGATGACAAACCACGTCTCTCGGGGCCACAACTTCCCTTCACTTAAAATGATCGAGATCGCAATGGACACCCGCAGCCCCGACACTCAACTAGAAAGCAAAGCGGCATCCTCAAGGAGAGAGTCACAGAGATTGAGATCCAGTGCCAGCCGTGGTCATGACATCGACCCGTTGCTCGATCCGAGAGTCAAAGGATCCCGGTTTGCTAACCGAGCTCCTGGGGGCTCTAACTCTTAGACCCGTTGGGTGATTTCTCCAACGGCAAAGAGCCCTTCCAAGGAGCACAAGGTGCATCGTTGCTACGACTCAAACGGCAATCAGTATCTTAAGGCAAGTCACCTCTCGACCTCAAACGCATCTTCTGAGAGATCGATCTTGAGCTTGAGATCTTCCCTGCAGGCGCTCCTAGGTCTACTTTGAGACTTGAAATGCTCGCAATGGATCCGGTCGATAAGAATTTTCGCCCGTAAGGCCCCTCTCGGTTGAGCACTTCACGGCGGTCAACTTTTCCGGCCAACAAAGATTTTCGGCTCGTGAATCAAGCCCTCGGTTGAGCACTTCGCCGATCAACTTTCGGTGAACAAAGATTTCCGGCCGGAATCGCGCTCTCCGGATTTGAGTCTTGGGCCGTCAACTTTTCCGGGTCGTCAACAAAGATTTCCGCTGAATCGCTCTCCGGTTGAGCACTTAGCCGGCCAACTTTTCCGTCAACAAAGATTTCTCTGGGCCGAATCGCTCTCGGTTCGAGCACTTCGCCGGCCAACTTTCCGGGTCAACAAAGATTCCGCTCAATCAAGCTCTCGGGAGCCTGGCACTTCGCCGAATCAACTTTCCGGTGAACAAAGATTTGGCTCAATCGCTCTCCGGTTTGAGCACTTACGGTCAACTTTTCCGTCAACAAAGATCTCCTGGCCAGAATCGCTCTGGATTTGAGTACTTGGCACGGTCAACTTTTTCGATCAACAAAGATTTTTCGCTTTGAACTGCTCTCCAAATTCGAGCACTTTGGTTATCAGATCCGGTCAACCAGCTTTTCTGACTCCGCACTGCTCTCTGGAGTTGAGTGCATTGGTCAACGAAATCTGACAACTATATTTACGGCTCTATTTCGCTCTCCGGGTCAAGTGATGTGGTCAACCAAGCTGGTCAACCATCAATCTGGTTCCTTCCATTCTCCAGGGCCAAACTTTTTGGTCGATGAATCCAGGTCAAGGGGACAATATGATCAGGATCTCCGCCCAACCAAAGGAAGACACATATCGTTTTCTACCTTGCAATCCGGCCTAAAGCTGGCAGAAATCATTCCAAGAATTGGCCCAAGACGGTCAACAATTCTGGTACTCCGGAATTGACCAAAACGGTCGACAATTCTGGTACTCCGGAATTGACCAAAACGGTCAACAATGCAGTGATTCGATTGACCAAAAAACGGTCAACAATTACAGTACTCGGAATTGACCAATGTTGTCGACAGTGGTACTTCGAAATTGGCCAGAAACGGTTAATGATTCTGGTCAAACTCTCCTTCACACTTTTTTTAGAATTCCCATGAGAACCTTAAAGTAAGGAGATGCATCCCATCACGAACATCTTTGGAGGGCAGAAATCGACCACCAAAGATGGGGGCTAGTGATGGTACACCAAAAATGGGCTGGCCCAAGGAAAGGTCAATGAGGCCCACACGGGCGGTCAACGGCCTTACGGCCCACTAAAGGGACGGGCCCAAAACAAGGAGGCCCAAGACGGTCAAATAAGGTGCCCGGGTCTTGCGGCCAACTCCCCTTCCACGGCCAGTGTGGCGTTGACCGCTAGCACCTTTCTCGTTTGGGCCTCAAGAAGCACTCTTCTGAGAATGGGCTTGTACATAAAGCCCAAAGCCCACCGGTGCTCGCCAAAGAACTTCAATGGCTACGGCAACACTCGAATGCCAACGCATGATGATGTTGGCTCACGTTCTTCCAACTAAGCCCAAAACACGCTTTCTACCATAGTAATGGGCCCACTCTTTGAGCCCATCACTCATCGGGGCCAACTCTGACTTTCCAAAATATCTTCCACGTTTTCTTGCCCTGAAGACTTTCCAACGGTACAACTGCTTTGAAAGGAAGGAGGCAAACATGGAAGGTGTTGCCACTGCATACATGGAAAGAATCCTCCTACGATGGGCAATCTGCACTCCTGAAATGTGCCGCCAAGGCATCAAGACTTTCCAAAGTCGGGGAGGATCTCGGCTCCGCCACACAAGGAAACAATCACAAGAAGGCAAAGGCGCGCATTCCCTTAAGGCAAGATGGCCACCAATTAAAGAAGGCAATCACTCCTTCCAAAGAGGGAGGATTGTCCCCTCTACTATAAAAAAGAAACCCCGGATCCATCATCCAGAGAGGGAGGTTTTCTTCGACCTCTGCTTACTCTTCGATACGAGGAGGACGGAGGACTTCTTCTTCCGCTCTCTTCTTCTTTTCTCGCTACTGGGACGCTTTCCCGGCCGGGCAACTCGGCGTGATACGCTCGGACAAGCTCTCATACACACCCTGGTACTTGCAGGGGCGCTCTTGATTATTAACTTAATCACGTACGAGCGCAGCACGAAAGGCCTGAGCCACCGCCCTCATTGCCGTGAGCTCTCACCGTTGTCCTGAGCATTCGCTACCCCGGACACATCCATCAACAATCTTAAGGCACACAAAAGCGCCTCTACTACGGCCATCTTGCCTTCCCACCTCCCCGATTCAAGAAGGCCCCGCGCCTCTCTTACATCAGTGGGAATCCCCGATTCAAGAAGGCCTTACGCCTCCCTTACATCGGAAACGCACTCTATCTCGCCTCACTTTCTTTCGCCATCCTTTCTCGAGATCATCGATTTCGAAAGGCCGAGTGTTTTCTGGGACAACCTCCCGCCGCCAACGCCTTGCTTGTTTACTTTAGGCGGTGTGCAGGATTCGCACCGCAGAACGGAGCCGGTCAACACCATCTCTGAGCATCCGAATCTCGTCAAGCCTGGACCTAGGTACGCATCATTGGCGCCGTCTCGTGGGAACGCGATAAAAAGTCTAGCGTCTCCCTCAACACTCAATCTCTTACGCAAACAAATATGGCGTCAACAAGCCAGGCTCACAAAGACGACGACTAAAGATATCACCTTCATGGCGATCACCCCATCTGCAGTCATGCCATGCGTGATTAACGCCAAATGTGCTAGTGCCTAACGCTTTAGAAGAGCACCCTCTTCGACCATTTGCACCCATTAGAAGACGTGAATAATCGGGGTTTACCATCATTATCGCCACCATATCTTCTCTCGCCCGCCGAGCTCCTCACGCTGCATCTCTCTCGCCTCACGAGCTCCGCCGATCTACTGCCCACGAGCCTCGCCGCTGATCTTCTTCTGCCCGCTCGGAGTTCGCGCGATCTCTCCGGCCCGCCGAGCTCCTCGCCGCCAGATTCTCCTGCCCGCCGGAGCTCCTCGCCGCGATCTCCTGCCCGCCAGCCTCGCCGCGATCTCTCCCTGCCGCCGAGCTCGCCAGAGATTCTTCGGGCTCGTTGAGCACTCGCCGCCATCTCTCCTGCCTGGCCGCAGCTCGCCGCCGATCCCTCCTGCCTCGCTGTGAGCCTCCGCCGCTGATCTTCCTCCACTCCGACCTCCACCCTGCAGTGACGTCTTCTCCGGCCTTGAGGTCGATCCCGCCGCAACTGGGTTGCACCTAGCTGGACCCCGTAAAGCTATGATAAAACATGCAATGGGGCTCGGCTGTTCTCGACCCACCACCCATTGCACCGCGGAAGATATCATCCACCTAAGCGCCGCAGACCACCGGTCACCAGGCAAGTACTCATCTGACAATGAGACTCCAAACCATTGGCCAATAGGGCTACCGAAGCTGTAGAATAAAGACGCCACTCAACCAATTCACTAAAGGACCAAATCAATGGAGCATTAGCCAGGCCAAGTCGCCTACCAAAGCGCCCAACGACTTCTCCGCAGCAGACGCCACCTCGTGGGCGCTTGGCATTTAGCCATTGGTAAGAACACGCTGCGCACTAACGATGATTCCGCACCAACCTGTATGAACTCACCTTCTAAGTATGCATACATTCGCTGCTTGTGTAATCGTGTGAGGTAAGGAGTTTACTTAGCATATAGAATACTAGGTTATACGAATCGCGCTACTCAGCAGTATCCATCCGACTCAGATCGCTGGGCCGAGGGTCTTCACCCTCTTGTTAAACCTCTGTCATCCAGTGGCCGGGGTGGTCTTAAACTCGGTCATCCAGGGCTCCATTAGCGGCTCCAAACTCCCCGATCATTCGGTGGCCCCACATATTTCCAAACCCCGGTCATCCAGTGGCCTACGTAGCGGTCCAAACCTTGGTCATCCAAGTGGCCCACAGCTGTCTCTAACCCTAGTCATCTAGGTGGCTCATGAGCTATTCAAAACTCCTAGCTATCTAGGTGCTCCAAGAGCGGTCCGAAACTCCCGGTCATCCAGGCCCATGAGCGGCTCCAAACCTTGGTCATCCAAGGGCCCATAGCTGGCCTAAAACCTTAGGCAGAATGCACACGCGACGACCTCCTCCTTTCGGGGAGTGAAGAATCACAATAACGATTGGCCGAAAGGGAGAAATATTTTCTCCAACATTGGCAGCCTAAGTTAATACTTGTATTCTGCCACCGGGCCTGCTTTTCCACAATCGCCTGACAGTTTCAGGGACTTAGCTCCTCCGACGGCCCCAACTGTGTTGGCGCCACGCAACGGTACTATCTCCATGAAGGCTGTGGTTATATAATACCTGGAAGCATTCTATACCGGCCGTCCTAATACTGGCAACGCCATCAGGCTTTTTCTCTACAAGCCACACCATTGCCAGCACGCACACAATGCTGCCTGAACACACAGACAGAGAAGGCCACCACGCCAATAAAGCTATAACAACAACCGCTAACTCATTGGGCAGTAATGGCTAACCAGCCGTCGCCAAGTGATATCCATATACAGCGAATGTTAAGCTAACAACATACTTAAAAGCTTACCGGGTAACCTCATTTTCAATAATACCTCCTCTTTGCAAGGGGCAAGAATCAACCAGATTGTTCGCCAATGCTTAGATGACAAACCACGCCTCCTCGTGGCCACAACTTTTCACGTAATGATCAGATCCACAGAAATCGATACCCGCGCAGCCCTCCCGACACTCAACTAGAAAGCAAAGCGGCATCCTCAAGGAGAGAGTCAAGGTAGGATTGAGATCTCACTGGGCCGTGGGTCACGACATCGACTCCGCCGCTTCGATCCGAGAGCCGCGATCCCTGGCCATGCAACCTGAGCTCCCTGGGGCTCCTTAATCCTTAGACCCACGCGATTCTCCAACGGCAAGAGCCCTCTCAAGGAGCACAAGGCGATCCTGCTGCTACGACTCAAACGATCAATTTATCTTAAGGTAAGTCACCTCTCGACCTCTTCAAACGATCTTTGCAGGAGATCTGATCTCAGCTTCGAGATCTTCCTCTGCGGCGCCCTTTCTAGGTCTCGCTTCTCGAGACTAAATGCTCTAATGGATCCGGCCGACAAGAATTTTCGCCTTAATCGCCTCCGGATTTGAGCACTTCGGCCGTCAATCTTCCGCCAACAAAGATTTCCGTCAGAATCGCTCGATTTCGGCACTTCGCCGAACAACTTCCGGTGAACAAAGACGGCCAATCGCTTTCTGATTTGAGTACTTCGCCGGCCAACTTTTCCGGCCAACAAGATTTCCGGCCAATCGCCTGATTTGAGTACTTCGCCGTCAACTTTTCCGCGCGGGTCAACAAAGATTTGGTTCAATCGCTTCTCCGATTCGAAAACACTTCGCCGTCAACTTTTCCGCCAACGAAGATTTCCGGCTTAATCAAGCTTCTCTCGGATTGAAAGACCGATCAACTTTCCGGAATAAAGATTTCTACGAACTGCCTGATTCGAGCACTTCACGTCAACTTTTCCGTCAACAAAGATCTCCGCCTTAACTGCTCTCGGATTTGAGTACTTCGCCGGTCAACTTTTTCGATCAACAAAGATTTTTCGCTTTGAATCGCTTCTCCAAATTCGAAAGCACTGCTATCGATCCACAACCAAATGTTTTTCACTGCACTGGCCTCCGGAGTTGAGTGCACGGGTCACCAACCGACAACCATATTTAATGGCCTATTTCGCTTCTCCAAGTCAAGTGATGTGGTCAACCGTCAGGTCAACCATCAACCGGGTTCCTTCCATCTCCAGGCCAAACTTTTCGCCGAGAATCCAGGTCAAGGGGGACAATACGCGACCGATCTCCGCCCAACCAAAGGAAGACATATCGCTTTCTACCTTGCAATCCGCCTAAATGGGTAGAATCATTCCAAGAATTGGCCCAAGATCGCAATACCCGTAATTCGAACGACCAAAACGGTCGAAGAATTTGCATCTGGTCTACCAAGACGGTCAACAATTCTCCCAGATCAATCGACCAAAACGGCCAACACCGCAGATTCGGACCGACTAATACGGTCGATACCTCGTATCAAATTGGCTTAAACGTTAATGATTCCGTCAAATCCCCTTCACACTTTTTTAGAATTCCCATGAGAACCTTAGCAGTGAGATGCATCCCATCTCCATTTAAACATACCGGGAGGCCAGAACCACCACCAAAGATGGGGGCTAGTGATGGTAACACCAAAACGGGTCGGCCCAAGGAAAGGTCAACAGAGGCCTTGGGTTATTGTAAGTGTCAACCATTTTGATTGGGCTTCCCACTAAAGGGACTCCGCCCAAATACAGAGGTCAAGACGTCAACGCTCAGTGACCGCCTCTCATGCCAATCCCTTTCACAGACGGCCAACGCGGGCGCCACCTGCTAGCACCTTTCTCGTTGGGCCTCACACTTCACATGAATGTCAGGCTAATAGCCTAAAGCTCACTCAAAGGTTCGGGCCAAAGAATCTCCAATACGTAAGGCGCAACACTCGGGGACGGTCAACGCAGTATGTCGACACTGCCTCATGGCTCTTCCAACTAAGCCCAAAACACGTTTTCGCCAGTAACGGGCCCATCGCCAAGGCCCATCACTCATCGTGGCCAACTACGCCCCAAAATACTTGTCGCTTTCGCTTCGCCAAGACTTTCCAACGGTACACCGCTGAAAGGAAGGAGGCAAACATGGAAGGTCATTGCCGCGACATGGAAGAATCTCCTTACGATGGGGTAAATCGCGTCATTTCTGCATGTGCCGCCAAGGCATCAAGACGAAAGTCAGAGGGATCTCGGCTCCGCCACACAAGGAAACAATCGCTACGCAAGGCAATCAAGGTCAAGCTCCAAGGCAAGATGGCCAAGAATTAAAGAAGGCAATCACTCCTTCCAAAGAGGGAGGATTGTCCTCTACTATAAAAGAAACCCCGGATCCATCATCCAGAGGGGAGGTTTTCTTCGGACTGGCTACTCTTTTCCGATACGAGGAGGACGGAGGACACTTCTTTCTTCCGCTTCTGTTCTTTCTTTTCGCTACTTGGGACGCTTCTCGACGCGCGAAACTCCTTGGCGCATACGCTCGCACAAGCCTCTCACACCCTCGGGAGACACTTGCAGCGGGCGCTCTTGATTATTAACTTAATCACGATAAATGGGCAGACGTCGAAAGGCTCGAGCCAGCGCCCTCATTGCCGCTCGGAGTTTCACCGTCTGAGCATTCTCGCTACCCTGTGACATCCATCGAATAACTAAGGCACACAGCGCCTTACGGGCCAAGCATCGCTTTTCCCACCTCCTCCCTCGCGATTCAAGAAGGCCCCCGCTTCTTACATCGTGTGAATCCCCGATCTTGCACTTTACGCCTCCTTACATCAGTGGAAACGACTCTATCTCGCCTACTTTTCGCCCATCCTTTCCGAGGATCACATGATCGACTCTGAGCTTGAAATAAGCGCTGACAACCTCCCGCCTCGCGCCGACCTCTTGTTTACTTTAGTGGTGTGCGAGGATTCGCGGCTCGAGAGAAGCAGATAGGTCGACACCATCTCGGAGCATCAGAATGTTGTTGAAGTCGGATGCAGGTACGCGTAATTATTTTAATCCTGAAGACATTATTTATATATATATACAATTATATTATGGATATTATATTTTATTCTTTATATATAATAATATAATTATATATATACAATTATATACGTATATATATAATATATATATAAACAAAATAAATGTATAAAATACATTTAAGTGTGAGCATAAAGGCGCTGGCTGTGCTTGTGTGAAGCCGCTCCTCTTCCCATGACGCGTCCCGAGTTCGATTTCCACCAGCAGCGTCTGAATTTTATTTTCCATACTGCTATAGTAACGGGCGGAACAGTTACGGGCGGTCGAATCGGTGGGCCGTAACAATCGGCCCCCAGCAAAAGCGAATAATTTTTTTATTAAAAGGCACTGGCAAAATGGCGATGGTTTATGTAGAATGCGTTTCCGCAGCTTGACGTCGTTCGAAACAAAAGCGAAGCCAAAATGGCGGCGTTTATTCTTAGCCGAAGCGACGGCCGTTCAAGTCGTCGTCTTCCTTTGTTGGTTTTCTTGAACGATGACGACAGGACTCGATCACGAATATGGAGACCGGTCAAACCATACCATATGAACACCATAAATGATAAAAATATGTGGAAACTTCAAAATTAAATTTCTCATCGATTTTCAGTACTCGTTTGAGCTGAATCTTGAAAAAACGAGGACTTTAGGTTTTTAATTTCAAAAAAATCAATCTGAGCAGTGGAGTTGACACTCTCGTGCGAATGTTAAGTAATGGCTAAAAGCAAACCTTTAAAGTGGAATATAGAATCGATTTTTATACCTCCCGTATTGCGTGCTGTTTTAGAGCAGAGATTCGGATGAGAACGAACCTGGACAATTCGCCCCGACTCCTTTAGATGGTGTAATGCGGGTTTGGTGCGGGGATAAAGCTTGAGAAGGCTCGATTTTATAGGTGAAATCATCATTGCTCCAAGCGAAGCGTTAAATCGCTCAAGCTAGGCGAAATTGATAATTGACTTAATGGGAGAGTTATTATCGCTAAATGGTATTATCTTGACAATTAATTGAGTAAAGCGGAAAATGGCGATAAATGGTCGAGAAAGATGAAAGCAAGCGAAAATCCTTACGGCAGTTGGCTCAAAGCGACTTGATAAGCGACTTCCGACTCGGCTTAGCTCCTTTCGGTTAACGGACGGTTCGATTGAGATGGGCAGATCTTTTGAAGCCCATATTTGAAACTCCATGCTCTCACTACGACAACATCTTTAGTTAGAATAAAAGTAGCCCGCATAAGATTATAGAATAAAATGGTGCTAATGTGAAAAGTTGAAAATGGAGTCCTTTTTATCCCTTTTTGGGATTATTTGAATTGATAAAATGATGATAAATATATAATTATTAACAATATCAATTTATTAGATGGTATTAATTAATTATTAAAATATATAAGTATCACATATCTTAAGAATAGGTAAAATCCCGCATACAATTTAAAAATAATTAATATTTATTAATTATTTATGACATGGCATACCCATATGTTCTTCATATTACATAACATAATTTCTACTATGAGGTA